>CM029020.1:79163628-79605917 GCA_016801055.1 Panax notoginseng
AGAACTGTAACGACCCCCAAAATAGGTCCATTCCATCCAACCCATTCTGAGTCGTCAAATACATGGTACAGAAAACAACTACAACTTTATTACAACAATTGTCGTGCAAAATACAACAACACATATGCTGTGAGTTTGGATACAAATATATACCAAATGTGACTCATGTTCCCAACGTGGACATCACCTCACAAAACACCTTACATAAAGGTATAGTCAAAAACTGTTTTAGAAATTAGAATCTTTGGGAAGTGCTCAAGGAAACCTTCGTACATGGGAGGCCACGCGTCTAGGTTATGATAGATATCATATGGCCACAGAATTATCCTTGGTTGACCCAATAGACCCCAAAGAAAAACGAGAAGATTACTATCATATTCTTCCCAATGGTGAGTCTTCTCTTGACTTATCATTATCTCCACTGTCTCTAATTGAGAATTATACTTCAAACAAACACCAAGATTATATAGGTAGTGCCCATAGATATACTCAGCAAGTGGATGAGCACAACCCTGTCTTATGATGACACGAGGTTGTATGTCATTAGACATCTTGTATGATAGTGACAAAACACCCTTCCAACGTTGGGTTCGCCTCACCCTATTTTCTTCACCAAATATAACTACTAAATGATGACCACCGTTCTATTCCCTTGTTACCCCCGCTCGACCCAGCTACACTCTTATTACCTGAAAGGAATTGTGAAGCAAAAGGGTGAGCACAACTAGCTCAGTAAAGAATATCATGACTAAAGATAATTAAATTATCAATAGCCTTCATCAACAATAAATCAGAGATTTAGAACATATGGTAAATGATAAAAATTTCAACCATAGTTGCAGCGGAACGAGCAATCCATTAGAAGAGTCAAATAGACTATAAAGTCTATTATCTTCTCCATGTTAAAAATCCACCAACAAATGTTTTATCCCTGTAACATCAATCAACAATTCTGGTCCACAATCATATGAATAACTCATAATCATAATTGTAGTTCTAAATTCCTCTTCTCATCCAGGACGAAGATAATTTTCATCACCTACTGAAACATCAAAGATCATGGTTATACCAAATCACAGTTCCTGTTCATAATCATACTAATAACTTCATCTTTGCACTACGGGCCAAAGATATTCATCAACAAGTCATCTTTGCACTACAGGCCAAAGATATTCAACAACAGTTCATCTTTGCATTACAGGCCAAAGATATTCATCAACAATTCATCTTTGCACTACAGGCCAAAGATATTCATCAACAATTCATATTTGCACTACAGGCCAAATATATTCATATCTCAAAGAAATATATAATCATTTCAGAATTTATATAAACAATAATTATAACCATGTTGATCAATTCACCTTTGCACTTAAGCTAAAGATATTCAATTATAAATTCAATGGTCATGATCATACCAGTCACAATTCAACTTTGCACTACAGGCCAAAGAGAACCCTAGTCATGATCATACCAATAATCTACCCATCTTTACACTCCAGTGAAAGAGAATTTCAACATCAGGGTTATAAAAATGTTATATATGATAATAAAATAAATATAATCAACATATAGATTTAATCTCAAGAGTAATATTCATAAATCAACTATAATTTGGTTAGTAAAGAAACCAATTTTGTCGTGAATAGTAACTCGTGAATAGTAACTCATGAATAGTAACTCGTGAATAGTAACTCATGAATAGTAACACGACACAAAAAGGTAGAAATTCCACAATAAAATCCATACCAATATTTCGGTATAATGATATTGAAAGAATAACATTTCTTAAGCTTATAAACAATTTATTTAAATTGTTTACACTTTACTAATTAATGCATTTAATCATCATAAAATGCCAACTCTAAGATTTCATCATCAATAACCAAAACCCTCATCAAAAATCTGCATATACCTCATATAGGATTCTCAAGCCATAAAATCCTATTTTCCAATTTTCTTACTTCACATAACATATTTAATTCATTTACTCATAACTAGACCATTTTCATGAAAAATACCAAATCAGTTCCAAAAATATTTCTTTTCTGGGATTTAGCATAATATAGTCCCATAGTGAACATATATTTTTCTCAGAATTTTTAAAAGTCATTTACTATTTTTCATATGGCCAAAATAGCCGAATATTTAGACATTTATCAAAAATTATACTTTTGTCTAAAAATTCTGAAATTTACAGAGTATATTCTATCATATACATGTACTCCCAATAAAAATTTCATCAATTTTGGAGTTAACCACAAGGAATTATAAGCTGTTACTTTAAAATAGTCTTTTCTCATAAAATTCATAACTCTCAATCTATACATCCAAAAATCACCATTTTTGGACACAATCAAGAAAACTCATCAAAATATCATTTCAAATTTTTCCAGAATTTTTGAAGGTCAGAAAAATTACGAACTGGAAAATATAACAACCCTTAAAATCCCTTAATAATATCCCTTACTATCCCTTACAATCTACAATCCCTTACCTCAAAAGAGCAGTACTTCTGACTGGATATCGGATATGATGCTGAAGGAAACTTGCACTGATGAATAGCAACTCACCAAGTATCTAAAAACTCACAAAATATGCTTCATAATATAGAGAGAGAAAGAGAGAAAGCTTATGTTTCTGGTGTGATTTTCAATTCTAACTTAGCCCTCTATTTATAGGAAAATTTTGGTAGGTTTGACCTGCAACCTGATGGCTTTACCTGCTACTATTCCCACCCACCACATTTGAAATATAATTCAGCACATTTCTTCACCAACCACAAGTGGGGCCCACCAATTCTAGAATTTTCCACCAAAATGATAAACTCCGAAAATTCAACAATTTCTGAACCAGTCATCTCGTAAAATTCATAATAAATCATACGTTCATTTTTAACGGTTCAAAATTTGTGGACATATACTCAACTTATATATGTATAACATATCCAAAAATTACCACGATCCAACGGTCGGATTAAAAATTATAACCCCCGCAAAATATCTCAAAAACCCTGATTTTTAATACCTCCATTCGACAAAAATACTGATAAAAACCTCAACATTAACTCCTTCATTTTTAACCACAAAAATATATCCCTCATTTATATCCACATAAAATAAATATTTCCTTATCATATGAATCAATAATTAATTATTCACAAATAATATTACAGAATCACATTTATGACAACCAGGCCGTTCCCAGGAAAGAGGGGGCTTTCCAATAAGGATTTCTCCTTACTGGCGCGCAATTAGATGACCAAACCTCTCCTTAGACAGAACTTTCTAGACATTGCCAATAATGCTATCTAATAATATTATTCAAATAATATGAATTATTGATCTGATAATGGGAAATACTGTGCAGCAACAATTATTGAACAACAATAATACAAAATTTCAACGTAGCAATTATTGAATCAATAAAATAAAATATTGAACAATAATTACTGTAACAATTATTGAGTAGTGCCTTCTTACGTAAGAATCAATAATTTCAAAAATACTATGCAATACCGTGTGCTACTGTGCAATAACGCGTATTACTGTATTTTAACCACCGGGTATTCCAACAGTGTTAACGGTAACAACTACGCCGTTATTTGTAAAAACTCAATTTATCGTTTTCTTCACCCGACAGTTATTCTGTTATGGGGCCCAAAAATAGCTGCGCCGTCGTACGAATATTCCCCGACAGAAAGAATATTCCACGACCAAACGAATATTCCCCGACAACAATGATTATTTTATAACCACTTGCGTATTTTGAAAAAAATTCATATATCACCCATAACTTTAACATTTATCAATTTAACCATTTACTGAATAGTAATTATAAGAAAAATTGAATACTTTTATTTCATAAAATTCGGGGTCTTACAATCTCCCCTCCTTATGAAATTTCGTCCCCGATATTTACGTACCTGGTATTTCAAAGAGTTGAGAATACCTTCCTTTCATTTCAAATTCCATCTTTCCTGTCATCATAATTTCTCCATTGCTCATCTCCTGTATTTCAAATATCATTCTAGAATACAGCTTCAAAACAAGGGTTAATTTAACAAATTAACATATCACATAATATCCCGATATTATGACTGTCAAATAAGCTTAGGTAGGACACACTAGCGAAGGATTTACTCATCTCTCCCTCTCCTAGTTGTATTCCCCGATCTCCGCCAGAGATCATATCCCTAAGCTCTGATACCACCTGTGACAACCCCAAAACAGGTCCATTCCATCCAACCCATTCTGAGTCGTCAAATACATGGTACAGAAAATAACTACAACTTTATTACAACAATTGTCGTACAAAATACAACAACACATATGCTGTGAGTTTGGATACAAATATATACCAAATGTGACGTTGGACCAACCGTGGATCAGCACCTCACAAAGGTACCTTACATAAAGGTATAGTCAAAAACTGTTTTAGAAATTAGAATCTTTGGGAATTGCTCAAGGAAACCTTCGTACATGGGAGGCCACGCGTCTAGGTTATGATAGATATCATATGGCCACAGAATTATTCTTGGTTGACCCAATAGACCCCAAAGAAAAACGAGAAGATTACTATCATATTCTTCCCAATGGTGAGTCTTCTCTTGACTTATCATTATCTCCACTGTCTCAAATTGAGAATTATACTTCAAACAAACACCAAGATTATATAGGTAGTGCCCATAGATATACTCAGCAAGTGGATGAGCACAACCCTGTCTTATGATGACACGAGGTTATATGTCATTAGACATCTTGTATGATAGTGACAAAACACCCTTCCAACGTTGGGTTCGCCACACCCTATTTTCTTCACCAAATATAACTACTAAATGATGACCACCGTTCTATTCCCTTGTTACCCCCGCTCGACCCAGCTACACTCTTATTACCTGAAAGGAATTGTGAAGCAAAAGGGTGAGCACAACTAGCTCAGTAAAGAATATCATGACTAAAGATAATTCAATTATCAATAGCCTTCATCAACAATAAATCAGAGATTTAGAACATATGGTAAATGATAAAAATTTCAACCATAGTTGCAGCGGAACGAGCAATCCATTAGAAGAGTCAAATAGACTATAAAGTCTATTATTTTCTCCATGTTAAAAATCCACCAACAATGTTTTATCCCTGTAACATCAATCAACAATTCTGGTCCACAATCATATGAATAACTCATAATCATAACTGTAGTTCTAAATTCCTCTTCTCATCCAGGACGAAGATAATTTTCATCACCTGAAACATCAAACATCATGGTTATACCAAATCACAGTTCCTGTTCATAATCATACTAATAACTTCATCTTTGCACTACGGGCCAAAGATATTCATCAACAAGTCATCTTTGCACTACAGGCCAAAGATATTCATCCACAGTTCATCTTTGCATTACTGGCCAAAGATATTCATCAACAATTCATCTTTGCACTACAGGCCAAAGATATTCTTCAACAATTCATATTTGCACTACAGGCCAAATATATTCATATCTCAAAGAAATATATAATCATTTCAGAATTTATATAAACCATAATTATAACCATGTTAATCAATTCATCTTTACACTTAAGCTAAAGATATTCAATTATAAATTCAATGGTCATGATCATACCAGTCACAATTCAACTTTGCACTACAGGCCAAAGAGAACCCTAGTCATGATCATACCAATAATCTACCCATCTTTACACTCCAGTGAAAGAGAAATTCAACATCAGGGTTATAAAAATGTTATATATGATAATAAAATTAATATAATCAACATATAGATTTAATCTCAAGAGTAATATTCATAAATCAACTATAATTTGGTTAGTAAAAGAAACCAATTTTGTCGTGAATAGTAACTCGTGAATAGTAACTCATGAATAGTAACTCGTGAATAGTAACTCGTGAATAGTAATACCGACTCAAAAAGGTAGAAATTCCACAATAAAATCTATACCAATATTTCGATATAATGATATTGAAAGAATAACATTTCTTAAGCTTATAAACAATTTATTTAAATTATTTACACTTTACTAATTAATGCATTTAATCATCATAAAATGTCAACTCTTAAGATTTCATCATCAATAGCCAAAACCCTCATCAAAAATCTGCATATACCTCATATAGGATTCTCAAGCCAAAAAATCCTATTTTTTAATTTTCTTACTTCACATAACATATTTAATTTATTTTCTCATAACTTGTCCATTTTCATGAAAAATACCAAATCAGTTCCAAAAATATTTCTTTTTTGAGATTTATCAGAATATATTCCCATATTGAACATATATTTTTCTCAGAATTTTTAAAAGTAATTTATTATTTTTCATATGGCCAAAATAGCCGAATATTTAAATATTTATCAAAAATTATACTTTTATCTAAAAATTCTGAAATTCACAGGGTATAATCCTATCATATACATGTACTCCCAATAAAAATTTCATCAATTTTGGAGTTAACCACAAGGAATTATAAGCTGTTACTTCTAAAATAGTCTTTTCTCATAAAATTCATAACTCTCAATTTATACATCCAAAAATCACCATTTTTGGACACAATCAAGAAAACTCATCAAAATATCATTTCAAATTTTTCCAGAATTTTTGAAGGTCAGAAAAATTACGAAACTGGAAAATATAACAACCCTTAAAATCCCTTAATATCCCTTAATATCCCTTACTATCCCTTACAATCTCATACAATCCCTTACCTCAAAAGAGCAGTACTTCTGACTGGATATCGGATATGATGCTGAAGGAAACTTGCACTGATGAATAGCAACTCACCAAGTATCTAAAAACTCACAAAATATGCTTCATAATATAGAGAGAGAAAGAGAGAAAGCTTATGTTTCTGGTGTGATTTTCAATTCTAACTTAGCCCTCTATTTATAGGAAAATTTTGGTAGGTTTGACCTGCAACCTGATGGCTTTACCTGCTACTATTCCCACCCACCACATTTGAAATATAATTCAGCACATTTCTTCACCAACCACAAGTGGGGCCCACCAATTCTAGAATTTTCCACCAAAATGATAAACTCCGAAAATTCAACAATTTCTGAACCAGTCATCTCGTAAAATTCATAATAAATCATACGTTCATTTTTAACGGTTCAAAATTTGTGGACATATACTCAACTTATATATGTATAACATATCCAAATATTACCACGATCCAACGGTCGGATTAAAAATTATAACCCTCGCAAAATATCTCAAAAACCCTAATTTTTAATACCTCTATTCCGACAAAAATACTGATAAAAACCTCAATATTAACTCCTTCATTTTTAACCACAAAAATATATCCCTCATTTATATCCACATAAAATAAATATTTCCTTATCATATGAATCAATAATTAATTATTCACAAATAATATTACTGAATCACATTTATGACAACCAGACCGTTCCCAGGAAAGAGGGGGCTTTCCAATAAGGATTTCTCCTTACTGGCGCGCAATTAGATGACCAAACCTCTCCTTAGACAGAACTTTCTAGACATTGCCAATAATGCTATCTAATAATACTATTCAAATAATATGAATTATTGATCTGATAATGGAAAATACTGTGCAGCAACAATTATTGAACAACAATAATACAAAATTTCAACGTAGCAATTATTGAATCAATAAAATAAAATATTGAACAGTAATTACTGTAACAATTATTGAGTAGTGCCTTCTTACGTAAGAATCAATAATTTCAAAAATACTATGCAATACCGTGTGCTACTGTGCAATAACGCGTATTACTGTATTTTAACCACCGGGTATTCCAACAGTGTTAACGGTAACAACTACGCCGTTATTTGTAAAAATTCAATTTGTCGTTTTCTTCACCCGACAGTTATTCTGTTATGGGGCCCACAAATATCTGCGCCGTCGTACGAATATTCCCCGACAGAAAGAATATTCTACGACCAAACGAATATTCCACGACAACAATGATTATTTTATAACCACTTACGTATTTTGAAAAAATTCATATATCACCCGTAACTTTAACATTTATCAATTTAACCATTTACTGAATAGTAATTATAAGAAATATTGAATACTTTTATTTCATAAAATTCGGGGTCTTACAATGACCACTGATGAATACACGAATATCCTTGGCCCGTAGTGCATGGATAATTTGTGGTCATGATACTAAAGAATATCCTTGGCCGTAGTGCAGGGGTGATTCAATGATGTGAATTATTTATTAAGCTGAGTCTCAGCGATAAAAGTGATGAAAAACCTTTTAAATCATAGAAGATAGTAGATTTTATGCTCTACTTGACTCTTCTAATGGATTGCTTGTTCCGCTGCAGTTAAACTTGATGTTTGTTATATTTTATCAGTTTAACACTATTGATGGCTAACGATAAATTATTCTGCATTATCCTAGTTATAATATTTCTTATTGAGCTAGTTGAGCTCACCCTTTTGCTTTCATTCTTCTCTTCAAGAAATGAGAACGTAGCCGGGACTAGTCAGGGAACGGATTGACGGTCCAGATGATAGCATTAGTAGTCCTCACTATTCTATGAAATAGTATGATAATAAATGTATTGAGGACTCCATTTGAGTTGAATACTGCCTAGAAGACAATATTCATATTAAAACTCTCAGTTTATGTTTTGTCGTATTTTACACTACAGTTGTATTACTAAGTTGTATTTGAATTTTGTACCATGTATTTGGTGACTCAAGATGGGTGATGTATACCTATTTTGGGGACGTCACAGTTGGTATCAAAGCTTAGGAATATGATCCCTGGCTGAGATGTGAGACAAGAACTAGGAGGGGAGAGACAGGAAATTCCTTTGCTAGTATGACCTACCTAAGTTTATTTGGTATTTAATTGGTCGGTCAGAGTATAGGGATAATATGTGACATGTCAATTAACCCTTGTTTTGTGGCAGTATTTGAAAATGACATCTGAGAATATTGAGAATAGTAATGGAGCACAAGAGACCGTTGAGTCTCCACAGATCAACAATCAGGATAATGTGCATCAAGAAGACAACAATCCTCATGCAAACAACAACACTGACCAAATGATGAACGATGGAATGTTCAGAGGCTTTCTTCAATTCATACAACATCAGGCAAGAGAGACTCCTATCCGAAATGCAGGTAGAAACACTGGTAACTCTCAGACGGTTACTGCTAAACAATTCAAGGAGCTGGGACCACCAAAGTTTTTTGGAGAGCCAAAACCACTTAAGGCGGAGACGTGGATAAAGAAGATCAACAAGATATTTGATGTCTTGGGATGCTCCGAGGAGCAAAAGGTTCCCTTTTCCACCTTCATGTTGCGGGCAGAAGCAGATTACTGGTGGGAATCTGTAAAGCGTACTCAACCTGCCGCACTAAAGATGTCTTGGGAGAAGTTCCAAGAACTGTTCAATGACAAGTACTTTTCTGAAAGTATTCATCACATGAAAGAGGTAGAGTTCATTAAACTGGAGCAAAACAACATGATCGTGTCACAGTACGAAGCCAAGTTTGCTGAGTTGTCCCGATTTGTGTCTCACTTAGTTGATAATGAGGAGAGAATGACGCGGATGTTTCTAAGAGGTTTAAAACCCGAGATACGTCAATACCTTATCTCTCACAAACTTTGCTTGTATTCAGATGTTGTTAATAGGGCACAGTTATTGAGGCGTGATAATGAGTCAACTCAACCAAGAGAGAGCAGCCGGCAAAATGATAATACTAATGGTAGCAGTCATTGAAGCGGTGACAACAAACGTGGAGGTAATCAACATGCCAGAAATGGTAACCACTTCAGTGGTAATCATAGCCAAGACAATAAGAATGGACATTTCAAGAAGAGGAGATTCAACAATGATGGAAAGACGTCAGCATCAGCACCCGTTGTTAAGGAAGGAGAACGACCACCTATCATATGCTTCAAATGCAGAGGGGAGGGACATATCAGTCCAAACTGTACGCAGCAGTCCAAAACGTGTTATAATTATAAAAGAGAAGGTCACCTAGATCGATTTTATCGTTCAGGGAAGCCAAGCCCAACTGGGATGGAGGCACCAAAGGCTGTTCCAAAACAGTCAAAATCAGTAGTTCAAGGGAGAGCGTTTGTCGTAACCTCCCAGAAAGTAAGGAACCCGAACGAGATCATCACGGGTAAGCTTATCATAAACTCTAGCGAAGTCTATACCTTATTTGATATCGGTTCTACCCATTCATTTATTTCTCCTACTTGCGCTCAACGTTTAAATTTGACTCCGAAGAAATTAGACTTTGACTTATTGTTGAAACTTCGTTGGGAAAAATCTTCATTATATCCACTGTTTATAAGTCTTGTTTGGTTCAAATCGGTACCCTCACATTACCTATCGATCTTATTTCATTGAAAATACTTGCATTTGACGTAATTCTAGGGATTGATTGGTTAACTACTCATCATGCAAAAATTAATTATTTTCGTAAGGTTGTTAGCTTTCATATTCCTAACCAACCTATTATGCGAATTCAAGCAACCAAACCATTAAAATCAATCACTGTCATCTCAAGCCATAAAGCTATTCGTTTATTAAAAAATAGATGTCAAGCTTTCTTAGCTCATGTCACGGATTTAAAGAAAAATACGTCAGTTTTGAATGATATTTCTATTGTTAATAAATTTTCTAACGTATTCCCTGAAGAACTTCCTAGCCTACCCCCAGAGCGTAAAATTGAATTTTGTATCGACCTTGAACCCGGTACAAAACCCATTTCCAAAGCCCCATATCGAATGGCTCCTATTGAACTTCAGGAGTTAAAGACCCAATTGCAGGAATTGTTAGACATCGGTTTCATTCGTCCTAGTACGTCTCCTTGGGGTGCTCCTGTTCTATTCGTGAAGAAGAAAGATGGGAGTATGCGACTTTGTATTAATTATCGGGAATTGAATCATGTCACCATCAAGAATAGGTACTCATTGCCACGTATTAATGACCTATTTGACTAGTTGCAAGGCGCCAAATTCTTTTCAAAGATCGATCTTCGTTCCGGATATCATCAGTTAAAGATTAGAACTGATGACATTCCAAAGATGGCTTTTAGAACTCGGTACGGGTATTATGAATTCTTAGTCATGTCTTTCGGAATGACTAATGCTCCTGCTGCCTTCATGGATATGATGAACCGAGTATTCAAGGAATATTTGGATCACTTTGTGGTCATATTTATTGATGACATCCTCATATATTCCAAAAGCCGTGAAGATCATGAGCAGCACTTGAGGCTGATACTCCAAAAGCTTCGTGAAAACAAGCTTTATGTCAAGTTGAAGAAATGTGAGTTTTGGCTTGAGGAAGTAGTATTCCTTGGGCATGTAGTATCAAGTCATGGAATATCTGTTGACCCGACAAAGATTGAAGGTATTCAAAGCTGGGAGCAACCTAAATCAGTGACCGAAGTACGTAGCTTTCTTGGCTTAACTGGTTATTATCGGAGATTCGTAGAAGGGTTTTCTCGAATCACTACTCCATTAACTCAGCTGACTCTGAAAGATATAAAATTCAGTTGGAGCGTGGAATGTGAGAAGAGTTTTTAAGAGCTCAAGAAGAGACTCATTTCAGCACATGTTCTGACAATACCATTTGGCTCAGAGGGATTTGTCATCTATAGTGATGCTTCGGGCAAAGGGTTAGGTTGTGTTCTCATGTAACATGGGAAAGTCATAGCCTATGCCTCTCGGTAACTCAAAGAATATGAGAAAAATTATCCTACTCATGATCTAGAGTTGGCAGCTGTTGTCTTCGCACTTAAAATCTGGAGGCATTACTTGTATGGGGAGAAAGTAGAGATATTTACGGATCATAAAAGTCTCAAATATTTCTTCACTCAAAAGGAACACAACATGCGACAACGACGTTGGCTTGAACTGTTGAAAGATTATGATCATACCATCCAATACCATCCTAGAAAAGCGAACGTTGTAGCTGACGCATTGAGTAGAGATCATATGCGGGTACAAGTGCGATATTGTCAACGCAAAGGCCCATTTTGTATGACTTGCAAAGGATAGAGATAGAGTTAAAGACTCCAGGGACCCATGTAATGATGGCAAATATACGAGTAGAACTAACTTTAATAGATAAAGTTAAAGCTGCTCAAACTACAGACCTGGAGCTGATGCATATGAGGAAGAAAGTGCAAGAAGGTACTATGCCGGAAGCAAGAATCGATGAAGAAGGAATACTTCGAGTCAACTCCAAACTCTGTGTTCCTAACAACCCTGATTTAAAGTATAAAATTATGATGGAGGCGCACAACACATCGTTTGCAATCCATCCTAGGAGTACCAAAATGTATCATGATCTTCGACATACATTTTGGTGGAGCAATATGAAGAGAGAGATAGTGGAGTTTATCTCAAGGTGTTTAACTTGTCAACGAGTCAAGGCGGAGCATCAAGTACCAAAAGGTCCATTGTAACCACTTAAAATTCCAGATTGGAAGTGGGAGCACATTACCATGGATTTCGTTACTGGTCTTCCCAAGGTTTCTCAAGGCATAGATGCAATTTGGGTATTTGTTGATATATTGACCAAGTCTGCTCACTTCTTACCTATACAAGAAACTTATACACTTGAATGTCTTGCTCGTATGTACATAAATAAGATTGTAAGACTGCATGGTATGCCAGTATTCATAGTCTCTGATCGAGACCCAAGATTTACTTCACGATTTTGTGTTAGTTTGCAGAAAGCTATGGGCACAGATTTACGATTTAGCTCGGCATATCATCCTCAGACGGACGGGTAGTCGGAGAGGACTATTCAAACTCTTGAAGATCTATTAAGACTCCGTGTCCTTGACTTCAAGGGAAGTTGGGACAAGTTCTTACCATTGGTGGAGTTTTCCTACAACAACAGTTATCAAGCAAGTATTGGCATGGCTACATTTGAGGCATTGTATGGAAGAAAGTGTCGTTCTCCACTATGCTGGGATGAGGTGGGTGAAGCAACGTTGTTGGGACCAGAGTTGGTACGTATGACTATGGAAAAGATTCAAACGATCAGACAACGTATAAAAACCTCACAAGATCGACAAAAGAGTTATGTTGATCTTCATCGAAAGGACGTGAAATTCAATATTGGAGATCATGTGTTGTTACGTGTTGCTCCATGGAAAGGAGTTACGATATTTAAAAAGAGAGGAAAGCTCAATTCTCGATTCATTGGCCCATTTTTAATCCTCGATCGAGTAAGAACTGTGGCCTATAGACTCGCTTTACCGCAAAGTATGTCTCGTGTTCATAACGTTTTTCACATATCCATGTTACACAAATATGTGGAAGACCCGAACCATATTATTGAGTTAGAACCGGACGAAATAGCGGAAGATTTAACGTATAAAGAGGTTCCTATTAAAATATTGGATAAGAATAAACATATTTTACGCTCCAAGGTTATACCTCAAGTCAAAGTTTTGTGGAGAAACCACGATGTTGAGAAAATGGCATGGGAGTTAGAATCTGAAATAAAATCAAGGTATCCTTACCTCTTCGACATACCAGGTACGTACCCTAATTTCGAGGGCGAAATTTCATAAGAAGGGGAGGTTGTAAGACCCTAACTTTTTTGAATAAAGATAAATTTTCTATAAATATCATTTTTGAATATTATGGAGTGAATTTGATATAATGTTATAGTTGTGAGATATATATAAAATTTTCAAAATACGCAAGTGGTTATAAAATACTCATTTCTGTTGGGGAATATTCGTTTGGTCGTGGAATATTCTTGTTATCGGGGAATATTCGTACGACGGCGCAGTCATTTGTGGGCCCCATAATAGAATAACTGTCGGATAAAGAAAACGACAAGTTTGAGTTTTATAAATAACGGCGTAATTGTTACCGTTAAAACTGTTGGAATACCTGGTGGTTAAAATACAGTAATATACATTGTTGCACAGTAGCACACAGTATTTTTGAATTATTAATTCTTACGTGAGAAGGCACTACCCAATAATTGTTACAGTAATTACTGTTCAATATTTTATTTTATTGATTCAATAATTGCTACGTTGATGTTTTATATTATTATTATTTCAATAATTATCACTGCACGGTATTTTTCATTATCAGATCAACAATTTATATTATTTTAATAATATTATTAGATAGCATTATTGGCAATGTCTAGAAAGTTCTGACAATGAGAGGTTTGGTCACCTAATTGTGCGCCAGTAAGGAGAAATCCTTATTGGAAAGCCCCCTCTTTCCTGAGAACAGCCTGGTTGTCATAATTGTGATTCTGTAATATTATTTGTGAATGATTAATTATTGATTTATATGATAAGAAAATATAAATTTTTTATGTGGATATAAATGAAGGAATTAATGTTGAGGTGTTTTGTCGGAAAGGAGGTATTAAAAATCAAATCAGTATTCTTAAGCTTTATTGCATGAGTTATAATCTTGATCCGACCGTTGGATCGTTGTGATTTTTGGATATATTATACATATATAAGTTGAGTATATGTCCACAAATTTTGAACCGTTAAAAATTAACGTATGATTTGTTATGAATTTTATAAGGTATTGAAAATCATCCGTTTGTGGATTTTCGATATTTTCGGTTTGGAATTTGGAAAAAACTTAAAGTTACAAAGTTGTAGAGAATTCGATTTCATATGGAATGGACATAAAATTTGTATTTTTGTGATAAAAGGATAATTTTTTATGAATTATTGAAGTTTCAAAAATTAAAATATTTTTATTAAAATTGGGTGGGACCCACTTTTGTTTTTTTTGAAAACATGTGGGCTGTTATTTTTTTGTTCAAAGAAGGCATGCTAAGCTTGGTCTTGGTATGCATAGAAAATAATAATAATAATAATAATAATAATAATAATAATAATAATAATAATTTATTATTTAGTCTCCTATGGCGTTCTAGCATTTTCCTATAAATAGGCGCTTAAGTTAGAATTAAAAATTACACTAGAATCAAAGAATTATTCGTCTATAATCTTGAGCATATTTCTTTCGAGTTTTAGAAAGCTTTGAGCGTAGAAAATAGTGAAAGTTTTCTTCAAGAATATCCCGGCTATACAAGTTGGAATACTCTTCTTTTCAAGGTAAGGGATGTTATTTTTATTCAATATTCGCTTGAAATAATATTTTCTTCCATACTCTGTAGTATGTAAGTAATATTATTTCGTTTCAGATTTCGAATTCTATACTCGTTTTGTTAATGTTTTGGCTTCTAAACTCCATGAAATTAGTTGAATATCCTTGATATTTGCGCTTCATCCAGTATCTTTTCATGGAAATATTATTCTGAGCATTCTTGATAAGTTTTAATTTTTTCATGCCGGAATACTATTCACGGGTTTACTATTTTTGAAGTACTATTCACGGGATACTATTCACTCAAGTACTATTCGCCCGGAGTACTATTCATGATAAAAATTGATTCTGTTGATTAATTCACGTTCTAGCCTAAATGTTTTGTTGATGATTTACTCGTCAGTACTAAATTGTGTATTATGGATTTCAGGAAATTATCTCACGAAGTGTATGTTGGATTATTCAGAGAGAATGAAGATGTTTTGAGTCCTAAGAAAATTATGTAAGGTCATTGTAAATATCTAATTTTTCAATTCAAGGCTCTAGGACATATTATGTGCACTAAATTATGAATTAATGTTTTGTGCATATCTTATATATGTCATTCACTGCTATTTACTAACAAGAAAAATGTCAGCATGCATACGTTGGATTATTGTCTGAATGATATATTATGCATGTGTAGGATCAGTTGAATATATTTATTACGGATTGATTGTATAAATGGCAGTATTGGATTTTGATTAGAAGTCTAATAGTTGCATTGATAGTTGCATATGGTGGTAGAGTTTTAAATTGGCATATACCTTGAAAGAAGGAAGTCATGATTATCTTTAAGAAGTTGGAATTTGTTCCGTTACTATCATGATAAGAAATGGCTCTTGAAGTTTCTGTTATTGGCTGATTTAATCTCTATCATAAATCATAATTGTTACAGATCTAGTTCTATTATCTTTGAGAGAGTCCAATATTTATCCAAACATTTATTTGTTATGTTTGGTTTCAACAGAAAATCATTGGAACGTTGCCTTTTGTTTTTTCAACGTATACTTTTCTTTTAGCAACGGTAAAATTTGTTTGGGCTATAAAAAGCAGCTGAGATCAGTAATAATAACACAACACTCACAACACTTGAATTAATATCTTGCACTCATACACTTTGAAAGCTATTCTATCTTGGTGCAAATTTTGAGCAGCTGATTCATTGATATTTTCAGTCAATTATCGTGGGAATTAAATTGGTGATATCTTTTACTATTTCTATTTGATCATTGCATTCATTAGTTGAGCTTTGCATTGTTAAATTGTTTATTTGCTTTGATCATTAGACCTCTATCACTGTAATCTTAAATTTATTTTTGAATTAGTGTTGTCTAAGGGAATTTAATCCAAGTGGATTAAAGATTGTTTACAAACAGGTTCAAGGAAGCATAGGTGCTTAAGGAGTGCATTGGTGCACAAGGAGCAAGAGTGCTCAAGTGAATTTTTGTTATTCAATTTGATAGAATCTGTATTGGAACAAAAGTGTTTTAAAGCAATAAAAGTGAGTCTCCAATACTAGTTGGTATTGGACGTGGAGTAGGTTATTATATATAGGATAATAACCGAACCACGTAAAAATCTTGGTGTTATTTTCTATTACTTGCTCTATCTTTATATCCCACAAGTTAATTAATTTGCTTAATAAAATTTAATTATCTGTTTTCACAAAATATTTTATTTAGCTTACAAAAACACCAAGATATTTTCATAAACAAAAGTTTAATTCGGTAGACCATATTCATTCAGCAAGTTGTATTCACAAATATAGTTGACTACATTCCGTAATTTGATTTAAAGTTTTTAATTGGTCATAGTTTGTATCCACACTTATTCAACCCCCCCTTCTAAGTGTGCCTTATCTGAATTTCATTTGGTATCAGAGCAAGGTTCTACTTACTTGGTCTTAAAGGTGACTTGTAGGAAAAGATTCTGACATGGCACAGTTCGGGAACAACAATCAAGAAGGTCAATCAACAAATAGACCTCCTTTGCTGTATGGAACAGAAAATTACAACTTCTGGAAATTCCGAATGAGGATCTATCTTCAAAGAGATCCTTGGGAATAGTGGGTTGTGGAGAAAGGACCAGTTATTCCACGAAGAGATGATGGGACACCAAAGATTCTACTAGAAATGGATCCAAACGAAATCTACATGGTCTCATATAATTCAAAAGTAATGAACACACTTCTCAGCAGCATGGTACAATCCGAGATAGATAAAGTCTCCTCATGCAACACAGCCAAAGAGATGTGGGATACTTTAGTGGTAAGTCATGAAGGAACTTCAAAAGTACGAGAAGTCAAGCTAAGCATGCTCATGCACGATTATGAAATGTTCAAGCTCAAAAAAGATGAAACCATCAAACTAGCTCAAGCAAGATTTCTAGTTCTTATAAACTCCTTGAAATTGCTAGACAAGACTATTCCTCAAAGTGAGATTAACCGTAAGTTGCTTCGGGCAATGCCCAAAAGGTTTGCCTCTAAAATCACTACTCTTCAAGATTCCTCTACTATATCTACTATGGACACACTAACTCTTTTTGGTGAACTTGAGGAATATGAACATCAGTTAAAAAGGTATGACAATGAGGATGAAACTCCTCGAAGAAAGGTTTTAGCTCTTAATGCAGGAAATGAAGACGAGCTTGATGATGATTCTGATGAAGAGATAGCCATGATGTCAAGGAGACTCAAAGGACTTCTTCAAAGAAAGAATAAACGAAAGAATATCTTTAACTCAAATAAAGGCAAAGGAAAGCAAACTGAGGAGACGTGTTTTGAATGTGGACGTCCAGGGTACTTTAAGAAGAACTGTTTTCAACTAAAGAATAAAGGAAAAACAGGCTTCAAGGATAATAAGAGAAACAAGGTACTGATCACTTGGAGTGATGAAGAAGAATCTGAAATTGAGGTCGACGCCAAGGATGAGATAGCTCAAGTATGCTTCATGGGAATAGAAGGTGAATCAAACGAGGTATTTAATTTTAATTCTTTGAAACAAGAAAATGATAAATTGAAAGAAAAGAATGCATATTTGAAAGACTTGGTAAATACATTAATGGGTGAAGTAGACTCTTTAATAGATGAAAAGAAAGATATTGAAAAGGAATCTACATGTAAAGAAGAAAAGGTTTTGATTGCTAAGATAGATTATTTAGATAATTATAACAAAATACTTTTCAATAAGGTAAATTTTTTTAATAATGAAGTCCAAAAATTGACAAATGAACTAAAAATGAGAGATGTCTGTATTGATACATTTAGTGATAAATCACCTGTTAAAACTCTTCCTAATAATGAACTTCAAAAAGAAATAGATTCACTAAGATCATCTCTTGCTAAATTCGTTCAAGGTGAAGAAAATTTAAATGTCATATTAGGTAAACAAAGACCGAGTTTTGAAAGACAAGGAATTAGTTATAATTCTATACATAAAAAGGGTAATATGAAAATGCTAAAATCAAAATCACGTTTTAGATTAAATTATTGTTCTCCTTTCACAACAAGTAAAAATTGTGGCATTAAAGGTCATTTGGACATAAATTGCTTTAAGAAAAATAAGATTAAAAAGGTTTGGGTTAAAAAGAATGATTTATATGCAACTAACATTAAAGGATCCAAAAAGATGTGGGTACCAAAAGGATGAATTATTTTTTATTGACAGGTATGTCTAAAGACAAGGGTTCCTTCTCAAAAATGGATTCTTGATAGTGGATGCTCACGTCACATGACTGGTGACAAAACAAAGTTCGTGGAGCTAAAAATCAAGAAGAAAAATGGTACAGTTACATTTGGAGATAATCGAACCTGCGAAATAATTGGAAAAGGTAAAATAGGAAATGGTAAGGTAAATATTGATAATGTACATCTTGTTAATGGACTTGAGTTTAATCTTATTAGTATCAGTTAATTAATGGATAATGGTCACCAAGTTAGTTTTGATAAAGAAAAATGCACTATTTCTCATGGTACTAACAATATTACTCTAGTTGCACAAAGAGAAGGAAATATATATATTATTGATTTTAAGCAACGGGATGAAGAGTTATGTCTAGCATCTGTACAAGACGAGGCTAATTTGTGGCACAAGAGGATGGGACATGTTCACATGGACTTAATCAAGAAATTATCCTCAAAGAATCTTGTCAAAGGATTGCCGAAAATAAAATATGAAAAGAAGGGAATTGGTGTTCCTTGTCAACTCGGGAAACAAGTAAGAACATCATTTACGGCAAAGAACATGGTATCAACCTCTTCTCTTTTACAACTACTCCATCTTGATTTATTTGGACCAGAAAGACATCCTAGTATAAATGGTAAGTTTTATGCTTTTGTAATAATAGATGATTTCTCTAGATATACATGGGTATTATTTTTGAGAACTAAAGATGAAGCATTTAAAGAATTTGAAAAATTGTTCAGAAACTTGGAAACAAAATATAGTCTAAAACTTGTAAGGATAAGAAGTGATCATGGTACTAAGTTTCTAAAAGACTTTATATTTTTTTGTGATCAAAAGGGTGTTAGTCATGAATTTTCTGCTCCTAGAACCCCTCAACAGAATGGAGTTGTAGAAAGAAAGAATAGGACATTACAAGAAATAGCTAGAACTTTATTACAAGAAAGTAATCTTCCTAAAAAGTTTTGGGCTGAAGCTGTAAACACTTCTTGTTATATTTTGAATAGAGTACTTATTCGTCCAATTATTTTTAAGACTCCTTATGAATTGTTAAATAATAAGATTCCTAATATTAGTTATTTCAAAGTTTTTGGATCTAAATGTTTTATTCTAAATACTAGTGATAACCTAGGAAAATTTGATGCTAAATCTTATGAAAGAATTTTCATTGGGTATTCACAGAATAGCAAAGCATATCGTGTATTTAATATTAACAAGCTGTGTGTTGAAGAATCAGTTCATATTAATTTTAATGAAACTCAAAATGATCTTCCAAAAGAAAGAGATGAGGATGCAGGAAATTTGGAGATTTTGGTGAATCCAGCAAACCGGGAGAGTATATTCAGCAAGCCGAATATACAAATCCAGCAAACTGAATTAGAAAACTCGCCTGGAGTAGAACAAGAAACAACACAAGAGCTTGAGGCAGATTTTCCTCAACAAGAAGAAGTGATACATGATGCACAAATGCCAAAAACTACAAGATATCTCAAGAACCATCCACCAGAAAACATCATTGGAGATATAAACAAAGGAATCACTACAAGAAGAGGATTGCAAAATCAATGTGCTTTTTCAGCATTTCTATCCCAAGTTGAGCCAAAGAATGCTAAGGAAGTTATCCTAGATGAAAACTGGCTAATGGCAATGCAAGAAAAACTTCAACAATTTGAACGATGCCAAGTCTGGGAACTTATGCCTCCTCCTAAAGATGTTTTCATCATTGGAACAAAATGGGTGTTCAAAAATAAGCTTGATGAGCATGGGACAATTACTCGAAATAAAGCAAGGTTAGTGGCTCAAGGATATAATCAACAAGAGGGGATCGACCACGAAGAAACATATGCTCCAGTCGTAAGACTAAAGTCTATTCGTATCTTGTTAGCATTTGCATGTTACAAGAAGTTCACATTTTATCAAATGGACGTAAAAAGCGCATTTCTCAACGGATACATCAATGAAGAGGTGTATCTAAAACAGCCTCCTGGATTTGAACATGAAAGGTATCCAAACCATGTCTACAAGCTAAAGAAAGCTCTCTATGGGCTAAAACAAGCTCCAAGGGCTTGGTATGAAAGGTTGAGTAAGTATTTGCTTTCAAATGGTTTTATTAGAGGAAAAATTGATTCTACATTATTTATTAGACGTGAAAATAAAGATATTGTTATTGTTCATGTGACAACCCGAGAATTTTGATTTATTTTTTTTTAAAATTTTTATTATTTGATTTAAGGTTCAAAATTAGAACCTAGATAGAAAATAAGTGTATGTGTTTGATATTTTTAAGATGGAATTTTGAGGATTTCAAAATTCTGTGAAGGATTTAAGTGAATTATTCAGGATTAAGTAATACGTGATTATGTGCTGTGTATATGTGTACAATATGTGGTTAAGGGTCAAGGGTTGACCAGATAATTGATATCTGTAACAAACCTTAGGTATATATTAAGAACGTCAACGTTCGGTTAGAAAATCCTATGTTTAATAAGAAACCCTAGAAATCGATTTTGGAAACCCTAATTTCAGTTTCGGGAATCCGAAACCCTAATTCGGTGTATAAATTCCTAAATTGAGAACATAATGGCGTAAGTGTAAATAATTATAAGATTAATTAGGGTTAATCTTAACAAATTGGTTATAAAACCCTAATTCCAAATTTGAAGCCCTAATTACGAATTTGAAACCCTAATTTGTAAATAGGGAAAAACTTAAGTGTTAATTTAATACTTTTGATGTTAATTAGGATATATTAATTCTAATTTTCAAGTTAAGTTATTAGAAAATCCTAATCTATTTAGGTAATCTAATTTTTAAATTAGAAATTAATTTTTCTATTAAAAACCCTAATTAGTGGTTTGTAAACCCTACTCCGTGATTTTGACCCTAATTGCGTAATTAGCGATTTTAATTAAGAAATGTTAATCCTAATTAGCAAGCTTAATTTGTGATTAAGAAATTTTAATATAATTAGAAAATCCTAATTATAATTTAGAAATATTAAATTTCTATTTTTAAAACCTAAATTAGAAATTTTAGAAAAATAAATTTTAAACCCTAAGGGTTTCAAACCCTAAGCACTAAATCGTTCCAAATCCTAAACCCTAAGGGTTTGATCTAATGTCCATAATGCCATTAAATTAAAAATAGAAATGACAAAATTGCCCTTTGTTGTATAATTGAAGGTTTCTTGTAAATCTTGCCATATATTTGGTTGGTGAGCTACTACACCTACTCCATGTGCCTTAAATGACAGCAATTCAGCCACATTAACAGCCATATGCATTGCATTATCATTTATATAGATTAAAATTAAGAAAAAAGTCTCACTTTCCATTTTTATTTTGTCCAAGTCCCTTCTCTCTCTATATTTTCAGATCTTAGAGTGAGAGAGTGTGAGAAAACAAGCCAAGATCATGTATCAAAACACCAAGAACATATCATGAAGTCAGAAATCATGAATCAAAGCTCAAAGTGGTAAAGAACCCTAAATTTTAAAATCTTATGATTTGATGTTAGTTGTTGTAATTTATTGGTTAGATATGTGTAATATGGTGTCTATAAGTGATCTGGGTTGATAGATCATGGATCTATAACACTTAGAGGCACGAATCAAGCATTTTTAGAAATCTGGAAATTTGGAAAATAATGGCCTGACAGTCAAATGTCAGAGCCTCTAAATCTCTATGTGTTATATATTTTATGTGTTTTATGCTTTATATCTGTTCTATGCCATGTGGTCTACGATCTTAAATTGAAAACAGGGTCATAGCATGTCTGGATTTCGTTTTATATGTGGTCAAAAGGCGTTGACCGAGCTCGACTGACTGTTTCTGGGTAACCCAGTTTGCCCAGAAAAGTCTGACATCCAATTTGCAGGGCCTTGATCTTACTGTGTGTTAGTGTTTAGTCCATTTCGTTGTTTGATATTTGTAGTCTGTTGGGTAAGCTGCATATAAAGGTTTTAGACCAACCAGAACCGTAGCTGAATCGTAGAAATCAGCAGTCAAACTTACGTTGACCAACTGGGCGGAAGTAGAATCTGGGAAACCCAGATCTTCATGAACGTGTATTTTTGTCAGAGTTTCACCGGCTCAAATCTGTCTTGGGTAATGTTTTTGTTATGATTTAGTGTTATAAACTTGTACACTGCCATTAATACTACAGTAATGAATCAATCAAACACCCTAAACAAGCTGGAGACGTGTAGATTAAAAGGACCAAAGTAGTACCTACGTCTGTTCTTCATTTTCTGGAAAACCCAGAATATGAAGAATAACGTTGTCATACATTTTCCTATCTTAGATCTATCGGTGATGTTGTGTAATGGCCTTGAAATTTGATTCTAATTGGAGTATTACACGAACACTACAACTTTTGCACCATAACCAGCTCAGATAGCAACACGATCAAAGTTAAAAGTGTGGTCAAAGTGTGTACCTTGAAACTGCCGATGCATTTCTGGGCTTGGTGAAGAACATGCCAAGAACACTTATAGCGACGGTTCTGTCGCTATAGGGTCCTTTAGTGACAATTTTAATTTCTAATTTCCGAAAATTATTACATTAATTGAAATAAATAAATTTTAATTACTAAAAATACTTAAAATTTTCTAAAAATTTATTTTAAATTCTGAAAAATAGTTTTTAATTATTTTGAGTATATTTCATAAATATTTAATATTTTTGGAATATAAATGGTATTTAATTTATTTAATTATAATATTAAATAAATTATTTAAAAATAATTTTAATACATGAAAAATCATGAAAAATTATATTATGATATTAGAAAATATTTTAAGTTATTTTTGATAACTTTTAATAATTTGTGATGAAATTCATTAATTAATCGATTTTAATGATAATTAGTTTATTTAATAAATATATTAAATAAATTATAGAAAAATAGAATTAATGCTTTATAAATTATATAAAAGTGATTTATGTGTTAGAAAAATATTTTAAATTATAAAATATAACTTTTGATATTTTGTCATGAAAATATTAATATTTTAATATTAATAGTACTCACTGAATAATGAATTTAAGTATTTAAAAATCATATAAATATGATTTTAAAGTATTAAAAATACTTTGATATATTATAAAAATATTATAATATTATGTGATGTATTTCATTAATATTTGTTAATAAATAAATATTAATGATAAAAGAATTATTGTGGTATTTAATTTATTTAAATACGTTTTTAATGATTTAAAATTCATGATAAATGGTAATAATTATGTGAAAATTATTATGAGACTTAGAAAAATATTTGGACTGATATTAAAATTATTTAAGTTAATTGTTAAGTATTAGGTAGAGTTTAATTGAACTTAAACTCGAAGTTTTGTCCGACTAGACCGTCGGGATGTCAGATTTGTGTCAGGTTCAACTCAGACTTCAATAGTCTGATTGATACTAAGTTTTATGTGCTGAATAGACTGATAGGGTTATGTGCTATGTGTTTAGGTTATTCTATGTATGTCTATATATATAACAGTATTATTATTGTGATGATATTATTCTAATATTAGAGATCTATATTACTAATATTAGGTCTTCGGATAGAGCGTTATAAATTGCGTTGCGGTAATCAACGGTTCAGGCAAGTTTGTTTTACTTAACTCTAGTAAGAGTGTTTCATTCGGATATGCTTATGGTTAATCATTGCTGATTGTCATGTATAATTTGTACTCTGTACATATTGCATGTATAAGTCAGGTATGAAAGGCCGATCACCTTTATTACCAGTTGGTTTCAGATATATTTGTTCATGTATAATACTTGTTCAGTCATAAACGTGTTCCTGCTAATTCACAATTATATTGTTGAATTATAGCCAGCTTATTATTCAAACTCTTCAATCATGATATATCGTTATATTATTGAATTTAAACTTGTTGGGCAATCCTTATGCTCACCCTTGCTATATCATGACAAAATATTGCAGATTAAGGTGAATACTTTGGGTACAAGGAAAGGTTAAAGACAGTTTAAGATTTAGTATAAGTATGCGATTAGTTTTGTAATAGTGTTGTATGATAATAATGTTGTTATATGTTAGAAAAGTTATGAATGTGTATTAAGTTAAGGTTACTCGACCTTGGGGAAAAGTGTGTAAGTTTAATGTATAAACAATCTATGTTTATATCTTCCGCAAATAGTAATAGTTGTATAGAATGATCGAACCGGATCTGAGGTGATTTAGGACCTGGATTCGGGGCCCTCACAGTTGATATCAGAGCTGTAGGTTATGAACCTTAGGTAGGAATACTTGAGATTAATAACCGCAGTGATTAGGATAAGATCTAACTCACATAGAGTTAGTTGGTCGGTAAGATTCAAAGACGAATCTCGGCGAATTATAAGATACAAAGTTTCCTAACTCTGATAATAAAGTTGAACAGTAATGGTGAATAGATAAAGTATAAAAGACTAAAAGTACAGTGATAAAAGATCGTAAAACAAAACGATCAAGACATAAAAATGAATCGTAATATATACGATGCGATCACCCCGTGATCTGATAAGGTGATAACAGGAAGAAGAGTCAATCTAATGATTGAAAAGTTACAGCAAAAATTGCTGTGTGGCAGTTGTACTATTAAATTATACTCGTATTGAGAAGGGTGTTAGTGTTAGGTGGGAAATTCAATTGAGGGCTCATGTCAGCAGCTGAGTTGTATGATTCCTTATATGGGCGGAAAATTGTACTTGGTGTAATAACTACTTAGTTTCTGACAATGATAATCATTGAAATGTTGTGTCGCGCTATTTGTTATATGCATGTTAAGAGGGTGATTCATTTCTCATGTGTATAACAGATAGATAGGTCATAGGTAGAGGATATAAGGTTAAGTACGAGTTCTTAAAACTCATACTTATGTGACATTCTTGACTCATAGTTATATGAAATGTTTATGAACCCCTCAGCGAACGGACGCCAAAGGTCAGACTAGGACAAGTTCTTAAACTCATATGATTGTGGCAAGTAAATGAACTCATAAGTGTGGTGTGACAAACTGGGTATAGTTGTGTGTAAACAGAATATTGAGGATAATAGGAACAGATAGATTGTTAAGCAAATGATTTCTAGTGAAGAAATAAGTTTTCCAAAACTCCTGGCTATGCTAGACTTCGAAATTTTGACATCAAGCTAAATACGCACTATGTGCCTTTAAAATAAAATATGTAGACTCGTAATCATTTTTGAAACGGTTTAAAGTATAGTCTATGCTACTTATTCCAGCTAGACGCAAATGATTTGAAATATCAAAATAACTTTTATTTATCACTCATATACCATGTAACCTGGTGCAGAGATGATAAAAATTTGATAGAGTTGTAAATACAGGAATACTTAGTGTGAATTTGATCTAAAATCGTTGTTCCACTATTGTATGATGTGTTATGACAAAGTCATATAATGACGGCATCCTCAAACGGACTGTTAATACAGTACGGCATCATGACGTCATTCTCGAAAATATTTTCAAAAGTTTAATTTGCCAACGGGGTTTAGCTACACCTAAATAATTCGATTGAATTGAATTATTGAAATGGGTCTATGCTATTCGATTCAGCTAGACAAAAGTTTATGAAAACTCTAAGTGTTCATTGAAAGAAATTTTCTGAACCAAATTGTTTTGGTGCGGAATCTTATGATAAGTCTGAGGTGAACAACCCTGAAAATGGGGACATACTAATTGGATAAAATATTCCAATCTAAGAACGCATATAGTCATTCCGATTACTAAGGTACAATAGATTGATCATCTAAAGTACCCGCATTGGTAGTTTACCTTCTTTGTGATTGTAAACATACGGTTAACCTTTGTACGAGGTAGAATACCTTTTTCTTAATTGAAATAGGTAGCAGGTAGTAATACCTATAAACCTCAGTAGTTCATGGTCTATATGACCCCTCAGCACAATTTAAAAATTTTTACTCTTGTGACAGATGTATTGGGTAGCATGTGATAATGTGTGTGAATGGTGAGAAGGTATGGTGTATGGCGTATGGTGTATGGAGTAAGGTGTAAGGTAAATTTCGAGGACGAAATTTTTAGAAGAAGGGGTGAATGTGACAACCCGAGAATTTTGATTTTTTTTTTTAAAAAAATTTTATTATTTGATTTAAGGTTCAAAATTAGAACCTAGATAGAAAATAAGTGTATGTGTTTGATATTTTTAAGATGGAATTTTGAGGATTTCAAAATTCTGTGAAGGATTTAAGTGAATTATTCAGGATTAAGTAATACGTGATTATGTGCTGTGTATATGTGTACAATATGTGGTTAAGGGTCAAGGGTTGACCAGATAATTGATATCTGTAACAAACCTTAGGTATATATTAAGAACGTCAACGTTCGGTTAGAAAATCCTATGTTTAATAAGAAACCCTAGAAATCGGTTCTGGAAACCCTAATTTCAGTTTCGGGAATCCGAAACCCTAATTCGGTGTATAAATTCCTAAATTGAGAACATAATGGCGTAAGTGTAAATAATTATAAGATTAATTAGGGTTAATCTTAACAAATTGGTTATAAAACCCTAATTCCAAATTTGAAGCCCTAATTACGAATTTGAAACCCTAATTTGTAAATAGGGAAAAACTTAAGTGTTAATTTAATACTTTTGATGTTAATTAGGATATATTAATTCTAATTTTCAAGTTAAGTTATTAGAAAATCTTAATCTATTTAGGTAATCTAATTTTTAAATTAGAAATTTATTTTTCTATTAAAAACTATAATTAGTGGTTTGTAAACCCTACTCCGTGATTTTGACCCTAATTGCATAATTAGCGATTTTAATTAAGAAATGTTAATCCTAATTAGCAAGCTTAATTTGTGATTAAGAAATTTTAATATAATTAGAAAATCCTAATTATAATTTAGAAATATTAATTTTCTATTTTTAAAACCTAAATTGGAAATTTTAGAAAAATAAATTTTAAACCCTAAGGGTTTCAAATCCTAAGCACTAAATTGTTTCAAACCCTAAACCCTAAGGGTTTGATCTAATGTCCATAATGCCATTAAATTAAAAAAAATGACAAAATTGCCCTTTGTTGTATAATTGAAGGTTTCTTGTAAATCTTGTCATATATTTGGTTGGTGAGCAACTACACCTACTCCATGTGCCTTAAATGACAGCAATTCAGCCACATTAACAGCCATATGCATTGCATTATCATTTATATAGATTAAAATTAAGAAAAAAGTCTCACTTTCCATTTTTATTTTGTCCAAGTCCCTTCTCTCTCTCTATATTTTCAGATCTTAGAGTGAAAGAGTGTGAGAAAACAAGCCAAGATCATGTATCAAAACACCAAGAACAGATCATGAAGTCAGAAATCATGAATCAAAGCTCAAAGTGGTAAAGAACCCTAAATTTTAAAATCTTATGATCTGATGTTAGTTGTTTTAATTTATTGGTTAGATATGTGTAATATGGTGTCTATAAGTGATCTGGGTTGATAGATCATGGATCTATAACACTTAGAGGCACGAATCAAGCATTTTTAGAAATCTGGAAATTTGGAAAATAATGGCCTGACAGTCAAATGTCAGAGCCTCTAAATCTCTATGTGTTATATATTTTATGTGTTTTATGCTTTATATCTGTTCTATGCCATGTGGTCTACGATCTTAAATTGAAAACAGGGTCATAGCATGTCTGGATTTCGTTTTATATGTGGTCAAAAGGCGTTGACCGAGCTCGACTGACTGTTTCTGGGTAACCCAGTTTGCCCAGAAAAGTCTGACATCCAATTTGCAGGGCCTTGATCTTACTGTGTGTTAGTGTTTAGTCCATTTCGTTGTTTGATATTTGTAGTCTGTTGGGTAAGCTGCATATAAAGGTTTTAGACCAACCAGAACCGTAGCTGAATCGTAGAAATCAGCAGTCAAACTTACGTTGACCAACTGGGCGGAAGTAGAATCTGGGAAACCCAGATCTTCATGAACGTGTATTTTTGTCAGAGTTTCACCGGCTCAAATCTGTCTTGGGTAATGTTTTTGTTATGATTTAGTGTTATAAACTTGTACACTGCCATTAATACTACAGTAATGAATCAATCAAACACCCTAAACAAGCTGGAGACGTGTAGATTAAAAGGACCAAAGTAGTACCTACGTCTGTTCTTCATTTTCTGGAAAACCCAGAATATGAAGAACAACGTTGTCATACATTTTCCTATCTTAGATCTATCGGTGATGTTGTGTAATGGCCTTGAAATTTGATTCTAATTGGAGTATTACACGAACACTACAACCTTAGCACCATAACCAGCTCAGATAGCAACACGATCAAAGTTAAAAGTGTGGTCAAAGTGTGTACCTTGAAACTGCCGATGCATTTCTGGGCTTGGTGAAGAACATGCCAAGAACACTTATAGCGACGGTTCTGTCGCTATAGGGTCCTTTAGTGACAATTTTAATTTCTAATTTCCGAAAATTATTACATTAATTGAAATAAATAAATTTTAATTACTAAAAATACTTAAAATTTTCTAAAAATTTATTTTAAATTCTGAAAAATAGTTTTTAATTATTTTGAGTATATTTCATAAATATTTAATATTTTTGGAATATAAATGGTATTTAATTTATTTAATTATAATATTAAATAAATTATTTAAAAATAATTTTAATACATGAAAAATCATGAAAAATTATATTATGATATTAGAAAATATTTTAAGTTATTTTTGATAACTTTTAATATTTTGTGATGAAATTCATTAATTAATCGATTTTAATGATAATTAGTTTATTTAATAAATATATTAAATAAATTATAGAAAAATAGAATTAATGCTTTATAAATTATATAAAAGTAATTTATGTGTTAGAAAAATATTTTAAATTATAAAATATAACTTTTGATATTTTGTCATGAAAATATTAATATTTTAATATTAATAGTACTCACCGAATAATGAATTTAAGTATTTAAAAATCATATAAATATGATTTTAAAGTATTAAAAATACTTTGATATATTATAAAAATATTATAATATTATGTCATGTATTTCATTAATATTTGTTAATAAATAAATATTAATGATAAAAGAATTATTGTGGTATTTAATTTATTTAAATACGTTTTTAATGATTTAAAATTCATGATAAATGGTAATAATTATGTGAAAATTATTATGAGACTTAGAAAAATATTTGGACTGATATTAAAATTATTTAAGTTAATTGTTAAGTATTAGGCAGAGTTTAATTGAACTTAAACTCGAAGTTTTGTCCGACTAGACCGTCGGGATGTCAGATTTGTGTCAGGTTCAACTCAAACTTCAATAGTCTGATTGATACTAAGTTTTATGTGCTGAATAGACTGATAGGGTTATGTGCTATGTGTTTAGGTTATTCTATGTATGTCTATATATATAACAGTATTATTATTGTGATGATATTATTCTAATATTAGAGATCTATATTACTAATATTAGGTCTTCGGATAGAGCGTTATAAATTGCGTTGCGGTAATCAACGGTTCAGGCAAGTTTGTTTTACTTAACTCTAGTAAGAGTGTTTCATTCGGATATGCTTATGGTTAATCATTGCTGATTGCCATGTATAATTTGTACTCTGTATATATTGCATGTATAAGTCAGGTATGAAATGCTGATCACCTTCATTACCAGTTGGTTTCAAATATATTTATTCATGTGTAATACTTGTTCAGTCATAAACTTGTTCCTGCTAATTCACAATTATATTGTTGAATTATAACCAGCTTATTATTCAAACTCTTCAATCATGATATATCGTTATATTGTTGAATTTAAACTTGCTGGGCAATCCTTATGCTCACCCTTGCTATATCATGATAAAACATTGCAGATTAAGGTGAATGCTTTGGGTACAAGGAAAGGTTAAAGACAGTTCAAGATTTAGTATAAGTATGCGATTAGTTTTGTAATAGTGTTGTATGATAATAATGTTGTTATATGTTAGAAAAGTTATGAATGTGTATTAAGTTAAGGTTACTCGACCTTGGGGAAAAGTGTGTAAGTTTAATGTATAAACAATCTATGTTTATATCTTTCGCAAATAGTAATAGTTGTATAGAATGATCGAACCGGATCCGAGGTGATTTAGGACCTGGATTCGGGGCCCTCACAGTTCAAATATATGTAGATGACATAATTTTTGGTGCTACTAATAATTTTCTTTGTGAGTGGTTTTCTAAGTGTATGCATAAGGAATTTGATATGAGCTTAATGGGAGAGCTAAATTACTTTTTGGGACTTCAAATCAAGGAAACAAAGGAAGGGATCTATGTTCATCAAACCAAGTACACTAAAGAGCTACTCAAAAGATTTGGTTTTGAAGGAACCAACCCAAAGACTACACCAATGAGTACATCAATAAAGCTCACATCAGATGATAAAGGTATAGATGTAGAGGTAACTAAATATCGAGGTATGATTGGTTCTTTACTATATTTAACTGCATCTAGACCTGACATAATGTACAGTGTATGTCTTTGTGCTCGATTTCAATCTAAACCCAAAGAATCCCACTTGCATGTAGTTAAAATAATTTTTAAATATTTAAGTGGTACTTTAAATTTAGGATTATTTTACTCTATATGTAATCATTTTGATCTAATGGGTTATTCAGATGCTGACTATGCAGGATTTCAAATTGATAGAAAAAGCACAAGTGGTGCGTGTACATTTTTGGGACATAGTCTTGTTTCGTGCCATAGTAAAAAGCAAACTTCAGTTGCTTTATCAACTACTGAGAGTGAATATTTAGCTGCAGGAAGTTGTTGCTCTCAAATATTATGGATGAAACAAACATTATGTGATTTTGATATTATCTGCAATAATGTGCCTATATATTGTGATAATTCTAGTGCTATTGACATATCAAAAAATCCTGTTTTGCATTCACGTACAAAACATATAGAGGTAAGACATCATTTTTTAAGGGATAATGTTTCAAAAGGGTTAGTCAAATTGGTTTTTATTCCTACTGAAAAACAATTAGCTAATATTTTTACTAAACCCTTGAGTGAGGAAAGATTTTGTATGTTAAGGAGAGAACTTGGAATGTGCATGATATAATTATGATTTACGTGCTTAAAAGTTTATTTCATGTAGGTTATATTTTAAAATTATTTATTTTCTGCATGATATTTAATAAGATAAATATTTGTTAGACAGTCCTTATCTATTTTAATAATCTTCTAGATATACGGTTAGGTTAAAGATCATAATTATCGCCGGATATCAATTAAGTAGGAAACGTAAGGACTTCAACCTCGGAAATCGGAATCGTAGTCGAACAAACTCTTTCGAAACTTGAAAAGACACACGCTTTTCGGTGATGGACTCTTGAATAGTCTTTACTTTATATCTTCAAACTTCATCATTTCTTACGCCTTCATCATTTTCTTTGTTTCACTCACAACATCCATCACACCATGAAAACCAGAGCAAGTAAACGATCTGCTAGAAAATCAACTGATGAAGGTCCATCTTTACAGAACGCTTCAAGAACAAAGATGAAGTCCAAGCACGTACAGAAGAAATCCTCTGTGCAAGTGTTATCTGATGCTACAACTCTGTCCGACAACTCAGATTCCAGTTTTTCTTTCATGAAAACCTCCGAAGTCGATATGTCTCCTCAAGGAAAATTGAAGCAACCAGTAGATGAAGAGCAATTTTTCTCACAGCCAGAATCTCCTTCTAATTTGGTAAATCCGTTTTCATCTTCTCTTGACTTGCAAGAAAATTTCTTTAGAGGTCCTAGTTTTGAAGCACGTTTTAAAAACTCCATTGCTACAAAACAATTTTTGTATGAAAAATCTTTGGATCTCTTCTATCTCAAACACTCTGTTTTGGAAAAACTTTTCACCGAGTGCAACATTTTTTCTATGCTGTTTCCTCCTACTGTTGCTTATCCTCGGTTGGTCCAACAATTCTACACCAATCTTGAGTGTAGACTGTTTTACTACATTTGTCAAGGGTAAATCTTTATTTTTCACAAGTATTATTTTGGAAGTATTCTGGGTGTTTCTTCTACTGGACCATGTCCTTTCACTCTTAAAGGAGCGGCCAATATTCCTTTTCATCCTTTAGAACAACTTCATATAGTCATGAATGACTATTCTATTTCATCTCTGTCTCTACCAAAAACTGTCAGTGTCTGTCCTAATGCATGTGTATTACATAAGTTGGTTCGGTATAATCTGTTTCCACGCCTTGGTGGGGGAGCTGATTTTACTTACCAAGATTTGGTTATTGTCGCCATGATTCTCAAAGGAACAGTTTTTAATTTTTCACAAATGATGTTATCTCACATGCAAAGTTGCATTCGTCAAAGCAAGAAATGTCTTCCTTACAGTAAATTTCTAACAAAACTTTTTCAACATTTTAAGATTTCTTTTGATGATGAAATTTCTGTTACAAATTATGAGCTTATTGATACGGCTAATTTGACAAAATCTCATATTACTTTTCTTGCTGGTAAGTTTGTTCGTCTTCTTCCTGATCCTCCTCCAATTTTTCCTAATCAAGACTCATCTTCTCTGCCAAATTCTCATGGGCCTGACATTATGAATGTTCTAAATGAGATTCTGCAAAATCAAAAGTCTGTGAAAACTGATTTGGACGATATCAGAAATCGACTTGTGATTCTTGAAAAAGGAAAACTACCGATGGATGCTCTAGAAATTAATAAGCTATATCATCGTGTTGAAGATGAATTCATTGATCTTCAAGCGGGCTTTGAGATTCAAACACTGGCAATGGTTGAGGCCCTCCAACGAAAATTCAATAGAAACACCTGTCAGTTAAGTCAAGAGGTTAAGTTTATTAGTTATCAACTCGGGGAGCTTGCAGATTTCATGGCAACAAGATTCAATGATGTGGGAAAGAAGTTACATTTTCAGACAATGTATTCCACAATCCCAGAATGGCCAATGTGCAATTGGATGGCAGAATACAAGGGTGATTTTCTTAACATGACACTTCCTCCTTCAACTTTTATTCCTCGACCACCTCGACTTGCCAACGATTACACCTTGGAAGAGCGTCTTCATCGCCTTCGTCATCGTCCATACTTTACCACTCGTGCAGAACAGCGAGCTAATCTCGAGGAGATTGATTAAGGTCTTCTCTTTTTGCATGATGCCAAAGGGGGAGAATTTCTAAGAATTTCATGTTCTGTTTTTAGTTTGTTTTAAGACTATGGTTTCAACTGTTGATGGTTTTTGATAGGCATGATTGCCTGGATGTTAAGACTATTTATAATTTTGCTGCATGTTTTAAACTGATTTTGTTGCAGGCATTTTAAGAATTGATGGTTTTAATTTTCATATTTGGTTTAGTGTGATACTAACATGCAGGTGTTATAAATTTCTCTAGAAATGTGCATGAATTTAGGGGGAGTTTCATTTATATATGTTGTCATCATCAAAAAGGGGGAGAATGTTGATTAATTCACGTTCTAGCCTAAATGTTTTGATGATGATTTACTCGTCAGTACTAAATTGTGTATTATGGATTTCAGGAAATTATCTCACGAAGTGTATGTTGGATTATTCAGAGAGAATGAAGATGTTTTGAGTCCTAAGAAAATTATGTAAGGTCATTGCAAATATCTAATTTTTCAATTCAAGGCTCTAGGACATATTATGTGCACTAAATTATGAATTAATGTTTTGTGCATATCTTATATATGTCATTCACTACTATTTACTAACAAGAAAAATGTCAGCATGCATACGTTGGATTATTGTCTGAATGATATATTATGCATGTGTAGGATCAGTTGAATATATTTATTACGGATTGATTGTATAAATGGCAGTATTGGATTTTGATTAGAAGTCTAATAGTTGCATTGATAGTTGCATATGGTGGTAGAGTTTTAAATTGGCATATACCTTGAAAGAAGGAAGTCATGATTATCTTTAAGAAGTTGGAATTTGTTCCGTTACTATCATGATAAGAAATGGCTCTTGAAGTTTATGTTATTGGCTTATTTAATCTCTATCATAAATCATAATTGTTACAGATCTAGTTCTATTATCTTTGAGAGAGTCCAATATTTATCCAAACATTTATTTGTTACGTTTGGTTTCAACAGAAAATCATTGGAACGTTGCCTTTTGTTTTTTCAACGTATACTTTTCTTTTAGCAACGGTAAAATTTGTTTGGGCTATAAAAAGCAGCTGAGATCAGTAATAATAACACAACACTCACAACACTTGAATTAATATCTTGCACTCATTCATATTGAAAGCTATTCTATCTTGGTGCAAATTTTGAGCAGTTGATTCATTGATATTTTCAGTCAATTATCGTGGGAAATAAATTGGTGATATCTTTTATTATTTCTATTTGATCATTGCATTCATTAGTTGAGCTTTGCATTGTTAAATTTTTTATTTGCTTTGATCATTAGACCTCTATCACTGTAATCTTAAATTTATTTTTGACTTAGTGTTGTCTAAGGGAATTTAATCCAAGTGGATTAAAGATTGTTTACAAATAGGTTCAAGGAAGCATAGGTGCTTAAGGAGTGCATTGGTGCACAAGGAGCAAGAGTGCTCAAGTGAATTTTTGTTATTCAATTTGATAGAATCTGTATTTGAACAAAAGTGTTTTAAAGCAATAAAAGTGAGTCTCCAATACTAGTTGGTATTGGACGTGGAGTAGGCTATTATATAGAGGGTAATAACCGAACCACGTAAAAATCTTGGTGCTATTTTCTATTACTTTCTCTATCTTTATATCTCACAAGTTAATTAATTTGCTTAATAAAATTTAATTATCTGTTTTCACAAAATATTTTATTTAGCTTACAAAAACACCAAGATATTTTCATAAACAAAAGTTTAATTCGGTAGACCATATTCATTCAGCAAGCTGTATTCACAAATATAGTTGACTACATTCCGCAATTTGATTTAAAGTTTTTAATTGGTCATAGTTTGTATCCACACTTATTCAACCCCCCCTTCTAAGTGTGTCTTATCTGAATTTCAGATTCGTTTTCGGTCTAAATTATTTTTTTGTACAGTATTATTCTTGAATTTTATTCCACAAAGCAGTATCATGTTGACAATTTGGACGTTATTGATTTTTGGATAAATTAAATTATAAATCTTTAAAAATTTATCCTTGAACTTGTTTTATTGAATTCTTATATTATTGTCATCATCATCATGTTTATATTATGTTGAAAGTCATCTGTTGCCTGTAGTGCATAGATAGACTTGGTATGATTATGACCAAGAATTATTCGATATAATCATGACCGTAATGTTACAAATGATGTAGTAAAAGTCCTCATTGGCCCGTAATGCATTGATGGACAGTTGTTGGCGTGATCATGACCATTGATAAATACACGAATATCTTTGGCCCGTAGTGTATGGATAATTTGTGGTCGTGATACTAAAGAATATCATTGGCCGTAGTGTAGGGGTGATTCAATGATGTGAATTATTTATTAAGCTGAGTCTCAGCGATAAAAGTGATGAAAAACCTTTTAAATCATAGAAGATAGTAGATTTTATGCTCTACTTGACTCTTCTAATGAATTGCTTGTTCCGATACAGTTAAACTTGATGTTTATTATATTTTATCAGTTTAACACTGTTGATGGCTAACGATAAATTATTCTGCATTATCCTAGTTATAATATTTCTTATTGAGCTAGTTGAGCTCACCCTTTTGCTTTCATTCTTCTCTTCAAGAAATGAGAACGTAGCCGGGACTAGTCAGGGAACGGATTGACGGTCCAGATGATAGCATTAGTAATCCTCACTATTCTATAAAATAGTGTGATAATAAATGTATTGAGGACTCCATTTGAGTTGAATACTGTCTAAAAAACAATATTCGTATTAAAATTCTCAGTTTATGTTTTGTCGTATTTTACACGATAGTTGTATTACTAAGTTGTATTTAAATTTTGTACCATATATTTGACGACTCAAAATGGGTGATGTATACATGTTTTGGAGACGTCACATATATATATATATATATATATATATATATATATATATATATATATATATATATATATATATATATATATCCTTGCATCAAATAGAAAATTTGACACTTAACTGACAACATTATCGAGCAGCAACTCTTGACTTTCAAGAACTACATTTTTGTGACTTCGCTGAAATAGAAAATTTAGACTTATAAAAGTTGAAATTCTTCACTATTTTAGCTTGTTGAATTCTTGATTATTTTAGCTTTGTTAAATTACGTTTAAAAATTCTCTGTTTCTTTAAATTAATATGTCATAATTATATTAACCTAATCACAAGTACGCATTGATTGATCATATAATAAAATTATATCTATAAATTTATTTGTCGCGCTAAATCGGGTTAAAAGTTTATAATCCCAAGCAAAACTTTAAAAATAATATTGTTACGAAAAACTATAGCACCTGCATTTTATTACGTGAAACGCAAATATTGTACTGTACAACACCTAAATATTTATTTGCATATTTGGAAGCGATATCACTATTCATAATCTCCGCATTTGTCGCACCGATTTAAATGAGATCTCAGGACGAGTCGTAAATTCGGATATCTGGGATCGAATTCCACTAACTGCAAATGTCAAGACCGAAAGGGTTACGGGGCCACGGAACCGCAAACACAAGTCTGAATGAAAAAAACCTGATACGGAGTGGGGAGATTAGTCCGACTGTGATCGAAAAACTCCACATTATGCAAAAAAAATAAATTAAAATCACTATTCATATACACATGCCACTGTGATCTTACTTTCTAATAAGTGAAAACAACTATTAGAAGATTTTGCTTATCAATCATCAATCATTCCCATAAATATGGATGATTTGTTTACTAAATCTTTTTAATTTGCTCCCTTTTCTTAGTTTGAGTGCATATTTTGTTCACCTTTAAAGTATATATAATAAAGAACATGCACGCTTATATTTGGTACAAGATTTCATGCTTGCATTTTGGTAATTTTGGTGTCCCATCTTTTCCCGGTGAAACTTCATGATTGTTCTCTCCTGTTTGGAAATTGATTTTGTTCCCCACAACCATAAAAAAAAAATTTGAGGTTGTATACTCATAATTTTGTTCTTACTTTTTATACATCAAAGGTGGTTAAATCATGACATTTTAGTGAGTTTTCCATCATTATTTGTCTGAATTATTTGAACCTTGAGGAACATGAAATTTCACCTGATCAAGAACTAAACCTGGCAAAAAATAGGTTTGAGTTGATTTTGGATTATATAAAATAGGTTTGGATTAGTTTTGGAACCAAAACTATATTACCTATATTTAATATGTGTTACTATAGTTTGGATTTAAATGGTTATGGATCGAATCTAGGTCGACCTATTTTTCAAATTATAGTTTCACTAAAATCTTAATTTCTATTATATTAAAAGAGTCGTCTTTTAATTTTTTAAACCCAAGTTTGAAACTAAAAATTTTAATTGATGTGATTAATTTGAGTATTAAAAACATTAATTTTGTAAAATTTACATTAATAATTATTATGTTAATTAAAATTAATAAAATTATTGAGAATTTTATTACAATAATTAATAAATATTATTTTTTTGGTGTGTATATATAATTATTGAGATCCAAGTGGTTTTAATTAACTATATGATTTTCAACTTAAAACTGTCAGATCTACAAAGAACCATATATATTTGATTGTTAATAACAAGAAAATAATTTGTAGTGTCCACAATAAATTGTAGCTGTAAAATTAATTAAGCGACACTTGTTAATTTCACAACATCATTTTTATTTGAACAATATTAACTATCTGATATAAGGTGAGAATTAAATCTGAGTTTACATATTCATAGTTGCAAAAGCAACTCATAGTACAATAATTTAATGTAAATTTGTTTACGTGTTTTCATGAGAAAAATGTTCTTGACTCAAAATTTAAGATCCATACTAATTTTATCTTTTGTTATATTTCTAAAATTTGCATTTGTATTACTTTAATACAAAAAGCCTATTTGTAAAGCGATTCAGCTGTAATTCTATTACCTTTTTAATTTACGACAAAAGCCTATTCGTAAAGCATAAAACTAAGATGCTTTATAGTGAAATAACATAAATACCCTTCATAAAATTAAAGAAAATATTCCTGCGGAGTTCTTGCAACTCTAATTCGCTCCATTTAAGTATTTATAATATTGGGTTAAATATAAATAACTATCTTAAATTATTAACATTTTTTATTTTAGTAATTAACCTTTCAATTTTTTCAATCAAGTTATTAAACTATCAATTTTTTCACTTTCGTTCAATTGAAATTGTCATGTCATAAATTGATGACATGACTCTACTGATTAGGCTAATAAATATATAATTGTAATTAAAAATTAGGCTTAAATATAAATTACTACATGAACTATTGATATTTTTTCACTTTGGTGATCGATCTTTCAATTTTTTTCAATCAGATGATTAAGCTATTAATTTTTTCTATTTTAGTTTAATTGAAGTTGTCGCGTCATAAATTGATGACGTGACTTTAACACTTGGGATGTGACTGATGATGTGTTAAAACAATACTCATTTTATAAAAACTAAATAGACATAAATGAAATATTATATTATAATTTAACAACAAAAACTAAAAATAATTTAAAAACGATACATCTATTTAAGAGGTTATTTTTTATTCGAAAAAATAACTAAGTAATAATTATGAAAAATATTATTTATCACTACCATTAACACTTAAAATTTCAAACAAAACAGAAGGAAGAAAAAATTATCTGTAACTAATTACTAGATAACATCTTACTTACAACTATCATTCACTATTTCTTTTTTCATAAAATAAAAAATGGTATTAAATTATTAGAACAAAGTTTAAATATAATCACTTTCCATGTACTTGAGCTCTTAGTTAATGGAGAAAACTAATTAAAAACTAGTAATTAAAAAGTTAAAAACTGTCACCATTTTGATTTTGTGAACCCACCATCTTTAACTTCAATTGAATAAGAGTGAAAAAATTTGAAAGATCGATCACCTAAGTGAAAAAAGTCAATAGTTTAAGGTAGTACTTTATATTAAAGCCTAATTTTTAATTACGTGCATGCATTGATTAGCCTAGTCAGCGGGGTCACATCATCAATTTATGACGTGACATACTCAATTGAACGAAAAATTTGATAATTTAATGATCTGATTGAAAATTTTAAAAAGTTGATCACCGAAGTTAAAAAAGGTTGATAATTTAAGGTAATTGTTTATATTTAAGCCTATAATATATGAAGTAAATTTTTTGAACTCTAATTCGCTCTATTTAAGTATTTATAATATACTAGTTGATAGCCCGTGCAATGCACGGGCTAGTTTGTTTTTCGATTGTATAATTTTTTAAAATTGGAATGAGAAAGATTTTTCACCATTATATATTCATCATATATGTACTTCACTGTCTTTCCTCTTTTTTGTTTTGATTTCATTTTTTCCATTCATTGTAGGGATGAATTCAGATTAAGTATTATTTGTAATTTCAGAATTCACCAACAAAAAAGTTAAATTTCTTCAAAAACTAAAACTAAATTTCATTTTAAAAAAAAGAGAAAAACCTAAAAAAAAAATCAATAAAACAAAGGAAATAATCAACAATTACCTGATTTGTTCTCGAAATCGAATAAATAGGATCGAAAAATCCTACAAATTAGATCAAAAAATTTCAATAAAATAAAAGAAATAATCATCAATTACTTGATATGTTCTCGAAATCGAATAAATCGGATCGATCGAGCGATTTTGAGCCCACAAAACCAAAATCAAGTGTGGTTCAGGAAAGAGAAGGACAAAGCGATGTTAGATCTGTAACAAAAGAGTAAATTTTAATAGAATATAAAGCCAATAAATCTACATAAACATACGAATATATATATATATATATATATATATATATATATATATATATATATATATAGCAATGACCTTAAGCTCACCCTTATTGAGCTCATCCCGAGCTCACCCTGTCTTTTTTTTTAAAAACATAACTAATAAAAAATGTATAATAATTTTTGAAATTGAAAGTTTTTTTAAAAAAAAGTGTTTTGGGTGTGATTTGGGTACATATAACAAAATAATGTTATATAATTTTGTTATATGTACAACACTGTTTTGTTATATGTACCCAAATCACACTCAAAATACTTTTTTTAAAAAAACTTTCAATTCGAAAAATTATTATACAGTTTTTATTAGTTATGTTTTTTGTTATAAAAAAAGGCAGGGTGAGCTCGGGGTGAGCTCAATAAGGGTGAGCTTAAGAAATGGACTGTATATATATATATATATATATATATATATATATATATATATATATATATATATATATATAAGTGGATGAAGTGGAAGAAGGAGAGGGGGAAGTAGAACTCTCTGGAAGTGGAAGAGGGGTGGAACAAAATAAAAAGTATGGGGAATTGATTTCGCGGGGAAGGGGAAGAAACTGAAGTGAGGAGGATGAGGAGGAGGAGAAGAGGAAGAGACAACTCGGTGAAATTAATATAAGTAATGGGTGTCTGTTATGTATTAATGGAGCTATGGATTTAAACTGATTAAAATTGTGTGTGTTAATTGATTGATTTGAAATTAGAATGATATGTTGAATTTGGAGAGAGAGAAAGAATGAGACGGAGACAAAGAAAGAAAAAGGAAAGAGAACAATAATTAATTTCCTAGTGTCCTTTATTGGGTTTCATGTGGCTGTATTTATAGACAAGACAGCACATGGGTGTACAACGTGCAACAACTAAAATAGAGGAAAGCGCAGTAAACAAAGTAGTAGCTAAAAAATAGGAACAAATAGCAGTAGACTAGGTAAACAGGAACTACTTTTGCTAAAGAACAGGAACTGCATCTGGACTTCTTCAACAGGTGCTTACTATGCAGGTGCTTACTATGCAGCTTCTAGGTGAGGGTAAGATAGAGTACGTAACAGTCCCCCCCACTCAAATGGTCCTTGTCCTCAAGGACAGAAATTGGGGTAAGCCCTCCGGAATCGCCATTCAGTTTCCCAGGTAGCGTCCTCGACTGGGGTGCCGACCCATTTGATCAAAATCTCGGATTTCGGCCGGTATTGTCCTTTTTTTACTTCTCGCTGAGCCAAAATGGATTCTGGTTGAGGGAGAATAGTAGAATCATCTACTACTGGGAGGAAGAACTTGGGAGGTGGGAGCAATAGGGCCCAAGTGTTTACGCAAGCGACTAACATGGAAGGTGTCATGGATCAATGATCCAGTTGGTAACTCTAGCTTGTAGGCCACAGGACCGACCCGCTCAAGCACTCTGTAGGGCCCATAGAAGCGAGGGGAAAGCTTCAGAGACCCACGAAATGCAACAGAAGTCTGGCGATAAGGTTGGAGTTTGAGGTAGACATAGTCCCCTATTTTAAACGAAACCTCACGCCTATGCTGATTAGCTTGGGTCATCATTCGTTCCTGAGCTAGTTGCAGATTGCGCCGGAGTTCCCTTAGAATTCGATCCCTATCTTGGAGATATTCATCCACAGCTTGTACTCTGGCCGTCCCCAGAATGTATGTCAATAGGTTTGGTGGCGATTTGCGGTAGATAGCCTCGAAGGGAGTAATCTTTGTTGGAGAGTGGATAGAGGTGTTATAGCTAAATTCTGCCCATGGTATCCATTCTACCCACTTCTTCGGCTGGGATCCTGCAAAACAACGAAGATATTGCTCTAATGTTCTATTGACAACCTCCGATTGTCCATCAGTCTGAGGGTGGTAGCTAAAACTCATGCAGAGTTTGGTTCCTTGGAGGCGAAACAAAGCTTGCCAAAAACTGCTGGTAAAAACCTTATCGCGATCACTTACTATGGAGACAGGTACACCATGTAGTCGCACCACATTGGTGGCAAAGGCTTGGGCAATGGAGGCAGCAGAAAAAGGATGCTTCATTGGCACAAAATGTGCATATTTCGTGAGACGGTCCACTATCACCATAATGACAGAGTATCCATTGGCTATGGGAAGGCCTTTTATGAAATCCATGGCCACATCTACCCAGGATTGAGTAGGTATGCGAAGGGGTTGCAACAGTCCAGCAGGCTTCATACAGTCCGTTTTGTATTTTTGTATTGCTGACATACCTCACAAGTCTTTAGGAAGTCCTTCACTGCTTGCCGCATCTTAGGCCATATAAAACTCTGGTTGATACGATGAAGGGTTTTATGGAACCCAAAATGGCCGCCTATAGGGGAAGAGTGGATGTCTGTGAGGATAAGAGGAATTAAAGTAGAATTAGGACTCAAGAATACCTTGTCATTTCGGAACCAAACACCATCTCGCAGAATCAATTTATGGACATCTCCCTGGCTAACTAGGCTGGCATAAAAGGGATCGTCACGGACTTCTTGTTGGAGCTTCTTCCACCAGTCCGCATAGGGAATGGAGATGAATAAGAACTGGAGCTCACCCATTCGAGATAAGGAATCGGCAGCCTGGTTCTCGGGCCCTTTTTTATATTCAATGATGTAATCGTATCCCAATAGCTTAGGTAACCAACGGGACTGGACAGGAGTGGTGATGCGTTGCTCCAGCAGATACTTAAGGCTTTGGTGATCTGTTTTTACTATGAATCTCCTACCAAGCAAATAAGGGCGCCATTTTCTAATGGCCTTGACTATTGCGAGCTTCTCTTTCTCGTATGTGGATAGTGCCAACGCAGACCCTTTTAGAGCTTCACTAAAATAGGCAATGGGTTGGTTTTGTTATGTGAGAACAGCTCCGAGTCCAACTCCACTGGAATCACATTCAATCACAAACTGTTGAGAGAAGTCTGGCAGGCGCAGGGTAGGTGGTGTGGTAAGGGCATGCTTTAGTTGTTGGAATGCCGCTTCTGCTTCACTACTCCATTGAAATTTTTCTTTGGTCAATAGCTTGGTTAGTGGGGCTGCGATGTTGCCAAAATGGTGAATAAATTTTCTATAGTAGCCGGCAAGTCCAAGGAAGCCTCGCACTCCTCTGGTCGTAGTGGGGGTTGACCAAGCCACCACTGCTTGCACTTTGTCAGGATCTACTGACACTCCTCCTTCAGTGATAATATACCCTAAATATTTGACCTGCTGGACTCCAAAATGACATTTTGATTCCTTGGCAAACAACTGGTTAGATTGCAAAATCGTGAAAACAGTTCGTAAATGGGAGATGTGTTCTTCCCAAGATTGTGAATAAACTAGTATGTCATCAAAGAATACCAAAATAAACCTGCGGAGGTATGGCCTGAAGAGGTCGTTCATGAGACTCTGAAAAGTTGCTGGAGCATTGGTAAGTCCGAATGGCATGACTATGAACTCGTAATGCCCCTCATGAGTTCGAAATGCTGTCTTATGAATATCTTCTCCGTGCACTCGGATCTGGTGGTACCCTGATCGTAGGTCCAAATTTGTATAAAACTTGGCACCATGAAGCTCGTCAAGTAGTTCATCAATTACGGGAATGGGATACTTATCTTTCACCGTGATCTTATTGAGAGCCCGGTAGTCAACACAAAATCTCCAAGTTCCATCAACTTTTTTTACCAGTAAAACTGGAGAGGAAAAAGGACTGTTACTGGATCGTATGAATCCTGTCTGTAGGAGCTCCTTGACCATCTTCTCAATTTCAGATTTTTGGTAGTACGGATATTGATAGGGTCGCACGCTTACTGGTTCTGTATCTGGTTGGAGCTGAATTCGGTGATCGCGCAATCGTTTTGGAGGAATGCATGTGGGAGTCTTAAAGACCCTAGAGAATTCCTCTAGAAGGTTCATGATCTCCGGTGGGTGCGGTTGAACTGGGGACTTGGGTTCGACCGGAACTATCTGAAGGAAGAACCCCGTACCTTGCAGTCCTGCACAATCTTTATCATTCAGAATCTCGATATTGGCAACCTCTGCTGTGTGGTCAAGTCCATGAAGGGTATGAGTGGTTCCCTTCACATGGAAGGACATAGTGAGGCGCTTATAATCCATTTCGATCGATCCAAGTGTCGCCAGCCATTGTACGCCCAAAACTACTTGGCAAGCTGCCACAGGAAGAACATAGTAGTCAGCAGTGATAGGTATACCTTGGATAATGAGCGTGATCCCTTGACATTGGCCTGTGCATTCGATCTGTTCCCTGTTTGCAACCACCACTTGTATCTTCTTATCCCGGACAATCTGCAGGCTTAATCGAGAAGCAGTGTTTTGATCAATGAAGTTGTGGGTACTACCCCCGTCAATCAGTACCATTAAGCTTTTGTTCTTCAATTTACCCAAAACTCGGAGGGTTTGAGGATGTTCAGCGCCAGCAATTGCATGAAAAGAGATTTCGGGTAGTAGTTCCCGAGTTTCTACTTCTTTAGGTGGTCCCTCTCTGTTTTCTTCCTCCATGTATGATGCATCTTCAATCATAAATAATTGGGGACATTCGAACCGATGGCCCAATGAGTATTTTTCATCACAGTAATAGCATAAGCCTTTTTCTCGGCGTTCCCGCGCTTCCTGGTTGGTGATTCGTCGGAGAGGAGAAGGTGGTGTGTTGGCTCCCATCCCCGAGCGTTGGCTAGGTGCTGGTCCTAGAATTTCGGTGGATGGATTATTGTTTCCTCGCGGCGGTAGGGGCCCTGGCTGCATTCTGTTGATGAGGGAAGGCCGTCGTTGGAGCTGGTTTCGCTCCTCCACCAATCGGGAAACTCCAATGGTGTCTGTCAAGGTTTTAGGTTGCTTGATCTTGACATCCAGGCGGATATCATCCCGTAAGCCTGCAATGAAACACCCGATCAAAAAGGTTTCTGGTAATTTATCTACCTGATGCGAGAGTCGTTCAAAAGCCTCTTGATAAGCAGCAACTGTGGTAGTTTGCTTCAAACGTGACAAAGCTTCCGATGGGTCTTCGAATTCGGTAGGACCAAAGCGAAGCAAGACTGCATTGGTGAGTTCTTCCCAGGTAAGTGGTCCTCGAAAATTCGTTTGCCAACGATGCCACTGTAGTGCGATGCCCTCCAAGTTGAAAGAGGCGAGTTGTTCCCGTTGATCAGCTCCAATGCCTTGGTCTTCGAAGTACTGCTGAGCCTTGTAGATCCATCCCATTGGATCTTCTCCATTGAACTTCGAAAACTGCAGCTTGAGTGAAGATGGGGATGCATGGTTCTGGCTAGCTGCCGATTGTGTGATGTGTGGATGGTGAGAGGTTGCCTCCTGAACAAGGGGATTACCCTCTGGTGGACCAGTGTGGAAGCTTCTGGTGGAACGCAGGGCTTGTATTTCTGTCAAGACTGTCTGCAAAGTTGTATTCACTTGATCGAAGTTCGACTCATGACGTGCTAATGCTTCATTCACTTCATTACGGAATTCAGCGTTCGTTTTTCCACGAGTATCCATGGAAAAAAAAAAGAGACCGGCTCTGATACCAAGATGATATGTTGAATTTGGAGAGAGAGAAAGAATGAGACGGAGACAAAGAAAGAAAAAGGAAAGAGAACAATAATTAATTTCCTAGTGTCCTTTATTGGGTTTCATGTGGCTGTATTTATAGACAAGACAGCACATGGGTGTACAACGTGCAACAACTAAAATAGAGGAAAGCGCAGTAAACAAAGTAGTAGGTAAAAAATAGGAACAAATAGCAGTAGACTAGGTAAACAGGAACTACTTTTGCTAAAGAACAGGAGCTGCATCTGGACTTCTTCAACATGTGCTTACTATGCAGGTGCTTACTATGCAGTTTCTAGGTGAGGCTAAGATAGAGTACGTAACATAGAAATTAATTGATTTTAAATTAATCTGAAACTATGGATTTCAATTGATTAAAATTGGGTGTGTTGATTTGAAATTAATTGAGTTAACTCTGTTGGAAATGAAAAAATTAATTGAGTTAAATCAAATTGATTTCAATTGATTAAAATTGGGTGTGTTTGGAAGCCAAGTTAACTATGTTAAAAATCAAATTGATTTCAATTGATTAAAATTGGGTGTGTAAAAGACAGGTTGTGATGCCTTTATATATAAGTATTGATATGAAATAAATTTTTTGCAAATTGAAATAGTAAAACCATATCAATGTACGTAAAATTGGCCCTTTTCCTAGGTTTAATTTTCCCCATATCCTTGTGTTCTTAAAAAATAAATGTCGCTTTCATTATTTAATTTTTTGATGTTTATTTCTAATCCTTCTATTTATCAGTACTTTTTGGTACATGCTAAGATTTAACCTACATTAACATGGTAAAGAATGATAAGCTTTGTATGGTTTACTAGGGCTTTGCTTGAATTTGAAAAACAGAGAAACTAGAAATGTTTAAGTTAAAAAATAATAATGTCAATAGTTAAATGCACTTTATATCTAAATTTTAAAAAATTATAGTTAATATAAGTATATATAGTGTGACTTTATGCTCACTATAAAATTTCTTTCAGTTAATAACATCACAGCAAAAATTACAAAAAAATATCGTAAGAAACACAATCCCAAGACACAATTTACGAGATTTGCCTAAAATTTGAGTTATATTCACAACAAACGGCAAACTAATTTAATTATCTTCAAAAATCGTATATCTTACAGTTTAATATTCCTCTTTATATAATGCAATACAAAAAATTATAACTCATCTAAAAAGTATAAAAATATCGCCCTCCGCTCTAAAAATTACACTTCAACAATCATAACCCAACAGCACCTCCGTACACAACTAAACTTGCATTCAAATGGAAAAATATCTCTTGAATTCATACAAATTAAATGAATTGAAAAAGAGATAAACAAACACCAAATAAAAGGGAGTGAATTACAGAATTCTCAAGAGTCAAAGCTAAGATCTACCTTAGAAATAAAGTGGTCAAAACCAATGATGACGCATCCAATCATGGTCTATAAAATGTCATGAGCAAATGGTGGATAGGCAATCATATATCTAACTTTAAATCTTTTCATACGGACCATACCAACCATTTAAATTTTATTTTTGCAATGAAAATATTTATAAACATAACTTACATTAATTGTAAACTATGTATGTTTGGTTATGAGCGTTCGCATCGGTAACATTTAAAACGTTTGAAATTTGTATTTTAAATAAGTAATTTATAAATAAACACTGTTCTCAAATATGTTAGAACTTTAAAAATACCAAAAACTCCACAAACTGGTAAATAAACAAGCACATTATTTGAGAAAAATTATAACTTGTGCAAAATGCTTAGTTGAGAACAATACAAAATGATTGAATTTACTTTTATAATTCTTTTTCCCACAAAAATAAAACTCAATTACGATAAAACCATCCATCACATATATGTATAGTTGCACTGCAAACCCGATAATAAAGCCAACAAATTCAATTAAATATTATATTAAAAAAATTACTTATTCTTATTCAATATAGATGGGATGGATGAAGTGAGTCATGCAAAAATCCAAAAGGCAAGGGGATTTGTTTAGGAGTGAAGAAAAGGTTGGTAGCCTACTTCTAAACAAAGCCAAAATACTTGTAGCCTATTTAATTTGGAGCAAAAAAGAAAACTATTTATTTTTGAGTTAGTTGGAGAGGGAAGTGATATTTTGTTTGATGGGTTCAAGGACAAAACTTAAACCTAATTGCTTTCAATTCTTTTATTTTAGACTACGTGACTTGCTTCTCTCCATCACTTCACATGTGAGAGAACATGTTCATCTTAGAATCCACATGGCTCTAACTACTTATTCTTCTTAACTTGGTCAAAGGACAAATTCAGCACCCGACAATGTGACTGATCTCTCTCTCTTAAATTTTAGGTTTTCCTCTTTTTTGTTTTTATATTTATTTTTTTTCTTTTGGAAAGGCAAAACGTTTTATTACTTGAGGAAATAATTCTCCATAATTCAAAAGACTTGGGTTATGGAATGTTTTACAATTGTATACTTGCATACATTAAAGAACTTAACATAAACTTTAAACCATTGTATTAAATTTAATTGTCAAAATATTGAATCTTGATCTATCTTGATGCGCCCAAGTTCTTTGGGTTGGGTAAATATGAATTAAAATTTTACCAATTTTTTTTCTTTTTTTCTTTTTTTTTTTCTACATTGACACACACGCACCACACACACATCCTCCTTAATGCCCCCGAAAATTAAACCCTCGACCTCATGGATATCATGAGATGAGTCAAACCATTGGGTCAAATACCATGCGGTAGAGGGTCCTTTATTTATAAGTATGCTCAAGTCCGTCACGTACGCTGGACACGAGCTGACATATTTTAGATCCACGATTGTTGATTTTTTTTCTTCTCGAAAATTGGTTTTAATTTTTTTTAAAATAAAATCAAGATCATCTTTATAATCTTATACGAAACAACAAATATATATATCATGTATCTAAAGAGCGAATATGTTACTTTCTGAAAAAAATCCTAGCTATGTTTTTCTTAGTTTTTCTTAGGCTGAAAGAGAAAATATGAAATTATGATATTTTTTTTTGATAGAAAAGTCTCCCAAAATACGTACGTTTCTTATCAATGATATATATAATAACAATGATCCTTACTCTCTCTTAAGAATCTGGTCCAAATTAGGCTAGGAAGAGGATCCTAAGTGATTGTTTTCTAACTCCAATATTTATCTAGATTTTATTATCTAATAATAATATTCAAAATAAATATTAGTTACAATTATTTTCACTAAATAATTGTAATTACACTTCAGTCCATTAATTAATTAAATAACCCATTTACTAATAAATTGTAAATATTTCCTCTATAAATGTGCATAAATATTTTAGAATCAATTAATAAAATTTCGATACATTTAAAATAATTCCATAAGTCCATAATTTATCTCTATTTGATCATAAATTGATTTAACAATTAAATCCTTTTAATATTAAATATTAAAAGACTCGTCGACCAAGATTCTATGATCAATGATAAATTATCTTATAGATATTTTGGCAATAATAATGTTCCTAATATTAATTAAATACATTAATCGACATTCTGAGATATTAATTAACACGATGTAATCTCACTCATTGAAACATCAAATTTATATATATAACAATATTAAGTCCACAATTATTTCATAATTAAGAAATTTTTACAAAATAGTATTAATGTGAAAACATTTTATAAATAAAATTTTATCCCATGATCCGTTTAATGTACCTCGTTAATGCACTAGTACTTTAATTACAAGTCCAACTTTTATGATCAATATAAATCATCTCTGTTAAAGTACTATAACCTACAAAATAATATCTCCAAATCATCATAGGTTATAAATCATTATTTTTTATTTATATATTACATATATATGATTTATATATTTGTGTATATCATTTATTTATACACATAAACTATAACATATATATATATATATATATATATATATATATATATATATATATATAAACAAACTAAACGATCATTTAATAAATGATGAATGATGTATTTTTATTAATAAATCAATGTTCAACATAAATAAATAGATAGAATTTTTATAGCAAAAATTCAACAACAATCAAGGTCACGTGTCCAACTATTCATACTTTCAAGTCGGCAATTAATGAAAACGTGTATAACAGGTTGTGCTAGGACGTCAATGGTCATTCCTAATTAAGTAATTAAGGTTGTAAACAAGTTAAACAGTTCGGACTCGACTCGAAAAAATACGAGCGGGAATCAGATTTATTAATAATATGATACAAATCTGAGCATAGAAAATAGTTCGAATAAAAATATAAGTAGAATCCGATCAAGGTTATACCCGACTCGTTTAAGATTCAAACTACTCGAATTCTCGATTGTGATTCGATACATACTCGATTGATACAGTTTCGATTAGATACTCGATACATTCTCTTATAATATATGCAAAATTAAATCAAATTATGATAATTAATTATTATTATTTTGTTTTGTTTTTAATTTTAATTATTATTTTATATTTGTAAAGTGTAATAGTAAATATATTTTCTCATTTCTAAGTAAAATAACAAATTTAATTTATAATTATATTTATTATAAAATTAGTTATTATGTTGGGACTCGAATTCGAGCTTGAATTTGAAGCTCGTGAGTAGTTTGAATATAATTTGATCTGAATCGGATCAAATTCGAGTAATAAATATTCGAGTCTAGTTGAATCTGAGTAGAATTTTTTAAATACAATTCGAATTCGAGTCGAATTCGAGTGTGTATATAACGTTTCGAGTCGAATTCGAGCAACTCTCTATTCGTTTCGGTTCGAATTGTTTACACCCCTAGTCATTCCACTAGCTCTAGTTTCTAATTGTATAACCGCATGTGTCATGTGACGCCCCCAAATTCAGATACTTGTTCCTTGAATCTGGTTCTTCACGATATACCATATACCACATACTAATATCAACTAATAACGAAATAATAGAAATATTTACATTGATATAACATAAATATTCTCGTCCCAAGTCTCGAAACTATCACTAATACAAACATAACTTAATCCAAAATATTAATTAAGTCTTAATACATATAAAGGTCATAAAGCCTAACATAGAAGAACAAAGCTACTCTGTAAGGACCGAGAACTTTATATGATTATATATTTAAATTTTGTTTTACGAATAATTTTTTTTTAGTTTATAAGTGAACAAGTGTTATGAGATATAAATTAAACAAGATAGTTAATTTAGTTATTTCAAATTAACTAAGATCAATATTTAATTAAGTTGATTAAGGAAGATTAAGATAAGTTATGTTGAAACATTAACATAATTTGAGTGTTAGCCTTGAATGTTAAATAGAAATATTTATAATCTTTAAATGATTAATTAGTATGACTATTATATAGTGATTTAATATGTGAAGTGGTGTATGACTAAATAAACATATATACTATAGTTATGGATATATACATTTATAGATTTCATTAAAAATGAAAGCTTCATAACCTAATTATACATTAGGTGAGACAATTAAATAACCTAAGCGTTATGGTAATAAAGAAAGGTTAATATTTAATATGTATACTAACTTAAGTGGATAATTTTGTTAATTCAAGTGATTAATAATTTTAAACCTATTTCTAGTAAACCTAATTAGGTTATGAGCTAAAGTCACATGTATAAGCAATTAAATTTCATAAGATTGGAAATAGAAACCCTAAATAAATAATTAGGGTAACATATATTAAAATTATTAAACTATGTTTATTACATAGTCCAAAATAATTAAAGGAGAAGCTCAAAAGAAATAAAATGCAAGACCATACTTAGCCCACTTGACTAATAGTATTTTAAACATTTGATTAATCTAATTTGTGCATTAAAATAAAGGCAAAATGGATGGGTTATTGGGCATATGGGACCAGCCATATTAGGCCTTTTAAGGCAAATAAATTAAGCTAATCAAGTTCCATAAGTATAAACTCTTACACACAAGGACAAGTGTGTCATGCTCCCATTGGTGGAAAGCCTAATTAGCAACCTTAATGACATGATTAGGCATGATTAGGAAGGGATAAGGCTAACCCTTTTGTCCAAGGGGCAAAAGAAACATGGAAGATATTAGTATTCCACTCCAATTCACTAACATTATATCTATCTTCATTTCATTTTCCTCCTCCATTCTTCTTCTTCTTCTTTTTCTATTTTTCTCTCAACTAGCATGAACACAAAGAGAGCAAGAGAGAGATGAGAGGTTCGGATTCTAGAGAGGAAGAGGAGCATATTGTTCATGCATCCCAAGTTCCTAGTCTACTTTGGAGAGAAAAGAAGAGCATCCCACAAAACAAGGTAAGGAAATCAAACCCTAGTTTTTATGTTGTGTATGTTCTATGTGATCTTGTAAAAGATTCATGGAAGTGCAAGTTCTAATAGGCTAAAGTCTTATATAAAGGATAAATCTTTAGTATAATATGTTTAACATGTCCATCTATATAGTTTATGTTGGAAAACTTTGGAAAAAAGGAAACTAAAGTAGTTTTGGGAAAAACCCTAATTTAAAGGGGTGATCAATCCTTTTCATTTTGAACTCTACAAATGGTTTTTGTGATTTTGTTTCTTGGTATGCTAGAACTATGAGTTAAGAGCAAAACCTCTTTGGAAGCATGTAAAAATGTTAAAAAATGAGTGAGATATGGATTTATTAAAAACACCTCAACTAAAGAACTCATGTGCAAAAGCAGTCACTTTTGGACCAATTTACAGGACCAAAACAGAACCAAAATTGATGTTTGATAAATGAAAATTGTAGATTTCATTTTATTCAAGTTTTAGTGAAGGACCCCAAATCTGAGAAAAAAAATCAGAAGTCCTAAAAAGCTACTGCCGGTTCGGCCACTTTCTGGGCAGTTCCAGTGGTGGTTCTTTGACCCAAATTTTTCTAAAATTCTGAAGAATATTAAGATATTTAATCCAAAATTGTTCTGAACAGTTAGCTAATTATTAAGTAATTAGTGGTTTTAACCCATTTAAATCACTTTAAAACTTACTAATTTATAATTTTTAATGCAATTAATGGATTATTAAACTAATTACATGAAATTTGAATATGATTAACTATTTAATTATTATCTAAGTAGTATTGGGTGATAATTAAGTAGAGTTAGTAATAATAAAGAAAATATTGATTATTTAACTAAAATTAAATAATAAATAGGGTTAAACCATTGATTAAAATTAAATAATGATTAAATAATGCTTAAGTAAGATTATGTAATAATGTAATTACTTACTTACATTGACATAAAATTTATAAAGTAATTATTTATTATTTAGTTAATTTTAAATAATAAATAAGAATAAATGATAATTAATTATTCTTAAGTTAATAAAAAAAGAATAATTAAAGACTTATGAAATAAATTAATTATTTATTATTCAAGGATAAATAATTAATTAATTAAATAATGAATAAGAATAAATAATAGTTATTTATTCTTAAGTTAATAAGAAAGAATAATTAAAGACCTATGAAGTAAATTAATTATTTATTATTTAAGAATAAATAAATAAATAATTAAATAATAAATTAGAACAAATGATAATTAATTATTCTTAAGTTAATAAGAAAGAATAATTAAAGATTTATGAAGTAAATTAATTATTTATTATTCAAGGATAAATAATAAATTGATTAATATTAAATAAAGACAAAGGTTAATTAATTGTTCATTTATTATAGTAATGAATAATTAAGGACTAATAAATCAATTATTTATTATTCAAGGATAAATGATTAATTAATTATTACTTAATTAATATTAAATAATAATTAAAGACAAATAATGTTAACTACTCAATATTTAATTAACATTAAATAATATGTAGATGTAACTAGTTATTATTTATTTAATAATAACTAAAGGTAAATAATTAATTATTATTTAACAAATATTAAATTGTAATTAAAGGAAGATAGAGTTAATAAATGGAGATAATTTAAATGACTCATTAATTAAACAATTATAATAAATTATTTAAGGGTCTAATAAGTGTTTATTACTTAAGAAAAACATGATAAATTTATTAAATCATTAACCTAAGATTTATTAAATATCTTATAGGATTTATGATGGTACATTATACTATGTGTACATTGTGATTGAATTATTTGCTAGATAATAGCATAAGTAAGCGCATAGACGTACGATTATACGCAGTACTAACTAGTAGACCAACATTGTCAATGCTAGGTCATTCAAACAGTTTTAATTAAAGCTAGTTAGCCGTAGCTCGTCAAACAGACAAGTTTTCTAACTCAAACCCGAGTTATTATTTTTCAAGCATGTTAGTGGATAATTATTTTTGATTATTACACATCTATGATATTTATTGATATTCGCATATTGTGCAAGTTGTTATTAATATGCAAGTTCCCTAACTCAAACTCGAGTTAATATTTTTCAAGCATAGTGGTGGATAATAATTGTTGATTATTCCACATCTAAGATTGTTATTGAATATTCGCATTTATTGCAAGTTTCCTAACTCAACTTGAGTTATTAATTTCAAAGCATGATTAATGAATCACTATTGATAGTTATTCACATCTATAATGATTATTGTTATTTGCACATAGTGCAATTGATTCTTGTTCTATTATTGGAACTATATACGAGCCATGTCTCAGCTATTTGTTTTGGCTAGACTAATATTTGTTAAAGCATGAAACGTTCTATTTATTATGAACTGATTTATTGTTGGAAGATCTATGCCAGTGATTTCAGCTAGATCAATATTGATATTATATGTTGAAATCATAGTTTTTCTTTGAATGCAATCCAAATCATATTGTTGTGGTACGGACTCATGATGTAAGACTGAGAAGAACAATCCTTATAAAAGGGGAAACTTTATTGTTGTAAAACGACCCTTGCGCGCTATGTTTGAGTATTATGCATAATATAGGGTATAATGGAGCTGATCACTTCATGTACTTGCAGAAGAGTATAATTAGTTTTTATAACTAACTTATATTCTTGAGGTAATTTAGCTTTAATTACTGATGATTCCTCGAGTAGTTCTTGATCCATTTGTGATCACTCAACATGAAATCCGGGAATATCCCACTTTGTTGAATATTGTTATAGTATTGGTAATTCTTCTTAATCAATTGAATATTATTGAACCTTCGATAGAATTTTACTCTTTCATCCTTGGAATGTTATTCAGTATGAAACTAAAGAAAATCCTTGTTATTGCAAATGATTTATTATTCAGCTACTTCGAAATATTTCGAATATCGTTGAAATTCTAGAAAGTTAAATTCTTCTTTATCTTTTATTGTACGCTTTAACTTGCGGAGCAAACTTATTGCTCACCCTTGCTTAAATGAAATATTTCAGTTAAAGTCGAGGTGACAGAAGGTTCTAATAAAGACAAAGGTAAAGCGAAGGCGACCAAGTAGTATCAAGTTGTTCAATGATTATTATATTATAATTTTGTTTAAGTTTTTTGTATTAATAGACATGAAAAGTTAAGGTTAGTTTACCTGGGACAACGATGGTATAATTATGTTTTAATGTATGTTTATTATTCTGCAATAGTTTATAGAATACTTATGATGATGATGGATCGTGAGCATTGAATCTAAGGTTAGAGAACCTGGATTTGGGGGCGTCACATACTCTGTAGCCTTGCCTTTGTCCTTGTTTTTTCCTGAGGTTCCATCTTGCTCTGCCTTAAACTGAAATGTTTAAGGAAAGCAAGAGTGAGCAACAAATTTTCTCAGCAAGTAACATAACAAACAATATGAATGGGCATATATAAAGTTCATAATCTCAAAGGTTATACAACAATTGATAGCTCAGGAATTTAAATGAGAATGTTGTGAACAAAGTAAATATCAATAGTTCCAAATCTGTTCTTTGAATTTAATAATGAGTCACTATGGACCGAACGATTATTAGTAAACTCCGAGGAATATGATAATATTATTAATCCAAGTACTAACTTTATATCAATTCAATCTTATTTAAACAAATGTGTTGGGAGATTGCATATTTAAATTGGATATTGAAAGCAATTATTCATGATTATATGTAAAGTTCTTCGAGGAATATGTGTACAAGGACTTAGTGGTAGATCAAACTTGTTAGGTTGATATGAGCTTTTAAGTGTTTATCATTCTGTAAATGAATGTATAGATGAAAAGATCAAAGCTGTTAGGTTGATCTATATCTTGATATGTAATGTATAGGCTTCAACAGAATCGTATTCTATCAAGCTGATCAAGAGATTGCAGAAGCCAAGGCAGAATCGTAGAGCATCGAAAATCGTAGTGTGTCTGCTTTGGAGGGCCTCTCTTAAGATCGTAGAGTGGTCCAAATGTTTGTCGAGCCAACTCAGAGATCGTAGTGTGCTTTCAGAAGCGTAGAGTCTGCAAGTCAAGCAAGTAAAGATTGTAGTGTGCCAATAGTTAAGAGAAATCATAGTGTTCTCGTTTGCTAGTATCAGATCAAGCACCAAGGCATACACCACGATCAGAATCGTAGAGCATCATTTGTCTGTATCAGAAGCACTGAGCCTTGCCCATTTATTTATAGAATAAATCCCAACAAATGTAGAATGGAATATAAACGTTGAAGTCCTCGAGAGTCCCAATGACACAACAGTCATCCTTAGTATACAACAAAGAAACGTATTGAAGAAGCTAAGAAAAGTACTATGGGTCAGCAGAAAATACCTTTTCAGGTGTTAGGTGAGATAGCAGTCTGCTGTGTCAGTGGGCCAGACTGCAAATCAGAAGTTGTGCAAAAAGTCTCCATCAAAGTTTAGAAATGTCAAATGTATTTAATGCTTCAACGGATATCTTCAACGGATACATCTCAAAGGCATCATATATATATAAAGCATCAGCAGATGAAAGATATTAAGCAAGCACTGAACAAAAACGCTGAAGAACACTCAACGCTCAACTCTACGATTTGAAAAAGAAAGCTTGCTCAGCTACTCAGTTCTTTCGAACACAAGCTTAACGACAACTGAGTAGCACCACTCAAGAGCTCAACTGCTATCAAGTGAAGTAAGAAGTTCCAAGTTATAAGAACTTGAAGAGTTCTAAGTGAACTAAGAAGTACCAAGTCTGCTGGCCTTGAAGAGTTCAAAAGTGGACTAAGAAGTTCTAAGAATGCTGGTCTTGAAGGAATATGTGAGATTCAGAGATTGTAAAGATATCCTTAGTGGATTTCCTACTCGAGGAGTAGAAGAGTGGATTAGGAGCTTTAAGTGCTTTGAACCACTTAAAAACACTGTCTCCTATATTCTTGCTATAACTGCTTAATTCCTATTAACTCGTTATATCTTAAAGGGAAAACAAACAAATCATAATTTTGCTGTGTTTAAGTCATTATCAAAACTAACAAGTATTTTCGAAAAGAATTTAAAATATCTATTCAACCCCCCTTCTAGATAACTACTGTGCCTCTGGGAACTAACAATTGGTATCAAAGCAGGTTCTATCAAATAGCCTACAAAGCTTAAGTAGATCCAATGGCACATCTGATAAGCGAATCAAAGACTAGAGGAGGCAGCAAGCCACCAATGTGCAACAAAGACAAATTCGCCAACTGAAAAGTTCGTATGCAAGCCTACATGGATTCAAGATGAAGATCTATTTGAAACTGTTCAGAATGGGCCCTACGTTCCTACAAAGCTTGCACCGACTTCAGACGATCCTAACAGAATTCAGATCAAGGTCAAAGTAGAATGGACTGACAATAACAAGATAGCTATCCAACTCGACAAAAAGGCCAAGAACATTTTGTTCCAATCTCTAGAAGATGATCTGTTTGAGAATGTGGTCAATAGCAAAACAACAAAGGAAGTATGGGAAGCATTTCTCATCATGCATGAAGGAACAGAAGAAGTAAGAGAAAACAAGTAATCTCTCCTGACTCAGTAATATGAAATGTTTGCCCACGTTCAAGGAGAAAATGTCACTTCCACCTACGAAAGATTCAATGTTCTGCTCAACTCTCTTCGAGCCTTTGGAAAGATCTATCCAAATAAAGATCTAATCATAAAGTTCATGAGATCCTTACCTAGCAAGTGGGATGCCAAAACCACTGCCATCAGAGAATCAAAGAATCTCCATGAAATGACTTTCCAACAATTATATGGCAACCTTCTCACGTATGAACTGGAGCTGACTCAACAAGTAAAACTTTATCTGAAGGAAGAAAGAAGGACAAAAGGGGTTGCTCTCAAAGCAACAGATAACATCTCCATAGCCAACACTGAGAATGACTCTGACTATGACGAAGATGATGATGAGGACTTTGCAATGCTGGTAAGAAGATTCAAAAGGTTCATGCGTCAAGGTAGAATAAGCAAACCAAAGAAAGTCAACAACTACAGTAGTCAGGAGTAGATAAATGACTTATGCTACAATTGCAAGAAGCCTGGCCACTTCATTGCAAACTGCAACAAACCTCTTAGAGAAGAACTGAAGGGGAAATCAAATTCAAAGAAAGAATTCAAAGGCAACAAAAGGCCTCAGAAGAAAGATAAAGGTCTTGTGGCCGGAGGATCGTGGAGTGCCTCAGACAACGACTCAACTCCCGAATCTGGAGATAATGAAGATCCTCAAATGGCAAATCTTTGCCTGATGGCCAAACATGCAAAGGATAAGAAGAGCTCTGACATTCATGAAGTAAGTATAGATGAGGTATTTGACTTTAACTCTCCTGATGTAGATATTGATGATTTAAGAACTGCACTACATGGCATAACATCTGATCTGCATCAATACATGAAATGGTTCAGAGTTCTATCCAAAGATTATTCTCTTCTTCAAAAAGAGAAAGAGAAAGTTAAGGAATAACTGAAAATAACTCTTCTAAGTACTAACTCTCTCTCTAAATTTGAAGCTGAGAATAAGATCTTAAAACAAACCAATGAACTGAATGCACAAAGAGAGTCAAGTCTAACCTCTAAAATTGAGGAACTAGAAAAGACAATCTCTATATGGAATAAATCCTCTTCTTCCATGGACTCCCTGATCTTCAGTCAGAGAAGTCCATCCGACAGAACAGGTTTAGGTTTTGGGGAATCCACCTCAGAACCATATGTGGAAAAGATAAAGGAAAATAACTTTAGTAATGTTTCAAGTTTTAGTAGAAGCATTATTTTTGTGAAATCCTTACAAAAGGAAGAACCAGTCCAACTATGTTCTTCTGATCCAATCCATGTCCCAAGGAATAAAGGATCCCATACTGAACTAGGTTTCAGAAAAGAGAAGAGTAACTCATTCACTACTCTCCAACCTCGAATGATTGTAGAATCGAGTAAAATAAACTCCACGAACCAACTGGGAAGGAACAGTAGAGTTAAGCCTCACTCCTCACAAATCATGAAACACAAGGACACATGGAAAAAGGAGAATCAGTATAAAGGAAGAATTGCTGAGAACCCACATAAGTCAAAATGAAGGAAGAATTCACATACACACACAAGCATGCATCATATTAGATGTTTTGTATGTAATAAGATTGGTCATAAGGCTGCAATATGCTACCATAATCCTAGGCATGTGAGACCCAAAATCAAGCAAATTTGGATTCCCAAGGGTACAAACAAAATAGGACCCATGCAAGTATGGGTACCAAAATGAAAGTTTTATTTTACCATAGGAACAGAGCTCCGCGATCACAACTTGGTATCTGGACAGTGGATGCTCAAGGCACATGACCGAAAACAAAGCCCTCCTGTCTAACTTCATAGAGAAGGAGGGTCTGTCAGTCATCTTCGGAGACAATGGCTCTGGCAAGACAAGAGGATATGGCTCAGCTGGGAATAGTGCAGTGTCCTTCAGTAAAGTAGCCTATATGGAAGGATTACAACACAATCTTCTGAGCATAAGCCAACTCTGTGACAAGGGTCCTCAAGTCACCTTCCTCAACAATCAGTGTCAAGTTAGAGATCTGAAGACATCATCTATAAAGTTGACCGGAACGAGAGAAGGAAATGTCTACACTATTAATCTTGGTCAACTAAGCTCGGATGAGACGATATACTTTCTGGCTAAAGCATCTGAAGAAATGAGCTGATTATGGCATAGAAGACTGTCACATCTCAACTTCAAAATCATGTTTAAACTGGCCTCCAAGGATCTAGTAGCAGGCTTACCCAAGTTCAGCTTCGTCAAAGAAAGGCCATGCAATGTTTGTCAGCTTGGAAAGCAGACTAGAAGCTCATTCAAGAGAAAAACTGTCAACTCAATTGACAAGCCTGTACAACTGCTTCACATGGATCTTTTTGGGTCAATTCCAACAACAAGCCTTGGAGGGAAGAGATACTCATTGGTCGTAGTGGATGACTACACCAGATTCACATGGGTGTTCTTTCTAAACTCAAAAGATGAAACAAGCTCCCAACTAATCAAGATGTTCAGACTGGTGATGAACGAGAAATTGGAGAAATCAAGGCTATAAGGAGTGATCATAGCAGAGAATTCGACTTCTTTGAGATGGACCAGTTTTACACAGATAATGGCATCAGTCACAACTTCTCAGCTCTACGAACTCCTCAATAAAATGGAATAGTTGAGAGAAAGAACAAAACATTGATAGAGGCTGGAAGAACTCTACTAGCAGCAACCTATCTGCCTGAATACTTCTGGGTAGAAGCCGTCAACACTGCATGCTACACTCAGAACATATTGCTTATACACTCTACGATAAAGAAGACTCCCTACAAACTGTGGAAAGGAAGAAAACCAAGTGTCAGCTACTTTCATGTATTCGATTGTGCATACTACAATCTTAACAATGGGAAACAATATCTGATAAAGTTCCAACCCAAGTCAGACGAAGGAATCTTTCTCAGATATGCCACAGACAGTAAGGCCTACAGAGTGTTCAACAAGAAGACACTGAGTGTTGAAGTCTCGATTCACATCATCTTTGATGAAACAGACTTGGACAAAACTGTGTCTCAAGACACTATGAACGACAATTCTGACACTACGAACGAGGTCATCGAGCTCAGCACCACAATTATAGTTCCAGAAATTGAAATCATCGAGCAAGAAGAGGAGATCGTAGAGAGAACTATGCAAGACAACGAACCTCCACATCAAGAAGCAGAAATTGATCTTGAAGGTCTCAGACAGGAAGGCATCAGGACAGATGTTCCAACAGGAAATAGATGGGCAAAAGATCACACTCAAGACTTAATCATTTGAGATCCAAATGCAAGAGTCAAGACAATAGCTGCCACCCAGAATAAGTGTTTCTATCTAAGATTTCTGTCACAAATGGAACCCAAGAAGATAAAAGATGCAATGGAAGACTCCAGTTGGATAGAAGCCATGCAAGAGGAACTGAACCAGTTTGAAAGAAGCAAAGTATGAAGATTAGTTTTAAGACCAAGAAGCCATCCAGTCATTGGCACCAAGTGGGTCTTCAGAAACAAGATGGATGAAGATGGAGTAATAACAAGGAATAAGGCAAGACTAGTGGCCAAAGGTTACTCTCAAAAAGAAGGCATTGACTACGACGAGACCTTTTCACCTGTTGCCAGATTAGAAGCCATCAGAATATTCCTGGCCTTTGCTGCTCACATGAAATTCAAAGTCTTTCAGATGGATGTCAAAAGTGCATTCCTGAATAGTGAACTTTAAGAAGAAGTATATGTGGAGCAACCTCTAGGTTTCATCAATCCAACTCTCTCTAATTATGTTTATAGATTAGATAAAGACTTATATGGTCTTAAACAAGCACCTAGAGCATGGTATGAAACACTAACTAACTTTCTTATTGAAAATAGTTTCATAAGAGGTAGAGTAGATACCGCATTATTTCTTAGAAAGCACAAAGATAAAGTCTTATTAGTTCAAATATATGTTGATGACATTATCTTTGGCTCTACTGATGAAAAATTATGTAAGAGATTTGCCAAGCTTATGCAGAGCAAGTTCGAAATGAGCATGATGGGTGAGTTGAACTTCTTTCTTGGATTACAAGTAAAGCAAACTAATGAAGGAATCTTCATAAACCAAGCCAAGTACATTAAAGACTTACTTAAAAAGTATGGCATGGAATCAGCCTCTCCCATGAAAACCCCAATTGCTCCAGCAACCAAGCTTGACAAAGATGAAAAAGGTAAAAGTATTGATATAACTCAATACAAAGGTATGATAGCGCTCTTCTATATCTAACTGCTAGTAGACCAGACATAATATTTGCAACATGCATACGTGCTAGATTTTAAGCTGATCCTAAGGAATCACACTTAATTGCAGTAAAAAATATTTTCAGGTATCTCAAGGGTACACCTCACTTCCTCCTTTGAACTAACAGGATATACAGATGCTGATTTTGCAGGTTGCAAAATAGATAGAAAAAGTACTAGTGGCACTTGTCAGTTGCTAGGAAACAGACTTATGTCCTGGTTTAGCAAGAATCAAAACTCAGTATCTACATCAACAACAGAAGCTGAATACATTGCTGCTGGAAGATGTTGTGCTCAAATCTTATGGATAAAAAATCAGCTAGCAGATTATGGGTTTGATTTCAAATCTATACCTGTTCATTGTGATAACACAAGTGCTATAGCAATAACACACAATCCTGTCATGTATTCCAGGACTAAGCATATAGAAATAAGATATCACTTTATTAGGGATCATGTTCAAAATAGAACCATATCTTTACAATACATCCCTACTGAAAATCAACTTGCCGATGCCTTTACAAAGTCTCTAGATGAATCCAGATTTAATAAATTAATAAGTGAGTTAGGCATGCTAAAGCTACAACCATAAAATCTATGCTCTAGTTTATGCTAACCATGCAGATATAAAGGCTATGTTCAAAATCGTAGAGATGACAAAAGAAAGTCCATGATCGTAGAGCTTTCTCGGCATGACAAAGAAGCATCCTGTGATGACAACATCTCCAACAAATCCAGGCAATTCCTCTGTTAAGCGCCTCAGGGACAAACCTGATTCTTAGTTTATTCTAAGAGATTGGCCCTTCCTGAGCTACCTTGACTCAGAAGGAATGCCAAGTCAAAGTTCATCACAAGGACTAGAATAGATAACGTTCGTAGAGTAGACTGAGCAGTGGACTCAACGATCGCAGTGCAAACTCAACGATCGTAAAGATAACCTCAACAACTGTAGTGCTACCTCAACGATCGTAGTCCTCCCAAAGGATGCATTAGCTCAGGAGAAGCTAAGGGTAAATTAGTATTTTCCACAACAGTCAAAATTATGGAGCCAAGTAAAACTTGACACATGGCCCACTAAGCAGATCGAGAGGAGGGAAGTTACAAATACTGTTTGAAAATATCTTTTTGAAATCAAAAGTTCAAAAAGTTTATTTCTCTCTCTCTCTCTCTCTACAAGCAGAAACCCTAACCTTTGGAAACGTTCAACCAACCTCAGTGCAAAGAAATCAATGGCGGCTTCAAATGTTATCACTGGTTACAGACTCTGCTTCGACGAGTTCAAAATAGTTGACCCTCAATTCCACAAGATTCTGTCTCTATTGAAGAAAGCTGGTTTAGAAGAAGCTCTGGGCACCACCACATGGATATACCCCAAGTTGGTAAAAGAGTTCTTCAGAAATAGAGCTATTGAGAACGATGCTATCACCAACCTCAGTGCAAAGAAATCAATGGCGGCTTCAAATGTTATCACCAGTTACAGACTCTGCTTCGACGAGTTTAAAATAGTTGACCCTTAATTCCACAAGATTCTGTCTCTATTGAAGAAAGCTGGTTTAGAAGAAGCTCTGGGCACCACCACATGGATATACCCCAAGCTGGTAAAAGAGTTCTTCAGAAATAGAGCTATTGAGAACGATGCTATCACTTGCTCAAAATGTAGAGTCACCTCCTCCTGAAACTTAATCTCACACACCTGCCCCTCCATCAGATATCCCTTTCTCATCAACAAATGAGTATTTCAATCTTGATCTTGCTCTCTACAATATGTAAGATCAATATAAAAGAGCCTCCCCTCCAAACAATCAGCAACTCCTTGAGCTTATATCAGATCTTCCTACTAAAATTGAGTTGTCTGATGCATCTAAGAAGGTGACCAAGGACATACAAGAAGATCTTGAAGTTCACTCAGACCTTGTTCACCTAAGGCTAACTCATTTGATTGATGCTACCAACATGCTCTCCAACAACCTAAGTTCTGAGCTTTCAAAGAAGCTTAGGGAGATCATAAAGGAGATAATTTAGAGTATCAATGAAAGGGATCAAATCCACTTTCAAGCTGCCAAGAAACACAGGGAAGCTGTTCTTGTCTTGCAAAATACTCAGGAATCCCAGAACAAACTTATAATGGAAAGTCTCACGAGTCTACGAACTTCAATGAAAGAATTCCAAGGATTCTCCATGAGCCAAATGCAACAGACAGAAAATGTCTTGGCCATTCTCCAAAAGAGGGAAACTCGAACTAATTCTTTGATTCAAGAAAACCATGAAGACATTGCTCAATCAAGGAATCATCACAACGAGCTTGTACAAGATCATGACTCGACTATCTGAAGACATTCGAACCCTTGATGATGACATAAAGGGGGAGAATAAAGGGGAAGGAGAGAAAGGTAAAGGCAGAGGAAAAGGAAAATTGTTTGCTCAATATTCAAGGAGCCCTCCTACAAGACAGCCTCGCCATCAGACTCCACGACCTGAACATCAGCAAATTATCATGGCTCAACCATTGAGAAGTCAGGAGCCATCTCCCAGCTCACAAGGTATAACTACCACAGGCCTAAACATGCTAATTGGAGATCCTATATTCATGAACAGACACGATCATTTGAGACGGCTAAGTCAAAGTGAGCTGGAAGATATAGCATGGAGAGACGAAGCCAGCAGGAGAAGGAGAGCTGCAGAATATGTAAATCTTCCAAGGAACAAAAGGCAAAAGAAATAGAAATAAGTTGAAACTCAATTCTTATTGATGTAACAAAGCTTAATTGTAATATCTGTCCTTACAATCATCAATAAATTCATGCTTATTGTAAGACCCCAAATTAATAATAAATGAAATTTAATTTCTTCTATTTATTATTTTGAAATAGTAAGGGTTGAATTGATTAATGTGGTTAGTTATGGGTAAAATGCGCAAATATTTCAAATAAGCAAGTGGTTATAAAATATTCATTATTATCGGAGAATATTCGTTTGGTCGTGGAATATTCTTCCTGTCGGGGAATATTCGTACGACGACGCAGTATTTTGTGGGCCCCATAACGGAAAGCGATTGGATGAAGAAAACGACAAGTATAAGTTGTTTATAAATAATGGCGTAGTTGTTACCGTTAATACTGTTGGAATACCCGGTGGTTAAAACACAGTAATATGCGTTATTGCACAGTAACACACGGTATTGCACCAATTATTGATTCTTACGTAAGAAGACACTACTCAATAATTGTTACAATAATTACTGTTCAGTTTTTTATTTTATTGATTCAATAATTGTTGCGTTAATATTTTATATTACTGTTGTTTCAATAATTGTCACTACACAGTATTTTCTATTATCGAAGCAATAATTCATATTATCTGAATAATATTATTAGATAACATTATTGGCAATGTCTAGAAAGTTCTGTCTAAGGAGAGGTTTGGTCACCTAATTGCGCGCTAGTAAGGAGAAATCCTTATTGGAAAGCCCCCTCTTTCCTGAAAACTGCCTGGTTGTCAGTATTGTGATTCTGTAATATTATTTATGAATAATTAATTATTGATTTATATGATGAGAAAAATATTCATTTTATGTGGATATAGATGGAGAAAATTTTTAAAGTGACAATTGTTGAAAATCGATATTTTATCTTTTCTGATAAAATAATATTTTATTGATTTATATGATGAGAAAAATATTCATTTTATGTGAATATAGATGGAGAAATTTTTTAAAGTGACAATTGTTGAAAATTGATATTTTATCTTTTCTGATAAAATAATATTTTATTATATTATTATAATATAATAATGATGATATTTTTACAATGAATGTGGGATATATGAGTATATGAGGAGGAATAGTATTTTTATTGCATTATATGATTAAAACATGTTTTTCATGTTTGTGGACCCCATTTCTTGACTGAAATTTGATTATAGCTTGTAAAATCGCCCGTTTGTGGATTTCGGTCAATTTCTGTTTGGAATTTGGAAAAACTTTCTTCTGTAAAGTTGTAGAGAATGGAATTTTCTATGAAAAGGACATGAGGTTCGAATTTTTCTGATAAAAGGGCTATTTATTATGAATTATTGAAGTTCTGAAATAATTAATTTTTGGAAGTTTTAATTATTTATTTTAGGAAAAACGTTTTTTCTTACTTTTTCTAGAAGGTGGGCATGTGGGAAATGCTAAGAGCTGATTTCCAAGGAGACGTATGAAATTTTATTATTAATAATATATTTTATTAAATTTTTTATTTTAGTGTTCTAAGCATTTTCCTATAAATAGGGTGCTTAGGTTAGAATTGAAAATCACACCAGAAACTGAAATCTTTCTCTCTCGATATATTAAGCGTATTCTTGTGAGTATTTTGATACTTTGAGTATTGTTATATGGTGCAAGTTCCCTTCAGCACTATATTCAGTATTTCAGCCAGAAGTACTATTCTTTCTAGGTAAGGGATGTTATTTTTTTCGTAAATGATATTATTTCTTTCAATATCATTACGCCAAAATATTGGTCTGAACTTTTTATCAAATTTAAAACTTTTAGTGTCGGGGTTACTATTCACGTATATGGCACTATTCACGTATACGATATTATTCACGAATACGACACTATTCACCGAAAAATTAAATTTTCATTTTTTTCCAAGATATCTATTATGGATACTAGCTTTGATTGTATTCATATTTTGATCATTCTTGAATTTTACTCCACTATGATTATTTATGAAGTATTTTTGAACTCGGATTGTTTAAAGTACGAATTCTTAATATTTGTTCTTTTGTTTCACTGGATTCGTTTTTTTTAAAATATTTTTCATCATCCTCAGTCCTAAATGACGATATAACTGAATATCTTTGGCCTGTAGTGCAAAGATTAATGATTTTATGATGAATATCTTTGGCCCGTAGTGCAAAGATGAACATGTGTTGAGATGAACATGACCAACTGATGAATATCTTTGGCCTGTAGTGCAAAGATGAATATTTGATTCAAGATGTTTATTGATTGAGGTTACAGGAATAAAATATTGATGATGGAATTTTAAATTCATAGATGATAGTAGATTTCATACTCCACTTAACTCTTCTAGTGAATTATTATTTCCACTGCGAATATTGATTTAAAATTTGTTGTCTATTGTATTCTATTAAATTTTTCCCTGTTGAGGACTAACGATAATTTGTTCTATATTATCTTAGTCATAATGTTCTTTACTGGGCTAGTTGAGCTCACCCTTTTTCTTTTTGTTCCATTTTTCTTCTTAGGAGGCGAGAATGTAGCGAGCACTAGTTGGGGTGTGGAATGATGGTTCTAGAAGTTGTTCTAGTAGTCCTCACTATTTTGTGAAATAGTGTATTAATAATTATAATAAGGACTTATTTGAGTGTGAATATTGTCTAGATGACAATATTTGTATTTAAACTCACAGTTTTTATGTTGTATTAATAAAGTTATAGTTTTTTCTGTACCATGTATTTTGACGACTCAGAATGGGTGTTGTATACCTATTTTGGGGGTGTCACAGTTGGTATCAGAGCTTAGAGATATGATCTCTGGCGGAGATCGGGGAATAGAACTAGGAGGGGAGAGACGAGTAAATCCTTCGCTAGTGTGTCCTACTTAAGCTTATTTGTTGGTTGGTCAGAATATAGGGATATTGTGTGATATGTTAATTTCTTTAATTAACCCTTGTTTTATGGCAGTATTTGAGAATGACAACTGAGAATGTTAACAGTGGAGTAAACGAGACCGTGGAGACACCTTTACTCACCAGCGAGGAGAACGTGCAACAGGCTGGCAATGTTCCTCCTGTGAACAACACCACTGCAAGATGATGAACGATAGGATGTTTAGAAGTTTTTTACAGTTCATGCAAAATCAGACGAGGGAGACTCGTGTTCAAAATATAGGAGGAAATGATAGCAATTCACAGTTTGTCACAGCCAAGCAGTTCAAGGAGTTGAGACCACCAGAATTCTGGGGAAAGCCGGATCCGATTAAGGCGGAGACGTGGATCAAACAAATTACCAAGATATTCGATATCTTGGGATGCACGGAGGAACAGAAGGTTCCATTCGCCACCTTTATGTTCCATAATGAGGCAGATTACTGGTGGGAATCTGTGAAGTCTACCCATCCAGCCGCACTTAGCATGTCTTGGGAAATATTTCAGAAACTGTTCAATGACAAGTACTTTCCTGAAAGTATTCGTCATATGAAGGAGGTAGAGTTTATTAGACTGGAGCAAAATAACATGACGGTGTCCTAGTACGAGGCGAAGTTTACAGAGTTGTCCAGATTTGCACCTCATTTGGTGGAGAATGAGGAACGTATGACACGGATGTTTCTGAGAGGTTTGAAACCCGGCATACGTCAATATCTCATTTCACATAAATTTTCTCTCTATTCAGATGTTGTCAACAGGGCTCAATTATTAGAGCGAGATAACGAGTATGTTCAACCGAGGGACCACAACCAGGATCATACCGGTGACAGTAGTCATTAGAACAACGATAATCAGTGGAGAAAGAAGAATACGGACAAAAGCGGTAATCACTCTGGTGGTAATCGTGGCCATGATAATAGAAGAAGCGAGTCGGGAGGAGATTTTAAAAAGAGGAGATTCAACAATGACAATACGAAGACGTTAACACCAACAACAATTGGTTCCAAGGGAGGAGAACGACCACTGGTCATATGCTATAAGTGCGAAAAAGAAGGACATATCAACCCAAACTGCCCACAACAGTTTAAGGTATGTTATAATTGTGGAAAGGAAGGACATATCGCTTGAGATTGCATTGTAGCGAAACCAAGTCCAGCGGGGATGGTGACTCAAAAGGCTGTCCAAAAAAGTCAAAGTCAACGGTTCCTGGAAGAGCATTTTCCATGACTGGTCAACATGCGAGGAACCCAAACGAGGTGATCATGGGTAAGCTAATCATAAATTCATGCGAAGTTTATAGCTTACTAGATACCGGTGCTACCCATTCATTTATTTCTCCTGCTTGTGCTCAACGTTTAAACTTGACTCCGGAGAAATCAGACTTTGATTTATCTGTGGAGACTCCATTAGGAGAAACTTTCATCAGATCCACTGTTTATAAATCTTGTTTAATCCAAGTTGGCACCATCACCTTACCTGTTGACCTTATCTCTTTAAAGATACTTGCATTTGACGTGATTTTAGAGATTGATTGGTTAACTACTCATCATGCCAAAATTGATTGTTTTCATAAGGTGGTTAGTTTTTATATTCCTAATCAACCTGTTGTTCGAAATCAAGCAACTAAACCATTAAAATCAATCACTGTTATATCAAGCCATAAAGCTATTCGTTTATTAAAAAACTGATGTCAAGCTTTCTTAGCCAATGTTATGGATTTGAATAAAGACACATCATATTTGAATAATATTCCTGTTGTTATTGACTTTCTTGACCTATTTCCTGAAGAACTTTTCGGTCTACCCCCAGAACGTGAAGTTGAATTCTTTATTGACCTTGAACCTGGTACAAAGCCTATTTCTAAAACCCCATATCGAATGGCTCCTATTGAACTTCAGGAGTTAAAGGTCCAATTACAGGAGTTGTTGGACATCGATTTCATTCGTCCTAGTACATCTCCTTGGGGTGCTCCTGTTTTATTCGTAAAGAAGAAAGACGGGAGTATGCGACTTTGTATTGACTACCGGGAATTAAACCATGTCACTATCAAGAATAGGTATCCGCTACCTCGTATTAATGACCTGTTTGACCAGTTACAAGGAGCACAATTCTTTTTAAAGATTGATATTCGTTCTGGATATCATCAGCTGAAGATTAGAACTGAGGATATTCCAAAGACTGCCTTCAGAACTCGGTACAGGCATTATAAATTCTTAGTCATGTCTTTTGGACTGACTAATGCTCCTGCTGCTTTCATAGATATGATGAACTGAGTATTCAAGGAATATTTGGATCAGTTCATTGTTGTCTTTATTGATGACATCCTCATATATTCCAAAAGTCATGAAGATCATGAGCACCATTTGAAGCTGGTACTCCAAAGGCTTCGTGAAAATAAGTTATATGCCAAGTTAATGAAATACGAGTTCTGGCTTGAGGAAGTAGCATTCCTTGGACACGTGGTGTCAAAACATGGAGTATCTATTGGCCCGGCGAAAATTGAAGTAATACAAAGTTGGGAACAACCAAAGTCGATGACCGAAGTACGTAGCTTTCTGGGCTTAGCTGGTTATTATCGAAGATTCGTGGAAGGATTTTCTAGAATTGATACTCCATTAACTCAGCTGACTCGAAAACATATCAAATTCGTATGGAGCGAAGAATGCGAGAAGAGTTTCCAAGAGCTTAAGAGGAGACTCATTTCGGCACATGTTTTGACCATACCATCTGGTTCGGATGGATTTGTTATCTACAGCAATGCTTCAGGCAAAGGGCTAGGATGTGTTCTCATGCAACGTGGGAAAGTTATAGCCTATGCCTCGCGACAACTTAAAGAGTATGGGAGGAATTATCCTACCCATGATCTAGAGTTGGCAGCAGTCATTTTCGCGCTAAAGATCTGGAGGCACTATCTATATGGGGAAAAAGTGGAAATTTATTCAGATCATAAAAGCCTCAAATATTTCTTCACTCAAAAAGAACTCAACATGCGACAATGACGTTGGCTCAAGCTGTTGAAAGACTACGACCATACCATTCAATACCATCCTGGAAAAATGAACGTGGTAGCCGACGCATTGAGTAGAAGATCATACGCGGGAATGAGTGCGATGTTGTCAATGCAAAGGCCCATTTGGTGTGATTTACAAAAGATGAAGATAGAATTCAAGACTCCGGGGACCCATGCGATAATGTCAAGTATACGTATAGAACCAACTTTAATCGAAAAAATTAAAGTTGCTCAAGCCACAGACCCGGAGCTGATGCGTATGGAGAAGAAAGTGCAAGAAGGTACTATTCCAGAAGCAAGAATCGATGAAGAAGGAATACTTCGAGTCTACTCCAGACTTTGTGTTCCTAACGATTCTGATTTGAAATACAAGATCATGATGGAGGCACACAATACACCATTTGTAATCCATCCTGGAAGTACCAAAATGTATCGTGATCTTCGACATACATTTTGGTGGAACAATATGAAGAGGGAGATTGCAAAGTTTATCTCAATGTGTTTAACTTGTCAACGTGTACAGGCGGAGCATCAATTGCCTAAGGGTCCATTGCAATCACTTGAGATTCTGAAATGGAAGTGGGAACATATTACCATGGATTTCGTTACGGGTCTTCCCACGGTTTCTCAAGGCATAAATGCTATTTGGGTTATTGTTGATAGATTAACCAAGTCTGCTCATTTCTTACCGATACGGGAGACTTATTCCCTTGAACGTCTTGCTCATATATATGTAAATGAGATTATGAGATTACATGGCATGCCAGTATCCATAGTTTTAGATTGTGACCCAAGATTCACTTCAAGATTTTGGGTTAGTTTGCAAAACGTTATGGCCATGGATTTAGGATTTAGTTCGGCATACCATCCTCAAACGGACGGACAATCGGAGAGGACTATTCAAACTCTTGAAGATCTATTAAGACTCTGTGTCTTAGACTTCAAAGGGAGTTGGGATAAGTATTACCATTGGTGGAATTCTCTTACAACAACAGTTATCAGGCAAGTATAGGTGTGGCTCCATTCGAAGCATTATATGGACGAAAGTGTCGCTCTCCAATATGTTGGGATGAGGTGGGTGAAGCAACATTGTTGGGACCCGAGTTGGTACGTATGACTATAGAAAAGATCCAAATGATTCGACAACGTATACAAACGGCACAAGATCGACAAAAGAGTTATGCGGATCTTCATCGAAAGGATGTGTAATTTGATGTTGGAGATCATGTATTCTTACGTGTTGCTCCATGGAAGGGAGTTACAAGATCCGGGAAGAGAGGCAAGCTCAATCTACGATTTATTGGTCCATTTCAGATTCTTGACCGAGTAGGAAATGTGGCCTATAGACTCGCGTTACCTCCAAGTATGTCTCGTGTTCATAATATTTTTCATATATCTGTGCTACGTAAATATGTGAAAGACCCAAACCATGTTATTGAGTTAGAACCAGACGAGATAGCCGAAGACTTAACGTACGAAGAGGTACCTGTCAAGATCTTGGATAGGAAAGAGCATGTCCAACGCACAAAGGTCATACCACAAGTTAAAGTTTTGTGGAGGAACCATGCTATTGAGGAAATGACCTGGGAGTTAGAAACGAAAATGAAAGCGAGGTATCCTTATCTTTTCGAAATACCAGGTACGTACGTCAATTTCGAGGACGAAATTTCATAAGGAGGGGAGGTTGTAAGACCCCAACTTATTAATAAATGAAATTTAATTTCCTCTATTTATTATTTTGAAATAGTAAGGGTTGAATTGATTAATGTGGTTAGTTATGGGTAAAATGCGAAAATATTTTAAATAAGCAAGTGGTTATAAAATATTCATTATTGTCGGAGAATATTCGTTTGGTCGTGGAATATTCTTCCTGTCGGGGAATATTCATACGACGACGCAGTATTTTGTGGGCCCCATAACGGAAAGCGATTGGATGAAGAAAACGACAAGTATAAGTTGTTTATAAAAAACAGCGTAGTTGTTGCCGTTAATACTGTTGGAATACCCGGTGGTTAAAACACAGTAATACGTGTTGTTGCACAGTAACACACGGTATTGCACCAATTATTGATTCTTACGTAAGAAGACACTACTCAATAATTGTTACAGTAATTACTGTTCAGTATTTTATTTTATTGATTCAATAATTGTTGCGTTGATATTTTATATTACTGTTGTCTCAATAATTGTCACTACACAATATTTTCTATTATCGAAGCAATAATTCATATTATCTGAATAATATTATTAGATAACATTATTGACAATGTCTAGAAAGTTCTGTCTAAGGAGATGTTTGGTCACCTAATTGCGCGCCAGTAAGGAGAATTCCTTATTAGAAAGCCCCCTCTTTCTTGGGAACTGCCTGGTTGTCAGTATTGTGATTCTGTAATATTATTTGTGAATAATTAATTATTGATTTATATGATGAGGAAAATATTCATTTATGTGGATATAGATGGAGAAATTTTTTAAAGTGACAATTGTTGAAAATTGATATTTTATCTTTTCTGATAAAATAATATTTTATTATATTATTATAATATAATAATGATGATATTTTTACAATGAATGTGGATATATGAGTATATGAGGAGGAAGAGTATTTTTGTTACATTAAATGATTAAAACATGTTTTTCATGTTTGTGGACCCCATTTCTTGAGTGAAATTTAATTATAGCTTGTAAAATCGTCCGTTTGTGGATTTCGGTCAATTTCTGTTTGGAATTTTGAAAAATTTTCTTCTGCAAAGTTGTAGAGAATGGAATTTCCTATGTAAAAGACATCAGGTTTGAATTTTTCTGATAAAAGGGCTATTTATTATGAATTATTGAAATTCTGAAATAATTGATTTTTGGAAGTTTTAATTATTTATTTTAGGAAAAATGTTTTTTCTTACTTTTTCTAGAAGGTGGGCATGTGGGAAATGCTAAGAGCTGATTTCCAAGGAGGCGTATGAAATTTTATTATTAATAATATATTTTATTAAATTTTTTACTTTGGTGTTCTAAGCATTTTCCTATAAATAGGGTGCTTAGGTTAGAATTGAAAATCACACTAGAAACTGAAATCTTTCTCTCTCAATATATTGAGCGTATTCTTGTGAGTATTTTGATACTTTGGGTGTTGTTATACGGTGCAAGTTCCCTTCAGCACTATATTCAGTATTCCAGTCAGAAGTACTATTCTTTCGAGGTAAGGGATGCTATTTTTTTCGTAAATGATATTATTTCTTTCAATATCATTACGCTTAAATATTGGTCTGAACTTTTTATTAAATTTGGAACTTTTAGCGTCGGGGTTACTATTCACGTATACGGCACTATTCACGAATACAACACTATTCACCGAAAAATTAAATTTTCATTTTTTTCCAAGATATCTATTATGGATACTAGCTTTGATTGTATCCATGTTTTGATCATTCTTGAATTTTACTCCACTATGATTATTTATGAAGTATTTTTGAACTCGGATTGTTTAAAGTACGAATTCTTAATATTTGTTCTTTTGTTTCACTGGATTCGTTTTCTTTAAAATATTTTTCATCATCCTCAGTCCTAAATCATGATATAACTGAATATCTTTGGCCTGTAGTGCACAGATTAATGATTTTATGACGAATATCTTTGGCCAGTAGTGAAAAGATGAACATGTGTTGAGATGAACATGACCAACTGATGAATATCTTTGGCATGTAGTGCAAAGATGAATATTTGATTCAAGATGTTTATTGATTGATGTTACATGAATAAAATATTGATGATGGACTTTTAAATTCATAGATGATAGTAGATTTCATACTCTACTTAACTCTTCTAGTGAATTATTATTTCCGCTGCGAATATTGATTTTAAATTTTTTGTCTATTGTATTCTATTAAATTTTTTCCTGTTGAGGACTAACGATAATTTGTTCTATATTATCTTAGTCATAATATTTTTTACTGGGCTAGTTGAGCTCACCCTTTTCCTTTTTGTTTCATTTTTCTTCTCAGGAGGCGAGAATGTAGCGAGTACTAGTCGGGGTGTGGAATGATGGTTCTAGAAGTTGTTCTAGTAGTCCTCACTATTTTGTGAAATAGTGTATTAATAATTGTAATGAGTACTTATTTGAGTGTGGATATTGTCTAGATGACAATATTTGTATTTAAACTCACAGTTTTTATGTTGTATTAATAAAGTTATAGTTGTTTCTGTACCATGTATTTTGACGACTCAGAATGGGTGTTGTATACCTATTTTGGGGGTGTCACACTTATTCTCTAGAGATTTCAGTTGCTCACTGAAACACGAAGTCATATTTACATTCTAGCAATTGCATCTAGAAATTGATAATCATGACACAAATCTCCTTGGTTATGTCAACATCAAATAGGGGGAGATTGTTGGGAGATTGCATAGTTAAATTTGATATTGAAAGCAATTATTCATGATTATATGTAAAGTCCTTCAAGGAATATGTGTACAAGGACTTAGTGGTAGATCAAACTTGTTAGGTTGATCTGAGCTTTTAAGTGTTTATCATTCTGTAAATGAATGTATAGATGAAAAGATCAAAGCTGTTAGGTTGATCTATATCTTGTGATGTAATAGATAGGCTTCAACAGAATCGTAGTCTATCAAGCCGATCAAGAGATTACAGAAGCCAAGGCAGAATCGTAGAGCATCAAGAATCGTAGTGTGTCTGCTTTGGAGGGCCTCTCTCACGATCGTAGAGTGGTCCAAACATTTGCCGAGCCAACTTAGATATCGTAGTGTGCTCTCAGAAACGTAGAGTCTGCAAGTCAAGCAAGTAAAGGTCGTTGTGTGCCAGTACTTAAGAGAAATCGTAGTGTTCTCGTTTGCTAGTATCAGATCAAGCACCAAGGCGACTAGACACCACGATCAGAATCGTAGAGCATCATCTGTCTGTATCAAAAGCATCAAGCCTTGCCCATTTGTTTAAAGAATAAATCCCAACAAATGTGGAATGGATTATAAGCGTTGAAGTCCTCGGGAGTCCCAATGACACAACAGTCACCCTTAGTATACAACAAAGAAACGTATTGAAGAAGCTAAGGAAAGTACTATGGGTCAGTAGAAAACACCTTTTCAGGTGTTAGGTGAGATAGCAGTCTGCTGTGTCAGTGGGCCAGACTGCAAATCAAAAGTTGTGCAAAAAGTCTCCATCAAAGTTTAGAAATGTCAAATGCATTTAATGCTTTAACGGATGTCTTCAACGGATACATCTCAAAGGCATCATATATACAAAACATCGACAGATGAAAGATATTAAGCACGCACTGAACAAAAATGCTGAAGAACACTCAACGCTCAACTCTACGATATGAAAAAGAAAGCTTGTTCAGCTACTCAGTTCTTTAGAACACAAGCTTAACAACAACTGAGTAGCACCACTCAAGAACTCAACTGCTATCAAGTGAAGTAAGAAGTTCCAAGTCAGAAGGACTTGAAGAGTTCTAAGTGAACTAAGAAGTACCAAGTCTGCTGGACTTGAAGAGTTCAAAAGTGGACTAAGAAGTTCCAAGACTGCTGGTCTTGAAGGAATCAGTGAGATTTAGAGATTGTAAAGATATCCTTAGTGGATTTCCTACTCGAGGAGTAGAAGAGTGGACTAGGAGCTTTAAGTGCTTTAAACCACTTAAAAACATTATGTCTCCTATATTCTTGCTATAACTGGTATAACTGCCATAACTACTTAATTCCTATTAACTCGTTATATCTTAAAGGGAAAACAAACAAATCACAATTCTAATGTGTTTAAGTCATTATCAAAACTAACAAGTATTTTCGAAAAGAATTTAAAATATCTATTCAACCCCCCTTCTAGATAACTATTGTGCCTCTAGGAACTAACAAAATGAATTTAAGATTATGAAATTAAATTAATCAAACTAAAACTAAATTATTAAACAAAGATTAATATCAGATTAAAGAGTTAAGAAATTACAATTTCCCCCAATGTCTCGTCTAAATCTCTATAAATTGATTATTTGGAATTGCCAACAGAAAAGCACTAATAATTTATATAATCATTTTCCAAATAATTATATTGCATATTTATTGTTATTAATTTCACTGTATTCATATGAGAAATAATAATAATGAATTCATTAAGTGTCATTTTCCACATGTTGCTTGCGGTTTATAGGTATATTCCTATCTCGTCAACCAATTATTATTCACTCCGAGGAAAAATTACTAATCACAAGTTATCATATTCAGATCTAAACTTATAATCCATCGCTTAATTTCATATAAGTTATCACAATAATTGCTAGTTAGACAATCATTCATGAAGCACAAAACATGATAAATGATTCAAATATAATCAACAATAACTAAAAAGAGAATAAATCAATTTAAACTAATAATTAGGTTCCATTATAATATTAATTAACAAATTAGTTCATAGCGTAGCAAGGAAACATAAAAAAATAATCAATAACATTATCAAGATGTACAAGAATTAAACGAAGAGTTTAGAGAATAAAATTTGTCATGATCCTTGATCTCCAAGCCCAACCTTTAAGTCTTGATTCCCTTCTATGCTTCCTTCTCGTTCCCTTGGAAAATTTGATTACAAACCGTAGTTTTGGTGATGTATTAGGATGATAGATGGATGTTTGTCTACTCTCTAGGGTGTTAGTCACCCCAAATCATGTCTCTCTATTGGTATTTATAGATATCAAGTGAAAACCTATCAAAATTAGGCATCCCAGTCCAATTCCAAGTCAAAAATGTGCAAAAATCATCAATATTCGCGTCCTAGTAGAACCACAAGCATCGCGGCTTCCATCTAGCAGTCGCAACTTCTTCTTTTGGCGGCCATAACTCCCAACATTCTATCCCTGTAGAAAATTTCGTTAACTTTTTTTTGATAAGCGGCACATCCCGTAACTTCTGTCGGATCTTCAGTTATGACTATTTTACCAACGGACGTCCGAATAGTAATCTAACTCCAACTAACTGTAGTTTAACACCATGTTTGGAGGTCAAAATGAACTCGAATTTTTGCAAACCACACCTTTCTAGAAAGCTTGAGAAGTCCTCTATAGATTCGCGAAAACCATTTTCTCCTTTTGAAAATTTAACACCATCTAAAACTCCAAAGGTCGAATCATTAAAAAGCTAAAAATCGCAATATACTCCCATTTGACTCAAAATGAATCCATATAGCTCCAATTCAACTTTAATGCAACCAAATAGCTTCCAACTTCAGTTCCTACATAAAAACACATAAAAAAGAATAGAAACTACTCGAAAACTTACAAATCATCAAGTCAAAAGCACTCAATTTAGAGGTAAAAAAACCACTTATCACTGTGCCGCCAGTCTTTGATTCTATCGCTCGAGACACTTGGCCCGATCATCTTTCTATAACTACAAGTTTCAAAACAGAGTTCTAGTCAAGAACTACTCATATATTTCTATTTTGCTTTTATATATTTCTTATTTTCCTTGCAATTTAGAGAAACATCGAATCAATGATTATTCATATTTTTGTTTTCCAACAAGTGATAAAGGTTCTTATATCCTTAACAAGCACCTAATTCATAAAATTAAACTAAAACTTAACCAATTCAATACATTAATGTGCACAAGTAAAATCAAAGGTTCTTGAATTTTTTGACAATACCAGTAACAATTAACATTCTAACTTTGTAATACTTATCCGTCTTACCAAACTGATTAGATTACTGATCAAAATCTCATCATCGGCCTTCCTTAAATGCTCTACATTTATTCATTGCTCTAATGCTCCTAAATAAAATTTTATATGATCCAAAAAGTAATCTATATTAAATGTAATAAACTACTCTAATGCAAAAGAAAATATTTTTGTGATATTTGTGATTTTTAAATTTTTACTTTTATTTATTTTTACTTAATATGCAAACATAACTAACTCATGCAATGTAACTAACCCATGCACTATATGTGAACTAAACAATCGTGTAATGCAAAATGATCCACCCCCAAACTCAAAGTGAATAATGTCCTCATTATTTATAAGATAAAGAAATGAAAACTAAGTACTTCTTTGACTGATCAAGTGTCGTGCTCGATCTCCTCATTATCGGTGTCTGGTGGAAGATAAACCGGCAATGATTGAGGTCCAGGAAACTGAACTGCATCCGTATTCGTATTCATCCTCACAAACATTTCTATCAAAGCCGTGTTGAAACTAGTCTAGTAAGCGAACATATGATCCTGTCATGCCGCCAGTCTTTGATTTTGTCGCTCGAGACGCTTGACCGGAGTGTTTATCTGTAACTGCAAGTTTCAAAACTGAGTGCTAAATCCTGCTTTAGGTTGCGGTCTAGAAAGCATTGGTGCAACCATATCATCAGTTGAATCATGATCATCTTCACCATTAGATGGAGGGTGAATGATGAAGTCCAATCCATGGGGATCTGATTCCCCTCCTTCTTAGACCTTATATCTCTCAATCAAACCATAATCCAAAGTGAGCAAAGGCTATTGCACGACTTAATCAGGTCCCCATCGCATGCCCGCTCTATTACACAAGCCACATATGAGTGATGGATGTGGTAATCCACCTTGACTGTTTCCCCTCAAACTCATCCTAATAAACTTCATAATGACATTTCCCACATTTATTTTGAATCCCTTAATGATAACATATAATAATGTAGCCTTTTCTTTCGTTACACCGCTAACGTGTTGAGATGGCATGAGTTTAGCACAAAGAAAAGCATACCAAATCTTGCCATATCGGCTCAAATCTTTGATGTGGAAATACGTAGCACCCCATGGACCCTTATGTGATGCCCCCAAAATAGGTATACATCACCCATTCTGAGTCGCCAAATATATAGTACAAAAACAAATACAACTTTATTAAAACACTCGTCGCGCAAAATACGACAACACAATACTGTGAGTTTAAATACAAATATTGTCTTCTAGACAATAACCACACTCAAATAAGTCCTCATTACAATTATTGAAACACTATTTAATAAAATAGTGAGGACTGCTAACACCATTGACTAGAAATATCACTCCACACCCCGACTAGTTCCCGCTATATTCTCGCCTCCTGAGAAAAATTGAACAAAAAGGAAAAGGGTAAGCTCAACTAGCCCAGTAAAGAATATTATGACTAAGATAATATACAACAACTTATCATTAGTCTTCAACAGGGAAAAATATGATAAAATATAATAAACAACAAGTTTTAGATCAACAACTACAGCGGAAACAGCAAACCATTAGAAGAGTCAAGTAAAGAATGAGTTCTACTATCTTCTAAGATTTAAAAGTCCATCATCAATATTTTATCCCTGTAACAACAATCAATAATCATCTTTAATCAAATATTCATCTTTGCACTACAGGCCAAAGATATTCATTTGTATCACCAGTCGGTCATGTTCATCTCAATGCCTGTTCATCTTTGCACTACGGGCCAAAGATATTCATCAGTTAATCATTCATCTTTGCACTACAGGCCAAAGATATTCAGTAATATCATCATTTAGGACTGAGGATGATGAAAAATATTTTAAAGAAAATGAACCCAGTGAGACAGAAGGATAAATATTAGGGATTCGTATTACAGTTTATCCAAGTGCAATAATACTCCATAAGAACCAATTGTGAAGTAGAATTCAAAAATAAATCAAAACATGGATACAATCAAAGATAGTAACCATAATAGACATCTTGGGAAAAAAGGAAAAATTTTATTTTTCGGTGAATAATGCCGTATTCGTGAATAGTACCGTATACGTGAATAGTGCCGTATACGTGAATAGTAACTCCGACACAAAAAGTTCCAAATTTGATAAAAAGTTTAAACCAATATTTCGGCATAATGATATTAAAAAAAATAATATCATTTAAGAAGAAAATACATCTCTTACCTCAAGATAACAGTACTTCTATTTGGAATATCGGTATAAGGCTGAAGAAAACTTGCACTGATAAATAAAAACTCACAAAGTATCTAAATACTCACAAAATATGCTCGATAATATAGAGAGAGAAAGAGAGAAAACTTATGAATTCTGGTGTGATTTTTAATTCTAACTTAGCCCTCTATTTATAGGAAAATGTTAGCACGCCGAAGCAGACTTAACCTGCAACCTGATGGCTTTACCTGCTACTATTCCCACCCACCACATTTGAATAAAAATTCCAGCACATTTCTCACCAACCAAAAGTGGGGCCCACTCAATTCTAGAATTTTCCACCAAAATCATTTATAAACCTAATTTTCGAATCATTCACCTCTTAAAATTTATAACAAATTATACGTTCATTTTTAATGGTTCAAAATTTGTGGATGTATACTCAACTTATATATGTGTAACATATCCAAAAATCACAACGATCCAACGGTCAGATTAAAAATTATAACTCACGCAACATATCTCAAGAATAGTGATTTAATTTTTAATACCTCCATTCCGACAAAAACACCTCAACATTAATTCCTTCACATAAAATAAATATATCCATCAATTATATCCACATAAAATAAATATTTTCTTATCATATAAATTAATAAATAATTTTTCACAAATAATATTACAGAATCACAATTATGACAACCAGGCCTATCCTAGGAAAGAGGGGGCTTTCTAATAAGGATTTCTCCTTACTGGCACGCAATTAGATGACCAAACCTCTCCTTAGACAGAACTTTCTAGACATTGTCAATAATGCTATCTAATAATATTATTCAAATAATATGAATAATTGATCTGATAATGAAAAATACTGTGCAACAACAATTATTGAAACAACAATAATATAAAATATCAATGCAGTAATTATTGAATCAATAAAATAAAATATTGAACAATAACTACTGTAACAATTATTGAGTAGTGCCTTCTTACGTAAGAATCAATAATTGGTGCAATACCGTGTGCTACTGTATTTTAACCACCGGGTATTCCAACAGTATTAACGGTAATAACTACGCCGTTATTTATAAATAACTTATACTTGTCGTTTTCTTCATCCAATTGCTTTCTATTATGGGGCCCACACAAGGCTGCGCCGTCGTACGAATATTTTCCGACAGAAAGAATATTCCACGACCAAACGAATATTCCCCGACAACAAATGAATATTTTATAACCACTTGCTTATTTTATAAAATTTGCACATTTCACCCATAACCAAAGCATTATATCAAATTAACACCTTATTATTCACAATAATATTTAGAGAAAATTTGATTTTATTCATTAATAAGTTGGGATCTTACAACCTCCCCTCTTTATGAAATTTTATCCTCGAAATTGACGTAAGTACCTGGTGTTTCAAGAAGGTGAGGATACCTCGCTTTTATTTCTGATTCTAACTCCTAGGTCATTTCTTCAATAGTATGGTTTCTCCATAAAACCTTAACTTGTGGTATAACCTTCGTGCGTAGAACATGCTCTTTCCTATCTAAGATCTTAACAGGTACCTCCTCGTACGTTAAATCTTCGGCTATCTCGTCTGGTTCTAACTCAATTATGTGGTTCGGGTCTTTCACATATTTATGAAGCACAGATACGTGAAAAACATTAGGAACACGAGACATGTTTGGAGGTAATGCGAGTCGATATGCCACATTTCCTATTCGATCAAGAATTTCAAATGGACCAATAAATCGTGGATTGAGCTTTCCTCTCTTCCCAAATCTTATAACTCCTTTCCATGGTGCAACACATAATAATACATGATCCCCAATACTAAATTCTACATCCTTTCGATAAAAATCCGCATAACTCTTTTGTCGATCCTGTGCCGTTTGTATACGTTGTCGAATCGTTTGGATCTTCTCTGTAGTTATGCGTACCAATTCTGGTCCCAACAACGTTGCTTCACCCACCTTGTCCCAGCATACTGGAGAACGACACTTTCATCCATACAAGGCTTCAAATGGAGCCATACCTATACTTGCCTGATAACTATTGTTGTAGGAGAATTCCACTAGTGGCAAGTACTTATCCCAACTTCCTTTGAAATCTAGAACACAAAGTCTTAATACATCTTCAAGGGTTTGAATAGTCCTCTCTGATTTGCCCGTCCGTTTAAGGATGGTATGCTGAACTGAATCGTAAATCCGTGCCCATAGCTTTCTACAAGCTAACCCAAAATTGTGAAGTAAATCTTGGGTCACGATCCGAAACTATGGATACTGGCATGCTATGCAATCTCACAATCTCATTCACGTACATACTAGCAAGATGTTTAAGGGAATAAGTCTCACGTATAGGTAAGAAATGAGCAGACTTGGTCAATCTATCAACAATGACCCAAATCGCATCTATGCCTTGAGAAACCTTGGGAAGACTCGTAACAAAATCCATAGTAATGTATTCTCACTTCTATTTCAGAATCTCAAGTGGTTGCAATGGACCCTTTGGTACTTGATGCTCCGCTTTTACACATTGACAAGTTAAACACCTCGAGATAAACTCCGCGATCTCTCTTTTCATATTGCTCCACCAAAATGTATGTCGAAGATCGTGATACATTTTGGTACTCCCAGGATGGATTGCAAACGGTGTGTTGTGTGCCTCCATCATGATTCTATGCTTCAAGTCAGAATCGTTAGGAACACAAAGTCTGGAGTTGACTCGAAGTATTCCTTCTTCATCGTTTCTTGCTTCTAGAATAGCACCTTCTTGCACTTTCTTCTTCATACGCATCAGCTCCATGTCCGTAGCATGAGCAGCTTTAACTTTATCTATTAAAGTCGGTTCTACTCGTATATTTGATATCATCATGTGGGCACTTGGAGCCTTCATCTCTATCTCCATCCTTTACAAATCATACAAAATGGGCCTTTGTGTTAACAACATTGCACTCGTACCCGAATATGATCTTCTACTCAATGCGTCAGCTACTACGTTCACTTTTCTAGGATGATATTGGATGGTATGATCGTAATCTTTCAACAGCTCAAGCCAACGTCGTTGTCGCATGTTAAGTTCCTTTTGGGTGAAGAAATATTTGAGGCTTTTATGATCCGTATAGATCTCCACTTTCTCCCCATACAGGTAGTGTCTCCAAATCTTCAACGCGAAAACGACTGCTGCCAACTCCAAATCATGAGTAGGATAATTTCTCTCATATTCTTTGAGTTGTCGCAAGGCATAGGCTATAACTTTCCCATGTTGCATGAGAACACATCCTAACCCTTTGCCTGAAGCATCGCTGTAGATAACAAATCCATCCGAACCAGATGGTATTGTCAGAACAGGTGTCGAAATGAGTTTCCTCTTAAGTTCTTGAAAACTCTTCTCACAATCCTTGCTCCAACCGAATTTTGTATCCTTCCGAGTCAGCTGAGTTAACGGAGTAGCGATTCTAGAAAATCCTTCCACGAATCTCTGATAATAACCAGCTAAGCCCATAAAGCTACGTACTTCGGTCACCGACTTCGGTTGCTCCCAACTTTGTATGGCTTCAATCTTCGCCGGGTCGACAGATACTCCATATTTTGACACCACGTGCCCAAGGAATGCTACTTCCTCAAGCCAAAACTCGCATTTCTTCAGTTTGGCATATAGCTTGTTTTCACGAAGCCTTTGCAGTACCAGCTTCAAATGGTGCTCATGATCTTCACGGCTTTTGGAATAGATGAGGATGTCATCAATAAAGACAACATCGAACTGATCTAAATATTCTTTTAATATACGGTTCATCATATCCATGAAGGCAGCAGGAGCATTAGTCAATCCAAAAGACATGACTAAGAATACATAATGCCCGTACCGAGTTCTGAAGGTAGTCTTTGGAATATCCTCAGTTTTAATCTTTAGCTGATGATATCTAGAACAAAGATCGATCTTTGAAAAGAATTATGCTCCTTGTAACTGGTCGAACATGTCATCAACGCGAGGTAGTGGATACCTATTCTTGATGGTGACATGTTCAATTCTCGATAGTCAATACAAAGTCACATACTCCTGTCTTTCTTCTTTATGAATAAAACAGGAGCACCCCAAGGAGACGTACTAGGACGAATGAAATCGATGTCTAACAATTCTTGTAATTGGACTTTTAACTCCTGAAGTTCAATAGGAGCCATTCGATATGGGGTTTTAGAAATGGGCTTTGTACCGGGTTTAGGGTCAATAAAAAATTCAACTTCACATTCTGGGGGTAGACCAGGAAGTTCTTCAGGAAATACGTCAGGAAATTCACTAACAACAGAAATATTATTTAAATCTGTTGTGTTTTTGTTTAAGTCCATAACATGGGCTAAGAAAGCTTGACATCCGTTTTTTAATAAACGAATGGCTTTATGGCTTGATATGACAGTGATTGATTTTAATGGTTTGGTTGCTTGAACTCGCATAACAGGTTGGTTAGGAATATGAAAACTAACAACCTTACGAAAACAATCAATTTTGGCATGATGAGTAGTTAACCAATTAATTCCTAAAATCACATCAAAAGTAAGTATCTTTAAAGAGATAAGGTCAATAGGTAATGTGATTGTGCCAACTTGGATTAAGCAAGATTTATAAACTATAGATGTAATGAAAGTTTCTCCTAACGGAGTCTCTACAGATAGGTCAAAGTCCAATTTATCCGGAGTCAAGTTTAAACGTTGAGCACAAGTAGGAGAGATAAAAGAATGGGTAGAACCGGTATCTAGTAAAGTATAAACTTCACAAGATTTCAAGATTAGCTTACCCGTGATCACGTCGTTTGGGTTTCTCGCGTTTTAGCCAGTTACGACAAACGCTCTTCCAGAAACCGCTGATTTCGACTTATCCGGGACAGCTTTTGGAGTCACCATCCCCGCTGAACTTGGTTTTGCTATAGAACACTCTCGAGCTATATGACCCTCCTTTCCACAGTTATAACATATCTTGGATTGTTGTGGGTAGTTTGGGCTGATATGTCCCTCTTTCCCGCATTTGTAACAAACGACCGGTGCTCGTTCTCCTCCCCTAGAAACAGTTGATGTTTGTGCTGACGTTTTCACGTTATCATTGTTGTACCTTCTCTTCTCTTCTATTATCACGACCACGATTTCCACCAGAGTGGTTACCGCTTTTGTCCGAATGTTTTCCTCCCTGCTGGTTTTCATTGGTCCGATGACCGCTGCCACCGGTATTACCTTGGTTGTGTTCTCTCGGTTGAATATACTCATTATCTTGCTCTAATAATTAAGCCATGTTTACAACATCTGAATATAAAGAAAATTTATGAGAGATAAGATATTGCCGAATCTCGAGTTTTAAACCTCTTAGAATCATCCTTGTTAGTTGTTCCTCATTTTCGACCAAATGAGGTGTAAACCTGGATAACTCTGCAAACTTTGCCTCGTACTGGGACATCGTCATGTTATTTTGTTCCAGTTTAATAAACTCTACCTCCTTCATATGACGAATACTTTCAGGAAAGTACTTGTCATTAAAAAGTTTCTGAAATATTTCCCAGGACATGTTGAGTGCGTCAAGCTGGGTACGCTTCACAGACTCCCACCAGTAGTCTGCCTCACCACGGAACATAAAGGTGGCGAATGGAACCTTTTGTTCCTCCGTGCATCCCAAGACATCGAATATCTTTGTAATTTGCTTGACCCATGTTTCCGCCTAGATCGGATCCGGCTTTCCCTGAAAGTCTGGTGGTCCCAACTCTTTAACTGCTTGTCCGTGATAAAACGCGCATTGTTATCATTTCCACCCGTATTCTGCACACGAGTCTCCCTCGTCTGATTTTACATAAACTGCAAAAAGCTCTTAAACATTCCATAATTTATCGTTTGCTCGGTAACGTTGTTTACAGGAGGAATATTGCCTTCCTGTTGCACGTTCTCCTGGTTTGTGACTAAAGGTTGTTCCATAGTCTCATATACTCCATTGTTAACGTTCTCAGCTGCCATTCTCAAATACTGCCATAAAACAAGGGTTAATTAAATAAATTAACATATCACATAATATCCCTATATTATGACCAACCAACAAATAAGCTTAGGTAGGACACACTAGCGAAGGATTTACTTGTCTCTCCCCTCCTAGTTCTATTCCCCGATCTCCGCCAGAGACCATATCCTTAAGCTCTGATACCAACTGTGACGCCCCCAAAACAGGTATACATCACCCATTCTGAGTCGCCAAATACATGGTACAGAAATAAATACAACTTTATTAAAACACTTGTCGCGCAAAATACGACAACACAATACTGTGAGTTTAAATACAAATATTGTCTTCTAGACAATATCCACACTCAAATAAGTCCTCATTACAATTATTAAAACACTATTTAATAAAATAGTGAGGACTACTAACACCACTGACTAGAAATATCACTCCACACCCCGACTAGTTCCCGCTATATTCTTGTCTCTTGAGAAAAATGGAACAAAAAGAAAAAAGGTGAGCTCAACTAGCCTAGTAAAGAATATTATGACTAAGATAATATACAACAATTTATCATTAGTCTTCAACAGGGAAAAATCTGATAAATATAATAGACATCAAGTTTTAGATCAACAACTGCAGCGGAAACAACAAACCATTAGAAGAGTCAAGTAAAGAATGAGTTCTACTATCTTCTAAGATTTAAAAGTCCATCATCAATATTTTATCTTTGTAACAACAATCAATAATTATCTTTAATCAAATATTCATCTTTGCACTACAGGCCAAAGATATTCATTTGTATCACCAGTCGGTCATGTTCATCTCAACACCTGTTCATCTTTGCACTACGGGCCAAAGATATTCATTAGTTATTCATTCATCTTTGCACTACAGGCCAAAGATATTCAGTAATATCATCATTTAGGACTGAGGATGATGAAAAATATTTTAAAGAAAATGAACCCAATGAGACAGAAGGACAAATATTAGGGATTCGTATTATAGTTTATCCAAGTGCAATAATACTCTATAACAACCAATTGTGAAGTGGAATTCAAAAATAAATCAAAACATGGATACAATCAAAGATAGTAACCATAATAGACATCTTGGATAAAAAGAAAAAAATTTATTTTTCGGTGAATAGTGCCGTATTCGTGAATAGTGTCGTATACATGAATAGTGTCGTATACGTGAATAGTAACCTCGATACAAAAAGTTCTAAATTTGATAAAAAGTTCAAACCAATATTTCGGCATAATGATATTGGAGAAAATAATATCATTTAAGAAGAAAATAACATCCCTTACCTCAAGATAACAGTACTTCTGTTCGGAATATCGGTATAAGGCTGAAGAAAACTTGCACTGATAAATAAAAACTCATAAAGTATCTAAATACTCACAAAATACGCTCGATAATATAGAGAGAGAAATAGAGAAAATTTATGAATTCTTGTGTGATTTTCAATTCTAACTTAGCCCTCTATTTATAAGAAAATGTTAGCACGCCGAAGAAGACTTGACCTGCAACCTGATGGCTTTACCTGCTACTATTCCCACCCACTACATTTGAATAAAAATTCCAGCACATTTCTCACCAACCAAAGTGGGGTCCACTCAATTCTAGAATTTTCCACCAAAATTATTTATAAACCTAATTTCCGAATCATTCACCTCTTAAAATTCATAACAAATTATACGTTCATTTTTAACGGTTCAAAATTTGTGGACATATACTCAACTTATATATGTATAACATATCCAAAAATCACAACGATCCAACGGTCAGATTAAAAATTATAACTCATGCAATATATCTCAAGAACAGTGATTTAATTTTTAATACCTCCATTTCGACAAAAATACCTCAACATTAATTCCTTCACATAAAATAAATATATCCATAAATTATATCCACATAAAATAAATATTTCCTTATCATATAAATTAATAATTAATTATTCACAAATAATATTACAGAATTACAATTATGACAACCAGGCCGTTCCCAGGAAAGAGGGGGTTTTCCAATAAGGATTTTTCCTTACTGGCACGTAATTAGATGACCAAACCTCTCTTTAGACAGAACTTTCTAGACATTGCCAATAATGCTATCTAATAATATTATTCAAATAATATGAATTATTGATCTGATAATAAAAAATACTGTGCAACAACAATTATTGAAACAACAATAATATAAAATATCAACGCAGTAATTATTGAATCAATAAAATAAAATATTGAATAGTAATTATTGTAACAATTATTGAGTAGTGCCTTCTTACGTAAGAATCAATAATTGGTGCAATACCGTGTGCTACTGTATTTTAGCCACCGGGTATTCCAACAGTATTAACGGTAACAACTACGCCGTTATTTATAAACAACTTATACTTGTCATTTTCTTCATCCAATTGCTTTCCATTATGGGGCCCACACAAGGCTACGCCGTCGTACAAATATTTCTCGACAGAAAAAATATTCCCCGACCAAACGAATATTCCCCGACAACAAATGAATATTTTATAACCACTTGCTTATTTTACAAAATTTGCACGTTTCACCCATAACCAAAGTATTATATCAAATTAACACCTTATTATTCACAATAATATTTAGAGAAAATTTGATTTTATTCATTAATAAGTTGGGGTCTTACACCTTAGATGTCCAAGTAGAACCAGGCTTGCATAAGTCTGTTACAACCTTCTCAAATTTTAGACTTTCACTAATAAACTGTGTATACTGGCAGTGTTTCAGTGATCTCAAATTATAAAACTCATTAAGCGTAGAAACACTGAAAGATACTATTTTTCCTCGAACCACCACGTCATATGGTGCCTTATCCTCGGCGTAATTATAGAACTCCTTAACAATAGCTATCACTGCCAGTTCCGGTTGGTCCGTAAAGGTATCCTAACCTTGTTCAATTATTTGATGAGCCATCTCCCCATTTAGCAACTCATCAGGCCGAAGAGCACGCTCGGGAGTTAGAGTTTTACTCGCCACATATGTATCAAATTTCTCTATCGCCTCGACACTAACAAACTTCATCCTACCATAAGCTCACGTAGTCGAAGAGGTTTCCCCGTGTTGACGTGTAGGAGCCATGCTAGCAATCAAGTAATTCCTTACGAAACAGTGCTCAATCAGTCCAACTTTGCTTTGGGATATTTTGTCAAAAATGTGTTGTGCCCTAACTGAAATCCTTCTTCAAATACCTCCTCCAAACTCGTTTCAACAGAAATTGCCAAAATATTGTAATATTCAATCAAAATAAAGCAATAAAAACCCAAAATCCTCTAATTGAGCCAACATAAACTCAATTGGGCAACCAATTAGCTAATCCCAAACTCCATAATGTATGACAGATAATACAATTCAATATGTAAGTATAATCACAAATACCCAGCTTAATTGCTTTCGATGTTTGATTTTACTTGAATGCTATGTTCAATTGGATAATATCCTCAATTTGCTTGATTAAACTTGTGAGTGTTGGATTAGTTAAGAAAGTAACCCTTATGAAATCCCCCAAATATAGATGAGCAGACTGATAAGTAGATTTCATACCTACTTATCTGGTATCTGCTACTTAAATTAGTTGCTTAAACTCATGTTTCTTAGTTACTTTTCATGCATTTTGTGTTCATTTTGTAGATTATATGCTTGGGAGCTATGTGAGCAACTATTGGTATGAAATCGCAAAGAAAAACAATTCGAACATCGTTTGGACTTTCATGTTTATTTCATGTTCTTGGCTTGAAACTTGGATTATATTGTACAACTTCTTCTTAGCTTTCTGGAACATCTTGAATCATTCTAATCGGAGTTCGGATGCAAGAGTTATGACATTTGTACCAACAGATGTTGAACTTCACTGTTTCCATTTGCATAGTAGTCACTTCCAGCCCAATTTTGACCTTCATCCGTCCGTTATTTCTCAATTCTCAAAGCTTGAAAGTTCTAGAGCTCGTCGAGGTCTTCAATTTGATAGGTGGCATGTCTCGTAATTCTTTCTGGATCAAAAGTTATGGCCGTTTTACCAGAGGACACTGCAGTAGAAAAAGGATGCCCATCAGGGTGGGCTTTTTGCATACAAAACCCCTGCCGGGGCGGGGGTACAAGCTAAAAAATAGTAAGGACCCCAGCCGAGGAGGGCCCTTTAAGCCTAATACCCCCCGCCTGGGCGGGGGTACACGCAGAAAAAGCAGTTTTTGTCCGAATTTGAGTTGGAGAAGGATTGGTTCGATTCGATTGATTCAAGGACTTGCAAGAGGACTTAAAGACATATAAAGAGGCATATTAAAGGAGGAGAATCACAAGGATTAGAGGGGAGAGAGAATTATATTAGATTAGATTAGAGTAGATTAGATCAAAACCCTAGTTCTAATGAGTTTTGGAGAATGAAGCGACTTGGAGACCATTGAAGATCAAGAGCAAGAGCTTGAGGAAGATGGGGATTTGCCGACAACAGATTTATTCTTTACTCTACTCTTATTTTTGTCTTTCAATGTTTATTCAATTATAGATTATTAGTTTTAATTCATTAATGATGAACTAAATCTTTTGTTTAAGATTACAATGGAGCTTATTACATAGTTTATTTTAGTATGCTTCTTTATTAATTATTGTGATTATTCTTGGATCGTCTATTATGATTTGTGATGAATTGTTTAATTGCATAGCTAACCATTACCGTGATAATCTATATGAACTCAAGAGATGAAGTATAGATTTAGATCTGATTATAATAGCATGTGATTGTGTTTTTTGCATGTCGTTGGAATACACAATTTATGTATATGATAGAGATATACCTATACATATCATGTAATCAGATAAAGAACTTGTGCTTAAAATCCTTTTTAATTATAATTCACATAGAGATATAATGAATTAATTAATTAGGGTGTTCTTCTTAATCCTAGCATCTGTGGATTTAAGTTGATTTGAGTATGATGCATTGAGGGATGGCCATATTTACTTACGTGTTCTTGATTAACAATTTAGAATAGTGAGCTTAATTAATGAGAAGTGCATTAATTTAAATGAAGCAATAAGTGAAGTTGTGATCTTAAATCTCTATAATCTGATTTTTAATTAGTGGTAATTAGAATTAGTGTAATTAAATAATTTAATTCATAATCTTAAATTGATTGTTTAAATAAAATTAATTTGATTAAGAGTTAGTATTTGGTAATTTGTATTAACAATTCTTCATGAGAATGATACTCTACTTACACTTTATTACTTGTTGACCACGTATACTTGCGTGTTGTGCGTAATTAGATTTTACCTAACAAGTTTTTGGCGCCGTTGCCGGGGAATTAGTTTAATATTTTTTTTTACCAATATTAGCTTCAATCAAATTAGTCTTAATTTAAACATTTATATTTTATTTTATTATCTTCATATTTTTCTCTCGTTTCAGGTAGCATGGCTGGATGCAATTATCAAAGGCCATATTCGAGTATGACTCAACCAAGGGACACATGGATTGGTGAACTTAATAGAATTCTGCATTATCAGCACAACTAGAGATACTTTCGAGGAGGTTGGATGCAGTTGCAGCCCAACGTAATCGAAGGATAGCAATTACGTGTAATTATTGTACTGGCAATCACCCGAGTAATTAATGCACCGTCAGTCTTGGGCTAGTACAGTATGGTGGTAACTACCTCAACCAGTACGCATATGCTAATTATCATCAAGTTTGGGGGTAACACCCGAATTCTTTATGGAGCTATAACTATCAAGACCAACACTACGCTCCAAATCTAACATACACACCTAAATTCTCATATCCACATCCATTGCCCCAAGAAGAAAAGTTAAAGTTGGAAGAATTCATGTCAAAGATCATAGCAAACCAAGAGGAGAGGATGATAAGTCAAGAAATATCAAGCCACAATTTTCAGCACCAGATGGAACAACTCATCACCACTTCAACCGATGGTCCTCAATACATGGATTCCAAAACTGAGACAGATAATTCAGGGGTGGTGGAATTGTTGTCCAAGTTCGTAGCATCAAATGAGGAGAGGAGGATTAATCAAGAGCGGTCAATTCAGAATCTTCAAAATAAGATAGATCAAATGTTCAAAGCCTTGAACAACTGTCCTCAATATAATTGGTGTTATGACATAGATTTTGAGATTGACGAAGTGCCCGAGCCAAATCTACAACTGGATGAGCCACAAGATGTTGAAAAAAGGAGACAAAGGCGGATAATGAAAACAAGGTCGGCGAAGAACTAACTGTGGGTACCAATGATGATGAGCCGATGTTATTTATGCCTCAGATGCCTTCTCCACCAAAGTTCAAGGATTTGGTTAGATTTGCAAAACCTTGTCCGATTGGTAGTTATGTCGTCGGCAAAGCTCCTGGTGATATAAGAGTGAGTACAATTTTGAATCCATGGTGGGACGAGAAAGAGAAGATAGACGAAGAGCCCATTGTGTGTGACAAGCTTCCATGCCCCAAAGTGATCACATATATAATGGAGAAAACACCTAGATGTTGGACGTTCTTGAATGTGATCTTATCTAAACAAAGCATGCTAGGTGACTTTAATGCAATGGTTCTCACTCTGGGGAACTTGTCCAAAGTTACATTATTTTCGATGGATGGAGGGTTCCTCAACTATCGAAGAGAAATTGGATAGCGTTGACCAGAAAAAGTCAGGCTGAAAGACTGTAATTCAAGCGCTAACTGGGAGGCAACCCAGGAATTTTTATATTTATATGCTTTACTAGTTTATTTAGTAGATAGGAATATATTTGCTTATTAAGTTCTCTTATAATCCAAACTGCTATTCTAATCCATGTTGTCTCTCTTTATTGCAGGTATTGGAGGTTCAATGGACATGCAAAAGATTATATAAAGGTTATTCAAGTCAAATTCAAGTGTGGTACCTAATTTATTCCACGTGCCTAACCTATTCTCCAAACTTAGCGGACAAGGAGGAGGATTGCTATATTTTCAGGAAAGTCCTCTACTTTACTTTTTTATTTTTCAGCCATTGAGGACAATGTCTAGTTAAAGTTTAAGGGAATTTTAGTGTCGTATTGCATATAGTTAGTTATTTACATTGTAGTTCATATAGTTACATTTAGTTTTTGCATTCAGTTTCTTGATTTTTTTTGTTGAAAAATTGAAAAATGTCAAAAATAGTAATTAGTTTACTATGTTTATATAGCATTTAGAACATCTTGCATGAGTCCAGCTGTTTGATATTTATAGTTTGTTTTGGCCAATAATGAGATTGGAATTGGGTAGACAAGTATAGTACTGACTATTAGAGCTTTGATGTGATTTCTTGTTATGAACTGAGTCTTTTTTCTGTTTGAAACTGGTATAATAAGGATATCACAGTAAAAACAACTTGTTGAGTGATTGAGTTTAAATTGATACATAATGGGACTCTAAAGGATAATGCTAGTTTGAATGAAAGAATGACAAGAATAAGTAGTGATGGCTAAAGTTAGAAAAAAACCTAAGTTTGGGGGAATATTTAGGGTATATAAGCTATAGTAAAAAAGAAAAAGAAAAAAAAAATGAATAAACATCGTGGTGTGCTTGTCTATTTTCGTGGCCTTTGTTACTTGAGTAAGTAAGCCCGAGAGGATTGTCTTTACACCTAGCGCCCTAAGGTCTTCATGGTCTGGGAGTCGTTGGTCGAAAGCTCATTAAGGTAGCATTGAAAAGCCTAAGGGAATAAGACATTGCATAGCTATGTGTATATAAACCAAAAATAAAAATAAAAAATGAATAAAACGGGAAATAAGAGCAAAAATCCCCCGTAGATGAAAAATAAAGCATAAGTATCCCATGTTAACCCTCGATATTGGTAATTGTTTGATTTTAGTTGGATCTAGTTTGTTTTGGATTTCTTGAGTTTACACTGTATGATGCCTTTGAAGAGACTTGTTATGTGTTAAATTTGATTTTATATCAGTTAATATTGTTGTGGAGCACACACACACACACACACACACACACACTATATTAGTTGTAGACACTCGAAATTTTTTGCACACCTATCGCTAACATTGCAGGAGGGCAGATTTGTCTTTCAGAGATAACCCTGGAAGACAGCTCATATTTAGTCCGGATACTACCGAAAGTTTAGGCTCAACCCCGGGACACATACCGGGAGTATCAGTTCCAACCTCGGAGATAACCCCGAGGCATACAGTTCAAATACCAAAAATTCCACCGGAGAAGGCCGATTCATCCCGGAGATAACCCTGAGATATTCAGTCTCAGTCCCGACACCAAGAATAGCAGCACTAACCTTGGAGTTAACCCCAAGGAGTGTAATTGTAGTTTCGGAGATAACCCCGAAAATGCTTGTTTTAAATGCATGCGATCAGTTTTAACCTCGGCACTCACACCGAGGCACTTAGTATAAGACCCGGAGATAACACTGGGAAGACAGGCATACCTCAGAGATAACCCTGAGGACCTTCAGTACTTGCAGTAGTCCAATCTCAGAGATAACCCTGAGCAACGTTTGCTTTATCAGCCCAAACCACAGACAACCCTGGTGAGGGGCAAGATCGTTATTTTGCCACATCACGCCGTCTCAACATTTTAGACATACATTTCTACACAGCAATGTCCCACAAGAACCAAGGAAGTCCAATCCCGAGTGACTATTGCGCAGGGTGACAGATAGAATTTGAAGCTTGAAGACCGAAGGGCATGGTCCCATCTTCCTGACTTCGTACAACCTCTAATCCCATGTCATTGCGTAACTCTCAACAACGGTGGTCCGAAATATGTCTTATACACTTCAATCGAATGCCCAAATTGAAGTTCTAAAAGTTCGAGCGGACATCACATTGCATGTGTGCACGTACTTCTAGACAGCGGGACCCGTGGAGCTCGGGGCACCCCAGACCGCCGCAGGTACATCTGCGGCTAGCTGCTGGTACACCTGCTGCTCCCCCCTCTATAGATAGAGGGCTTGGGGTAGCCATTTTGTAAGAGAAAAAGGCGAGGAAGCCTTATCCAATTTGCTCTGTACACACCCTAAACTGAGTGCTTTCTCATTTTAAACACTTGTAAGCTCATATATAGCTACTTTTTACTGGCGGGAGCCGAGTGTTCATCCACTTCCAGTTATTAAAGTCTTCTTTGGCAGCCCACTGTAAGCCTTCTCATACATTTTAAAGCTTTTCTCTTCATCTTTGGACACACTATTCTTCACGTTGAGAGTCGTGTTGCGTGTGTATGCCCGGACTTCGGTCTGTGGTTTCATTTCAGTTTGTATATATATATATATATATATATATATATATATATATATATATATATATATACTAACATTATCGAGTTATGCCTCGATTAATCCTAGACTTATGTCTGGAGCGTTTAATTGCTTTCGATATATATATATATACTTACGTCTGGAGCGTTTAATTGCTTATATATATATATATATATATATATATATATATATATATATATATATATATATATATATATATATGTATATGAACTGTGTGTCGAACTATGTTCGATGAGCCTAGTTTTTATATCCGATGCGTTTACTGCTTTAATATATATATACTTATATATATTAATTATTGTCGAACTTTGTTCGATGAGCCTTGATTTTATATCCTGTACGTTTACCTGCTTTTATATATATATATATATATATATATATATATATATATATATATATATTTACATTTCGTCCAGCCTGGAGTTTACTTCGTGGCGGTTGACCGTTTTCAGCTTTCTTTGCATTTCTGATCCCCCATGGAGGTGCTTCGTGGTGGTTGATCATGTCAATATATATATATTTACCTTTCCGATCCCCCATGGAGGTGCTTCATGGTGGTTGATCAAGTTTGTATATATATATTTACAGCTTTTATATATATAACTGCTTACAGTTTTCATATAAATTGCGGCATCATGTGAGCCTAGGAATCATGTGATCACAGGTTTAGTCTATTAAAGCTAGATTCAGTTCCCGTGATAGATATTTTCAGCTGTAAGCAACTTGTAAATTATTCGCGGTGTTTGGATTTCCTCAGATGGTTTTCATGCCCATGAGGAATTCGGCACAGCTTTGTACATTATTTTTCTCGAAGATGCTTCGCATCTCGAAAATAAAAGCAATCAAGCCGAACACCTAATAGTAAAATGGAAGTATCAAAGGCCTCAATTACTATTGAGCACAAGGGTTTGAAAAACCTTTTTTATAAAACATCATTGCTATATCTTGTTTAAAATTAAATTTTTACACAAATTCAAACCCTTTGTATATAGGTGCAAACGAGGCATAGCACTACTTCCAAATAACAACACATTGACCCACACACACACACACACACACATTCATATAATAGTTTCTTGAAAAGTGGCGATCACCGTGGTAACACGGATGTCGGGGGGTGCCTAACACCTTCCCTCCGTATAAGCAAGTCCCCGGACCCTAATGAATCTCGGTTTCACAGACCCGTTTAGCAGTGTCACATCACTGGGTCAATATACAAACCTTTTCTCGATTGTGTTGGACAACCAGTTAAAAAACCAACTGGTGACTCTTACAGTCAAATCGTCGACATATAAATGTTGGACCTATTTCGGTTGTTTTTTCAAGCAAATCTTACCTAACATGAGAACACAAAAGAACAAGAATAGAAAAGGGACAAATAAAAATCCCGATGTCGATAGGTGGCGACTCTGCTGGGGACACCAGTAAGAGGACTTAAGCCGCTATTATAACCTTTTTAAAACTATTATATACTTGTGTGTGGATGTTGCATTTACATTTGATGAATGTGTACGAATGCATATATTTACTGCACTTAATGCTTTACACTATATCTGCTTGTGATATTAGTGCATCGCACATGTCAACGGTGAGACACGTTGTATGTGAATGTATGTTGTGTGGTTCCTCCACCAGGAGGCTATCCTGTCGGTGTTTGATTACTGGACTCGTATGAAGACTAATTCCAACGAGGCTCAGGAAATGCACCACCCAAATTCGCTCCAGTTGAAAGACCGAATTAACTTCTCATTGAGTAAATTGCGATGATTTCGGTTGTTTCTCGCGAAGAATTTGATGGATTAAGTAAATAAATTACAGATTTGGCTATTTTGCTTAAAGAACTACATCAGTCTACTCAGGGCATGAAGATACCCATACATGCTGAATCCTCTACACAAGGAGGAGCTAAAGGTTCGGAGAAAACAAATCCGAAACTATAGTTGTTTATCACAGACAAAAATCCTGAAAACACCCATCTCAAAGGAGATCTAGACACCGGTGACATCAGGAAAAAGGTCCTTCAAATGGAAGAAACCCTTCGTTCTATCAAAGGAATTGGAGCACACGGAAGGGTCTCATATGCTGACCTTTGTATATTCCCTAGTGTTCATTATCTAGAGAAGTTCAAAACTCCTGACTTCGAAAAATATGATGGGTTAGGAGATCCTTACACTCATTTGAAGGTGTTCATTGCAGAACTTGGATCTTATGCAGAGGATGAGAAGCTCAGAATGCAGCTGTTCCAAAAGAGTCTGACTGGAGAAGCCCGTTCATGGTATACCAGATTAGACAATTCAAAGACCCATAGTTGGGAGGAACTAGCTCATGCCTTCCTTACTCAATACAACTTCTAGTCTCAGATGGCTCCTGACCGGTACTAGATTACCAAGGTCAAGAAACAGTCTAACGAGTCTTTCAAAGAGTATGCTCAAAGGTGGAGTCGCCTTGCTGCTCAAGTTATTCCTTTTATGACAGAGTCAGAAATGGTCATGACCTTCATATACATACAAGAACCTCCTTTCTGTGAGAGAGTTTTAGCTGGCATTGGTAAACCATTTTCTGAAATGATCAAACATGGAGAGATGGCTGAAATGGGGTTGAAGCCAGGAAAGATTCAAGACCTAGTCGCTCTTAAAGCTGTTGCTGAACACATCCAGTCCAGAACTTATGGAAAGAACCCCCGGAGGGTCCATAAAAAGAAAGAGGAGGATGTTTCCTTGATACTACAATGTCAAAAGGACAATCGGAATATGCCTATTCAGAGGAGAAATTACACTCCTCTTCAAGCACAGTCTTCAAACCCTCCATTGTCTAAAGGTGGAGAAGTCAAATTCCCTCGAGTGTTCACACCCCTAGGGGACTCACTCGAGAACATTCTCAATCTTCTGACCACTCAGAAGAAAATTATGCATCTTCTTTCACCAGTCAACCCTAATGGGAATGGTTTCAATGCTGCTCAAAAATGTGCTTATCATGCCAGGGCACCTTGACATGATACTCAAGATTGTTGGGCCTTGAAACACAAGATACAAGATTTGATAGACAACGGTGAGATCGTGGTCACTAAACCAGATCAACCTCACGTACAAGACAACCCTTTTCCTCAACACAAAGAGGAAGAGGTCAACATGATTAGTTGGAGCAGTGGACAGAGTTCTAATTTTAACTGTGAATCATCCTAGATCATCAAAGACGGGATTATGCAAAGTTCCAGTTTATGATTGAATGAAAGATGAAAGCTATGTGTAAGCAGATTGAGTAATTGGCAGAACTAGTGACATATCAGCATCAAGTCACACGCCAATTAGTCAGCCAGGAGCATGCTAGTCTCTTTCCCTTGGTTATGAATACTCCCTCGTCACCTTCAAAAAATGAAACATTGGAGGACAAAGTGACGAAGAGAGAAACTGCCAAAGCCCGTTGGGATTTTGCTAATAGAAGGGAATTTACATACCTGGGCCAACTTATAGAGGAGATACTTCAGATGTTGATCAATGAAGGAAGGATCACTTCCCTTATACCTCCAATTAATCCCCGTTCAGGACAATTTAATTCTGATGGAGTATGTCAGTATCACTCACATTCTCGCGGTCACAGCACAGAAGAATGTTGGGCACTCCGCCACCTTATTCAGAATCTAATTAATAGCGGTGTCCTACAACTGGTAGACAATGATACTGTGCTATTTGAGAGTGAAAGTACTTGTCCTACTAAATGGAAGGGATTGGTAGCAGTTATATCTGATGAGACTGGTGAGACTGTTAAACCATTCCCAATACAAGCAATTCAACTCAAAGGAGTTGACAATCCTTTAAAAGTGGTTGCGCCAGAGCCAATTGCTTTGCCGTTCAGACCGCAATATCCTGTTATCAGCTTACAAAACGTCCCCTAGAATTATGGAGAAGCTGAAGGATCCACCTCACATACCATTACTGCAGTGTCGAAGGAGAATCCATTTTATCTTCCCCAACGGGTGATGAAGTCCACCATCAAATCAAAAGGGAAAATTTCCATGGAGAAGATTGAAAAATTCCTCCGTACTATGGGTCATAATGAAGCCAAGGTGGTTTCAATACTGGACTTGGTTTCAACTTTCGAGGATCACAAGAAGATCTTATTGAAGGTTTTGGAAGAAGCCTACCTGTCGAAGTCAGTGGATGTGGAAAAATTTCAACATTTGGTTGATCACATTTTTAACAATAATGTGATATCTTTCACTGATGATGACATATCGCCCAAAGGGACCGACCATTGCAAGCCGTTACATATTGCGGTTTTATCCTCTGGATACATGCTAGCTGGAGTCATGATAGATAGAGGTTCATCTCTTTATATCTTTCCTTACGCTACGTTGGTGAAGAAGAACGTCAATCTCAAATGGATCCGAAGCAGCCATACGATTATCAAAGCTTTTGATGGATCCCACCGAAATTCAGTCGGAGAGATTGAGTTGCCAATTGAGATTGGTCCCCATACATTTTGAGTATCTTTTCACGTTCTCAAAATAGATACAGGATACTACCTGCTTCTAGGGAGACCGTGGATTCACATGGATGGGGCAGTCCCTTCCACTCTTCATCAGCAACTTAAATACATTATCAACAATAACTTAGTCACAGTCAATGCTGAACCGGAATGTCCTCAACATGGTGACATGCCACTCATCAGTTTCAATTTTGAAGTTGAGCTGGTCAGTTTTCATGGCTTGGAAGTGAGCAAAACTCAATACCATTCTATTAGGACGCCATTTTCCATACCCAAGATTTCTGCCGAAGTGATGGCAGCTACTCAAGAAATGATGTCATTTGGTCATTAGTCGGGACAAGGGCTGAGTAAAAGTCATCAGGGTATTAAGCAGCCGATTCAAGTGTCCAGTCAAATTGGGATAGCCGGACTAGGCTATTTTGCCAGTTCCAGTCATAAGAATCCGCATAAGCATAAGTAGATTCCTCCAACTTCAGGTACACGTCGATTATCTCCACCTGTAAATCCAGAGTCCACACAATCTCTGGTAAAGGTGCCAACCAACGTAATGGCTATGTTATTTTCCAAACCGATACCGGTAAAGGAGAAAGAAGTCTTTGTTCTAGATCCCAAGGTGGAAGAAGAGGAACGAAGAATTAAACAAGATATCGTCAGAATGATGTCAGGCATACGCATCATTGTCCATGATGAACATACAAATAGATACACCCCAGACGATGATTGCCCAGACGTAATGGTCATCATTTGGGAGAAGGAGGACGATGACAGCCCCTCCATCACTGCAGTCCACCCGGACTTCATCCTTGCCAATTGGAGCAGCACTCCTTTCATTGGTTGACAATGGTAAAACGGCCAGGAACACCTTCTGCCCTGTAGAAATCATAGCTGCTTACTTTTCTGTATAGTATTAGCAGTTGTTTTGTCAGTACATGCTAACACTTTGTATGTTTAAACAATTTCATATATATTAAGTGAAAGCATATTTTATTTTTGGACTCTGAACTTAGATGTGCCTGTACTTGCTGATAAGATGCCTCTTCTCCACAAGGATTATAACTTTGATGAAAAGTTGGACTCAGACTTGATGGAAATACAAGAGGACATTGAGGTGCCTCAGGAGATCAAAGAATGGGTCGAAGACAAACCTAAACCAAACCTTGATCAAACCACCTCCTTCAATTTCAGAACCTTAGAAAACCCTAAGTTAATCCAGATTGGTTCAGACCTTACTCCAAACCAGAGGAATGACATGGTAACACTACTAGCCCAATTCCAGGATGTGTTTGCATGGTCTCATGAAGTCATGGTAGGTTTGTCCACTGACATTGTCCTTCATCGCCTTCCCATTAAAGAGGGATTGAAGCCAGTCAAGCAGAAGCTCAGGCGTTTGAAACCTGAGTGGAGTTTAAAGGTGAAAGAAGAAATTGTAAAATAATTTTAAGCTGGTATCATCATGGTGTCTACATATCCTAAATGGATATCCAACATCGTTCCCGTGCCTAAACCTAGAGGAAAAGTGCGAGTTTGCATGGATTATTGGGATCTGAATAAAGCTTGCCTTAAAGATAGCTTTCCTATGCCATTTATCCACATTCTCATTGACAATACTGCTCAATACGACATGTACTCCTTTGCTGATTGATTTGTGGGGTACCACCAGATCATGGTTGCTGAAGAGGATCGTGAGAAAACTACTTTCATCACACCTTGGGGAACCTTTTGCTACAGACAGTTGTCTTTCGGCCTCATCAATGCCAGAGCTACATATCAACGAGATATGATGGCTCTGTTCCACGATTTAATGCATAAGGAGATAGAGATCTATTTGGATGACATCATTGTCAAGTCCTGGAGGGAAGAAGACCACCTTGACTATCTTAGAAAGCTCTTCAACAAGTTGCGTAAGTACAACTTGAAGTTGAATCCAGCCAAGTGCGCCTTTGGCGTTAAATCAAGTAAGTTGCTAGGATACCTAGTCAGCCACAAGGGAATTGAGCTGGATCCCACCAAAATCCAGGCTATCACGAAAATGCCCATTCCTTATACAGAGAAGGAAATATGGGGATTTTTTTGGGAAGAATTAACTTCATTAGCAGGTTCATTTCTCAACTCACAGCAACCTGTGAGCCTATCTTCAAGTTGTTAAGGAAGAACTCCATTAAATGGAATGATGAGTGCCAGAAAGCCTTCCTTACAATCAAAGAGCAACTAGTCAAAGCTCCCTTTTTGGTTCAACCTAGGGATGATGTTCCCCTATTCATGTACCTTTCCATTAATGACAATGCCATGGGCTGCATGCTGGGACAGAAAGACGATAGAGGCCAAGAACGAGCTATCTATTACCTCAACAAAAGATTCAGCAGTAGTGAACACAAGTACATGCTGATTGAGAAGACTTGTTGTGCTTTAGCATGGGCTTCCATGAGGTTACAACATTACCTCCATGGGCACACAACCCATCTCATATCACGCGTGGATCCTCTCAAGTATGTGTTCAACAAGCCCATACTGAATTATCGGCTGTCCGGATGGTAGTTGATTCTGCAATAATTTGACATCGTCTACGTGATGCAGAAGTTCATTAAAGGTCTAGGAATCGCGGATCAACTGGCCGCTGCTCCATCAGGGGATTTCAAACCCTTGGAAACATACTTCCCCGATGAAGGGGTAATGGCAATTCAGCAACACCATCAGTACGATACACGTCAAACATGGAACCTGTATTTTGATGGAGCTATTAATATAGAAGGTTTTAGAGCTGGATTAGTTCTAGTATCCGGTACGGGAGATGAGTATCCTGTCGCCATCAAATTACAGTTTGTCAGCACCAACAACACAGTTGAGTATGAAGGCTGTATCATGGGGCTAAAACTTGCCCGTTCAATGGGCATCAGGCGGTTAACTGTCTTTGGGGATTCGGAGTTGGTAGTCAAATAATCCACGGGAATCTATCAAACCAAAGAGCTACATTTCTTACCTTACCATCGACAAGTTTTACAGATGGCTTCGGAGTTCGAAGAGATCTCCTTTCTACATATTCCTCGTAATAGGAATGAGTTCGCAGATGCGCTAGCAACTTTGGCCTCCTTGATTCACATACCTGACAAGGAACACATGCCAAGCGTCACATTGGCCCTACAAAAGGCGCCAGCCTATTGGAACTATGTCGGAGAAGTATCGGATGAGCTACCTCCCATGCAACAACCTTGGTATCAGCATATCAAGGAGTACTTGCGAGATGGATATACACCCGCTGAGGCGAGCCCTACTGAAAAAGGCAGATCCATCGACTTGCTATGAAATTCTACCTGAGCAGAGATGCACTCTACAAAAGAGATGCAGGATTAGGTCTCCTCTGATGTCTAGACAAGGACCAAGCTCAGAGTCTCATGGATGAGGTCCATGGGGGAGTCTGTGGCCCGCACATGAGCGTCCCTCTACTTGTAAAGAAGATCCTCATAACAGGACATTACTGGCTCTCTGTCAAAGTTGACTGTAATGACCACGTCAGGAGATGTTATCAATGCCAAATTAATGGGAATGCTATCCACCCCCATCCGAGGGAGCTCCACAATATGAGTTCACCTTGGCCCTTCTCCATGTGGGGAATAGAAGTGATCAGGCCCATCGAGCCCAAAGCCAATAATGGACATCGCTTTATCTTCACCATGATCGACTACTTCACCAAGTGGGTAGAAGCAGCCTCCTTCCCCAGGGTTACCAAAGAAGTTATCATTGCTTTCATCATAAACAATGGCATTTGTCGATATGGACAACCAGAGGTAATTGTATCAGAAAATGCTAAGAACCTCAACATCAAAATAATTGAGGAGTTATGCAGTAAATTCCACATCAAACATCTTAACTCCGTCATCTACCGTCCAAAGATGAATGGTGCTGTTGAAGCGGCTAACAAAAATATCAAGAAGATCATGCAAAAGATGTCTGCCAATCACAAAGGATGGCCTGACTTATTGCCTCTTACTCTGTTAGCCTACAGAACATCAATGCACACTTCCACTAGGGCAACCCCTTACGCATTAACCTATGGGATGGAAGTAGTGCTCCCCATAGAAGTGGAAATGGAATCCCTCAGAGCATTGATAGACGCTCAGCTGGATGAAGACCAATGGGTACAAGACATGTATCACTAATTGTCTCTAATAAACGAAAGACGAATCGCGGCTATCTTCCATGGTCAGTTATATCAACAAAGGATAGCCCGATCCTATAACAAAAAAGTTCGACTATGACAGTTTAAACAACATGACTTGGTTTTGAAGAAGATCATCGACAACCAAGATCAGTCTAAGGGAAAATTCGCCCCTAACTAGGAAGGCCCGTTTATTGTCAAGGAGGCATTGACAGGAGATGCTCTCAGATTGCAGAAAATAGACGGTGATGAATTTTCGCAACTCATCAACTCAGACACCGTGAAATGGTATTATGTCTAAAGTTACCATCAAGCAAACATCCTGGTGTTGGATCATCAGATCACAGTCATTCTGGTTCTTTAACCCTTCACTACATACAACTTTTTCTCACACTGCGCCCCTCAGGGAAACACACTTTTCAAGCCAGTAGCCTGGTTTTCAGATCGCCAGTTCCTTTCCTCTCTACTTGGTTTTTTAACCCTTACTCAACTTCAGTTATCCCGCTAGGGATTGAACCTTTCACACTTGCAGTTTGTCCCCAAACATGGGATCAAACTTTTTGCACCTGCAGTTTATCTTGAACTTAGGATTAAACTTTCTTCCCCCCGCAGTTTGTCCTCCACATAGGATCAAACTTTTTGTTGGCTACAAATCGTCCTGAGGGAAAACTACGTCGACCTGATCTCCTTGATACATGGGAGTATGTAGGCAACCATGTTGCAATAAAAAAAACAACAAAAATATTTCTACACCCTTCTCATTACAAAAAAAAAACAACAAAAACATTCATACACCCTTTCTGCCACAACCAACGTTGAACCTTTTACACCAGGTTCGAACTATGCAGACCTGATCTCCTTTTCAATAGGAGTACGTAGGTAGCCATTTATGGTTCGGTCTAACCCCCTACCAAAGCACAAATACTTGTCAACGGTACTGGGATCAAACTTCAATCCATCACATTTCCTTGGTTTCAAACCAAAGGGATGGAATTACCTGACCTCCCCATGTAAACGGGAGACTCATCGACCATCTAAGTTGCGGTTGTACCTTGAAGAGCAATACCAATCCATAAGAGATGGAATTAACTAGGCTCCTCCTAAATAGGAGTACTGGTGACCATCTATGGTGCGGTCAACCTCAGAGAGGAAAGCCACATTTCTCTCCATATTTCCATACAGAAACCAGTCCCAAGACACCAAATATAGTAGGGATACACACAGATCAAGGATCCATTCTAAACTGTCCAGAGACAACTTAATGTCCATCCATTAAGGAGGAATTCAGAATACATCAAGATCACAAGCCCTGAAGAAGTAGGCAAATATCAAGCAAGTATTCAGGCATATCTAAAAGGGAAGTGATCAAAAATATATTTCCCTGCTATATATAATACTGTTTGATATACACTATGTAAACTGTACATGACAAAATGGATAAGCTAATTTATGCAGGAATATACAAGGCTATCTACAGATCGGTATGCAAGCGGGCTAGCAAATCTAACATAGCATCTTTATCCGAAGAAGGAGGTAACACTGTGGTCTCCTGTACAAGGGTATCCACACGAGCCAGCAAGTCCGAGGCTATCTACATGGTGACGCGATGCTCATCAATATATGCACTCATCTCAGCAAGCATACCAGTGGTCAGGGATCTCAGTGAAGTAATGTCTGCAATGGCTACATCCCTATCAGATAAGGTAACATCCCGCTCAATGATCACTGCATCTCTATCTAATATGGCCTCATCCCGCTCAACAACATCGGCATATCTACGAGCTAATGCCTCGTCTCTCTCTAATAGAGCTACGTCTCTCCCATCAAGGGCTATCAACATCAGGGCTCTAGCCTGATCCCTCTCAAAGGTCATCAGATGAAGACTCTGATCCAAGAACTGTGCTGAATGCTGGATCACGATAGTGCTAGTACTGGGAGAATCTAAGAAAGCTGCTGGCAACCCAGTAAATGGCTCCTCCTCGATGCGAGAATAAATATCCTCCATGGGGTCCCCATCATCTGAATCACTACCCAGCACTGTGAATACTACCGGAGCCGATGAAGTCTCTGTATCCATGCATGCAGAATACTCTAACGAACAACTAGGATGGCTAACAGAAAACTCAGCACTCTCTCGCTAATCCCAACAAGCGTACACCCGGGATCGGTCCTCTGTTGATAAGTGGCAAGAAGCTAAGCGTTGACCTAACGCCCCATCAAAAGGATGGAAATCTTTGAACTGGTCAAACTGCGACATCACGGCCAGGGGGTGGTAAGTAGTCATGCCCCTCAAACCAGCTAGAGGGAGATAATCCATGCCCGAAGCATAAGTAATGAAACTGTAGGGCGAACTGGGCCCTGTACACGGCAAGATAGCAAACGGATCTCCGATCCCAGCCAGGAAAAAGGACCAAGAGGTAGGATCTGTACACTCCATAAGCTGGAAGGAATACGACATAGCTATCATATGGGTGAAATAATACTCGTGTCGTCTGAATGTGCCAATCGGTCTCAGGTGTGACATAAACCACACGTACTGCATGACCAAACTGGCTGTGAATACCCTTGCAGGGTAAGTACTGCAGAATGTGGCCGACCTCAGTATCTCTACCGTAATCATCAGAATAATGGTACGCCCCTCCTTAAGAGCTTTCACTGCCATGATATCGCCGATGTCCAAGTCATCCATGTATTGTGGCATGTACACGTATGATAATACACACAGCAGCAACACATCTACTCTAGCCAAACGCCACTGATCCTCTGGTATGGTGAAATCCCCAGAATACCGAACATAGCTGTCCTCATAGCCAAATCTGTCAATCAGAAAATGTTGGGATATCACGTGGTCGGATGTGATCTCATCCTGCACAACCCTACGCCTCAGTCCAGTGAGGGTTATGAACTGTCTACTCATATCCCCAATAGCCATATGCATGCAAGGTTTGTCAAGTGGCAGCATCGTCAAACGTGCATACACCTCTAGAGTCAGAGTCAACTCTTGGGTCCCAAGCCGAAAAACCTGCCTCTCCGGTACCCAGTGCTCCAGCATGCCCTCTACAAATCCTGCGGGAACCTGAAACATCAAAAGGGTCATGGTCTGCTGCAACAGTTGATCTACGGTCACCCAATCTGGGGGTGACATACTATCATACCAGGATCTCAGACGAGATGCCACCAATAATGGTGGGGTGTGATCTATGCGACTGACTGTCGAAGAAGACATCTGTGTGGGCAGTATCATAATACCATCCAGGGGTCAATGCTGAATATCTCTGGATATACATATATATGCATAACATGATACATGCATAACAGATAATAAATGGCAATATGATGCAGGGAATAGAAGATAGTACATACATTCCTAAATACATCATCATCTATATACGTCATCTCTGTACAACTAAAAATACATGGAAATGGGGCACACATGCTCTACTACTAACAGAGGCCTATCAAAAGATATAGCGAGAATGGGGCGCAACCACCCAATATCTAACAAGAGGCCTATCAAAAGAGATAACGAGAATACACATCAGAAGAAGACAATGGTGTCAATATCTACATCATCAATCCTGCCCACCTGATGTAACTCATCCTGAGTCACTGGATCTCTATCAATAGGGATGTCAGGCTTATACAAGGGAGGATCTACGATGTCAAAGCCAAATGGGTCATCTGAGGGGCCAACTCCTACGCTGGAAGGATCAAACGAACCTGCCTCTACCGGATCTCTGCCCAAATGCCGGATAAAGAAATGTGCCCGGTCCAGTCGATGGGTCAAGCTGTCAATTTGTGTCACATGAGTTAAATCTCAGACACAGGCTAGCCAATCCATCATCATCATGGATCCTAGAACCATATCCCCATGAACTGAGTGGCGTGGGTCTGGGCTCCAATGGTACGAGGGATCCACCAATGCTGGAATATCTCCTGAGTGTAGGGACCCTCTGACAATGCAAAACCGTTAACACGCAACAATGTGATATCAATGACGGGTGACTGTGAAATAGGCCACTAACGCCTGGCAAAAGGCAAGATCGGCACAAGAATCTCTCCCGTGGTGCTCCTAATAGCACGTTCTCCTAAATATAGCTCCCATCCTCCATCAGTAAAGAGAGGAATCCTACGGGTGGAAATTACGTACTCGACACCAGTCGGGCACCCATCCTCAAATCCAGTGGCCAAGTGCTCCCTAGAATAGGGAATCTATTTGATGACATCAGTTGTCAATAACTCCAGCTGTAGGCAACAATGAGTGAAACCCTCAGCCACAGGGACCTCCGCCAGTATGGAATGATGCCATCGCCGTCATCGTGGATAGGTATCCAACCCTAATACACTCATAGGACGTAAGCATGGAAGCCTCTCATAGGGCCAAAATTGCCAACACAAAGATAAATATTTGCTGTCAGTTTACACTCTTAAACTGTACATGGTAAATTACAAGAGAAATACTCACCAGCAGAAATGAGTAAAATCCTAACCAAGCCTCGGTTAAGCCCCGTGAGTGCATACGCATGCCTTTGAAGAAATAGGCAAAGGTGTAGGAACCCCAATCATACTCTCCAATACGGTCCACATGTCGCGTGGCGCTGATCAAAGCGAACGACACCGTAGAAGAGTTATGTGCTATGAAGCAGCCCCTAATGATCATCAGGAACAATTGTCAAAGATTGCGATCCCTGACTCTGACATCAGCTGGTATGGGCTCACTCAACAACCCACTCATAGCATCTATGCTCAAAGGACCCATACGGACAGTCCTGCCCTTGAGCGCCTCCGCCGGAACTCCTAACAAGGATCTGACGGTAGTCGAGGTAATATCCGCCGTACAAGGCACTGGTGCCCCTCCAAACTCTATACCTATGATAAACCGCCAATCCATTGGCGTCATTATCACCTCACAGTCCAACAAATGGAGTGATTAAGTCTGGTGAAACCAGCGCTCAAACAATGCCTTGAGGCAACCCCAGGGACAGCGACGGGGAAGGATGGAAAAGAATGTCCCAAATCCCCAGTCATGCACAATCGCTCTATAGTCAGGATGTAGAGCCTGATACATGGAGTGAATGTTGAATCAGTTCCCTCGAGGTTGTGTAAAGCCGGTAACCTATATAAAATACAGATCAACATCAAAATCCTTTACTCCTCATCAATAGGAAAGAAGGAAGATTATGATTTAACTTGATACCTCGTTAGTGTGCAAGTACATCAAGGGATGTCGACTTAAGTCACCCAGAAGCTCTGGGTTTGCCACATGAATACTCGGGAGGTCCCTACGGGGAACATGTGCAGCAGGAGTGGGGTCCGCAACTGGTACATCCTCCTCGTCCTTGACGTTCGGCACATCAACCTGGATTGGACGTATCACTGCCTCCATCAGACGACGACGCTGTCTAACAGAACGGGGTCGAGGCATTTCAGAAGCCGTCCTCTGTACACCAGAAGTGGTCCTGCGAGAATTACTCGGCTGATTCGGATCCATAATATCTGGACAACAAGTCTCCAAATCACCTCAAAAAGGGTGTGGTAAGTCTGAAACCTGGAGCTTTCTTTTCAAAATGCATTTTATGACTACATGCATGCATGCATTACTTTAACATACATCTATAGTAGAGTTAAAAATGTATAACTACTCAATGCCTATATTTTGGAAAAATTTTGCCATAGTTTTCTCTATAAATAGGACTATCCACATGCACATCGGCATGACTAGGTGGCCATTTAGTAGCACACCTGCCCACATAGGCATGACTAGGTGGCCATACATACTATTTGCATTAAAAAGTCAAAGTCATCAATCCATAAGGGTAGCCAAATTACCAGGATTACTTTGCTTTACCACCTTTGCTCATTTGTTCTCAAATAGGATAAGAAATAGAAAAAAAGGTGCCAATTTGACTGTTTCAAAAGTTAAATTTTTTTACATCATTGTGTTCAGCATGGTTTAATATTAACATTTACTATGTTGAATATTTTTTATAAAGTCATTTGAGCATGCATATTCACTACTATGTGTTTAGATGCATTTCATATGATAAGTCATTTTCCAACGGATAAAAACTGGAAAAGAAGACATGCATACGTTACCAGGATAATGTAGAACACTTGTACGGTGATAGAATTTGTAGAAAGTCACCCGAACTCTACAGGTCTGAAGAAGAACTCTCGGATTTCCTTCGCGGCGCAACTTAAAAATGACTTATGAAAATAACTTGCAGGCATTTAGTAGCCACGGCTGGCCACAGGTCCACCTACGACATCCCTACGTGAGACCCACCCCTCCGGCTCGGTCCAATTCGAGTTGCAAAGGAATTCTCACAACCTAAAAAGGATAAATCATGGATAAAAATGCTACGCGATTGGGCAAAATAGCTTGAAATCCTGGTTTTCCTAGACCCGACTGTGACTTTCATATCATTCAATTGTATTCGCCCAAACACAGGGTATACTATATTGATGATCTCAGCAGTTGCAGATCATATTCCGATAATATCGCATATAGGTCCAATGCCGCCAGGTTGGGGTCATCATTCTCAAAGCACCATCCCTGGCGGGGGCATCACACATTCTATAGTACACATCCTCGGCGGGGGCAGCACGAATTCTTAAGCAGTTTCCCTGGCGGGGGCATCACGTATTTTTATATGTCGAAGTGCATATCCCCTGCGGGGGTATCACGCATGGTCATCTGTCCAAAATACAGATTTCTCGACGGGGGCATCACGCATTCTACAGTACATATCCCCGGTGGGGGCAGCACACATTCTCAAGCAGTTTCCCCGACGGGGGCATCACACGTTTTCATATGTCGAAGTGCATATCCCTGGCTAGGGTATCACGCATTTGCATCCATGGATGCGCAAATCAACAAAGGTCAAGTAACCTTGACATCAGTTCAGCTGTTGACAAGTAAACCCAATGACGCGTCGGAAGCCATCCGATGATTGCATCAGTTGATACACATCAACAAAGGTCAAGCAGCCTTAGCATTTATCCCCAGCAGGGATTTCATCCGTTGATGCACACGTCAGCTAAGATCAAGTATATCCCCGGCGGTGGTTACAACGCGTGGTCATCCGTTGGTTCACACGTCAACGAAGGTCAGGCAGCCCTGACAGAACATACTGTTGGTAGTAAATCCAACAAAACATTGATATATCCTGGCGATACAAACCAGGAGGGATCAACATTATCGGGGAGGATCGATGATGGAATATGTTATACACATCCTCAAGTAGACAAAGCTTCATCCCCACAGATCTCTTATACACGAGAGGCACATCTTCGGAATAAAGTATGTATTAAGGATTCAGGACTTTGGTGATAACCCCAATGTCAACAATCTTAGAGATTCCTATTAGCTATGGATCACACATCCATGACAGTTCATCCGGCTGCTTATTTATTTCCATCCTCGGTAGAAGCAACAAGGAGCCGACAATCTTCCCACCATATTGGAGAGCAATCTAACAAAATATATGCATCATACATATGTATCATACACTTGCATCATGTTTCTTCACATAACATCATGTTTACCTTGTGGCATTTCAAGTGTCTAGTATTCTTAATTCTATCCATGCTATTACATTGGATGAATATGATAAAGAGGGGCATCTGTAGACACTCGAAATTTTTTGCACACCTATCACTGACATTGCAGGAAGGCAAATTTGTCTTTCATAGATAACCTTGGAAGACAACTCATATTCAGTTTGGATATTACCGGAAGTTTAGTCTCAATCCCGGAACACATACTGGGAGTATTAGTTCCAACCTCAGAGATAACCCTGAGGCACGCAGTTCAAATATCCCAAAAATGCTTATTTCAAATGCATGCGATCAGCTTCAACCTTGGTACTCAGTACAAGACCCGAAGATAACACCGGGAAGACAGGCATACCTCAAAGATAATCCTGAGGACCTTTAGTACTTGCAATAGTCCAATCTCAGAGATAATCCTGAGCAACGTCTGCTTTATCAGCCCAAATCAGAGATAACCCTGGTGAGGGGCAAGATCATCATTTTGCCACATCACACCGTCTCAGCATTTCAGACATACATTTTTACATAGCAATGTCCCATAAGAACCAAGGAAGTCCAATCCTGAGTGACTATTGCGTAGGGTAACGGATATAATTTGAAGCTTGAAGATCAGAGGGCATGGTTCCATCTTCCTGACTTCGTACAACCTCTAATCCCATGTCATTTCTTAACTCTCGACAACGGCGGTCCGAAATAGGTCTTATACACCTCAATCGGATGCCCGGATTGAAGTTCTGAAAGTTTGAGCGGACATCACATTGCATGCGTGTACGTACTTCGAGACGGAAAGACCCGCGGAGCCCGGGGTACCCCGAACAGTAGCAGGTACATCTGCGACTCCCCGGGGTGGCCATTTTGTAAGAGAAAAAGGCGAGGAAGCCTTGTCCAATTTGCTTTGTACACACCCTAAACTGAGTACTTTCTCATTTTAAACACTTGTAAGCTCATATATAGCTATTTTTTACATGCGGGAGCCGCGTGTTCATCCACTTCTAGTTATTGAAGTCATCTTTGGCAGCCCACTGTAAGCCTTCTCATACATTTTAAAGCTTTTCTCTTCATCCTTGCACACACTATTCTTCACGTTGAGAGTCGTGTTACGTGTGTATGCCCGAACTTCGGTCCGTGATTTCATTTCAGTTTGTATATATATATATATATATATATATATATATATATATATATATATATATATATATATATATATATAGACTAACATTATCGAGTTATGCCTCGATTGAGCCTAGACTTATGTCTGGAGCGTTTAATTGCTTTCGTATATATATATATATATATATATATATATATATATATATATATATATATATATATACTTATATATATGAACTGTGTGTCGAACTCTGTTCGATGAGCCTAGACTTACGTCTAGAGCATTTAATTGCTTAATATATATATATATATATATATATATATATATATATATATATATATATATACACACACACATAGACTTTGATATTTTCATGCATATAGGCTATTTATGACTATGAGTTGGTGTGCTACTGAATGGCCACCTAGTCATGCCTACGCACATGTGGATAGTCCTTTTTACAAAGGAGACTCTGGCAAAAAAATTTCACGAGTCTAAGCATTGAATAAACATGCACTTTTAACTATACTGTAGGTATACGTTAAAGTAATGCATGCATGCATATAGACATAAAATACATTTAATGAGCTCCAGGTTAGAATTTACCACACCCTTTCTAAGGTGATTTGGAGACTTTTGCAGATATATGGATCTAGACCAGCCGAACAGTTCCCGTAGGACCTCTTCAGGTGTGAGGAGGAGAGCTTTATATGTGCCTCGGCCTCGCCTAGTCCGACAGCCTTGTTGGTTGACGGAGTCAGTAATTCGTCCTATCCGGGTTGAGGTACCAGATGTTAAGGACGAGGAGGAGGATGTACCACTTGTGAATCCTGCTCCTACTGCTTTTATTCCCTGCAGGGAGCTTCCAGCTATAAATGTGATAATTTCAGAGCTTCTGGATGATTTGAGTCGCCACCCCTCGATCTATTTACTTGTGAACGAGGTAAAAGCTGTGTTTGATCTTCCTTTTTCCTATTTATGAGGAGCAAAGGTTTTGATGTTGATTTACATTATGATGCAGGTTCCCGACTTTACACAGCTTTGAGGGAACTAGTTCAGCATACATTCTCTATACCAGACTCTTCACCTAGAGTATCGAGAGATTGTGCATGCTTAGGATTTCGAGGCATTCTTTTCCATCCTCCCCCGTCGTTATCCATAGGGTTACCTCAGGGCGTTGTCTGAGCACTGGTTTCACCAGACTCAGTCTTTCTATTTACTAGATTTCTAGGTGATGATGACACCGATGGATTGGCTGTTCATCACTGGTATGGAGTTTTCCAAGGCGTTAGTGCCTTGTGTGACTGACATTTCTGCTACTACCGTCAGATCCTTACTAGGAGTTCAGGCTGACACGTTCAAAGGTAGGATAGTCTGTACTAGTCCTTTGAGTGTAGACGTCATGAGTAGGGCTTTGACGGAAGCATTACTTGATGATAGGAGAGTCAGAGATTGCATTCTTTGGTGATTGTACCTGATCATCCTCCGGGGTTATTTCCTGGTAGATAACTATACCACGGTGTCGTTCGCTTTTGTCAGCGCCACACGTGAGGTGGACCATATTGGAGAGTTTAATTGGGGCTCCTACACCTTTGCCTACTTCGTCAGGGGAATGCGCCTACACTCGCAGGGCTTGACGGAGGCTTGGCTAGGATTTTACCCATTCACGTGGTGAGTATTTCTCTTCTAATTTTCCTTGTTCGGGTTGAGATTGTTGACTGACCGTAGATATTTGATCTTATATTGGTAGTTTTGGGCCTATGAGAGGCTCCCATGTCTTCGTCCCGTTAGCTTGTTAGGTTTAGACACCTATCCATGGGGACGACGATGACATCACTCCACGTTGACGGAGGTTCCTGTAGTTGAGGGTTTCACCCATTCGTGCTTACAGTTAGAGCTGTTGACATCTGATGTCATTACATGTGTTCCTTACACTAAGGACCATTTGACAGTTGGCTTTAAGGGTGGTTTCCTGACTGGTGTCGAGTATGTGATGTCCACCCGTAGGCTTCCTCTCTTCATAGATGGAGGTTGGGAGCTCTATTTAGGAGAGCGTGCTATAAGGAGCACCACATGGGAGATTCGTATTCTGATCTGTCCTTCTACCAGACGTTATTGGCATGTGTCGCAGCCACTGATTATTGATATCCCATTGGTGGGCGTTGATGGCTTTACTTTGTCAGAGGGACCGTTCACTCAGGAGGCATTTTATCGCTGGTAGTTCCCTCATACCATCAGAGCTTAGACCTATGCCACAGAATTTATGGGGGATATGGTTCTTGGCTCCGTCATGATGGCAGGTTGGATTGCCTGCGTATGAGAGCCTACTCATCTAATGCAGATTGATAGCTTGACCCAATAGTTGGACTGGGCACATCTCTTTATCTGACATTTAGGTAGAGATCTTTCTGAGGTGGATACTTTTGATCCTTCCAGCTCTGGGGCTGGCCCTTCAGGTGGCCCATATTCAGATGGTTTTGTTGGTACAGATCCTCCGTTGTATCAGCCTGATATCCCTATTGGCGGAGATTCAGTGACTCAGGAGGAGTTACATCAGATGGATAGGTTGGATAATGTAGACATCAACACTATTGACTTCTTCTAATATATTTCTCGCTATATCTTTTGATAGGCCTATGTTAGATATTGGGCGACTGTGCCCTATTCTCGTTATATCTTTTGATAGGTCTCTGTTAGTTGTTGGGCGGTTGTGCCCCATTTCCCTATATTTTTTAGCTGTATACAGAGATAATGTATTTAGATGATGATATACTTAGGAATGTATGTATATTATTTTCCATTCCCTACATCATATTGTCATCTATGTTTATGGACATGCATTTCCAAAGATGAGTATAACATTGACCCATGGATAGTCTTATGACACGACCCTACATATGTCTTCATCGATAGTTAGCCGGATTGATCATACCCCACCATTAGTAATGGTATCTTCATTGAGATTATGGTATGACAGCTTGTCCTCCCTAGATCGGGTGACAGTTGATCAGCTGTTGCATCACTCTATGACCCTCCTAATATTCTAGTTTCCATCGGGCTTTGTAGAGGACATACAGGAGCATTGGGTACCGGATAGGGTATTCCGATTTGAGACCTAGGAGTTGACTCCTACCTTGGAGGAGTATGAGCGTTTGACAGATTTTCCATTGGATAGGCCTTACGCTCGGATGGCTGTCGAAGATACGAGTTGACAATTTATAACCCTCACAGGTTTGAGGTGTAGAGTTGCCCTGGATGAGATCTCCTCGGGGCATGTAGTGTCCATGAGTTTTCTGATAGACAGATTTGGGTCTTTGGACAATTATCTGCGGCACTCTGGGGATTTCACCACTTCGGAGGATGATTGTCATGTTGCCAGAGTAGATGTACTTTTGATATGTATGGTGGCTTATCTATACATGCCATTGTACACGGACCACTTGGACATCGGTGTGCTTATGGTAGTGCGTGCTCTTCGAGAAGGACATACCATTTTACCGATGATTCTGGCAGAGACCTTGAGGTCGGCCACGTATTGCCATACCCATTATGTGGGGGTATTTACAGGCAGTTCAGTCTGGTTGTACGTGTGGTTTATGATATACTTGAGATTGATTGACACTTTTCGAGGCCATTAGTATTATTTTTCCCACGAGATAGCCATGTCATACTCCTTCCAGCCGGCAGAGTGTACAGATGCAGCTTCTTGGTCAGGGATCGAGGATCCGTTTGATATTCTGTCGTGTTTAGGGCTCAGCTCTCTTTACAGCTTTATTACTCATGCAGCTGGCATGGACTATCTTCTTCTGGCTGGTTTGAGGGGCGTGACCACTTATCATCCACTAGTTGTGATGGCACAGTTTAACCAGTTTCAGGATTTTCATCCCTTTAACGGGGTATTGGGTCAGCGTTTGTCATCTCAGCTTCTATCAGCAGAGGATTTGTCCAGGATTTATACCTGTTGGACCCAGCGTGAGAGGGCTAAATTTTCTACTAGCCATCAGTGTCATTCTACATAGTATTCTACATGGTTGGAAGCAAAGATTACATCAGCTAGGGTTGTATCCTCAGAGTCGGGTACTAATTTTGATAGTGGGGAGCCTATGGAGGACCCTGATTCTTCCACTATGGACGAGTTGTTTGTTGGGTTGTCAGCAGCTCTGGTTGATTCCCCCAGTATTCCTGCTGCTGTGACTCCACCTTCTACAGAGTATTTAGAGCAAAGTCTGCATCTGATGACATTTGAGAGGGATCAGGCTAGGGCCTTGATGTTGACAGCTCTTTCTGGTAGAGATGCCGCCCTAGCTGAGAGAGATGATTCTCTAATTAATAGGGACACCAATGTTACTAAGCGGGACGAGGCTCGATCATCTAGGGATGTAACTATTATTGAGCGGGATGGTGCTCTGTTTGCCTGAGATGCCACCACTACAGATAGTACTTCATTGAGGTCTCATATTGCTGATATCATTGCAGAGAAGAGTACATTCATTGATGAGCATAGTGTCACCATGCAGATGACTGTAGATCTCTTGGGTCGTGTGGATACCATAGGATGGGAGCTCATAGAGTTACCCCCATCTTCTGAGAGGGATGCCATGTTAGACTTGATGGCTCACTTATCCATTGGTTTGTAGATTAGCTTTGATTTTCATGCATAAACTAGGTTAGCCATTTTTGTTATGTACAAGACACATTGTATATATCAAATTGTATTATATAGAAAGGAAATATGTTTTGATTCACTTTCCTTTTAGTTATGCCTTGTTACTTGCTTGATAGTTGCCTGTTCTCCAGGGCTTATGATCTATATGTATTCTGAACTCCTCCTTGATGGATGGACATTGTGATATCTCAGGATATTTTAGAGTGGATCATTGATCTTTGTATTTCCTTACCCTTTGGTGTATTGGGACTAGTTTTTGTATGTGGTTATGTAGAGGATTGTGGATTTCCTCTATGAAGCTGACAGGATCAACTTCGTCATTGAAATTGATGTGAGGTACATCACTTTAGACAGGATACTCTGGCTCAGTATTGACAGTGACCAGATTACTATTGATGATATACTTGAGCTGCGGATGAAGAGTGGATGGGATGACTCCTGCCATATGAATACAAGGTCTTTCCAATAGTAAATTATATCCTGTAGTGATTTTGAGCACTTGGAAGGATATGTAGAATGTATATAGACCGATTTCCATTGGTAATTCAATCTCTCCAATAGCATTTCACTGAGATCCATCAAAGGCTTTGATGATTGTATGGTTACTTCAAATCTTGTTGAGGTTGATGTTCATTTTTTCTAATATGGCATAGGGGCAGTTGTTTAGGGATGATTTGTGATGCCCCCAAAATTAGGTATACATCACCCATCTTGGGTCGCCAGATACATGGTATAGAATACAAATACAAACTTAATTATACAACTGTCGTGTAACATACTACAATACATAAACTGAGCGTTCTAATAGAAATATTGTCATCTAGACAATATTCATACTCAAGGAGTCCTCATTACATTTATTGTTACACTATTTAACAGAATAGTGAGGACTACTAATACTATCTTCTGGACCATCACTCATTTCCTCGACTCATCCCAGCTATATTCTCATTTCCTGAAGAGAACATTGAAAGAAAGGGTGAGCTCAACTAGCCCAGTAAGAAATATTATGACTAAGATAATGCAAAATAAATTATCAATAGTCTTCAACAATGTTAAACTGATAAAATACAATAGATATCAAGTTTAACTGCAGCGGAATAAGCAATCCTTAGAAGAGTCAAGTAGAGAATAAAATCTACTATCTTCTATGATTTAAAAATGTTTTCATCAATTTTTATCGCTGAGACTCAGCTTAATAAATAAACCACATCTTCTAATTATCCCTGTACTACGAACCAAAGATATTCATTAAATCATCCACGGTCATGACTATACCGAATAATTCCTGGTCATAATTATACCAAAAACTATCCATCAATGCATTACGGGCCACTGAGGACTTTTAACACATCACAGTTCATGATTATACCGAATGATCCCTGGTCATAATCATACAAAGTCCATCTATGCACGTAAGCCAAAGATGACTTTCAACATAATATAAACATGAGGATGATGACAATGTTATAGGAATTCAATTAAACAAGTTCAAGAATTAATTTATCCAGGAACTAATAATATCCAAATTGTCAACATGATACTTCTTTGTAAAGTAAAAGTCAAGAATGCTCAAAAGAATATTTTCATGAAAAGATACTGGATGAAGCGCAAATATAAAGGATATTCCACTAATTTCATAGAGTATAGAAGTCAAAACTTTAACCAACTGTGTATAATAAAGAATGGAATAACAAAAGAAATCACCATGCATGCTATAGACCGCACAAGCAGGTTATTCCAATAGAATAATAATTAACGGAACCAGGTCCGGCGTAAAATGCACAGACAGGATATTTCAACAGAATAATAAAGACGGAACCAGGTCCGGCGTAGAACGCACAGACAGGATGTTCCAACAGAATAATAAAGACGGAACCAGGTCTGGCGTAGAACGCACAGATAGGATGTTCCAGCAGAATAATAAATAATGGAACCAGGTCCGACGTAGAACGCACAGACAGGATGTTCCAGCAGAGTAATAAAGAATGAAATAATAAAAGAATTTCACCATGTATGCGGTACTTCGCATAAACAGGTTATTCCAACATAATAACAAAGAATGGAATAACAGAAGTTCTCTTCATGAAGATGAAAGAAAGAAATAATATTCCCTACCTTTGAAAGAAACTGGATATAGGAGTAGTGAGGGAGCAGACTTCTCTTCTTCTATAGATTTTCTCTCTATAGCTTCTCTCTATAATTTCTCTCTATAATAATGGCTCTAAAGCTTTAGTGAATTGGTGAGAAATGAAGGAAGGATGAGCTTCTATTTATAGGAAAACATAGTTTCGATAATTGCACGTTTTGGGGCTCAAAAATTATAGTATAGTACCTTCCTCTTTTTCTTCATTTTTTATTTAGTCCTGCAAGTATTATCAATCTTGCACCAACTCCCCTAATAGTAAATCATGTGAATCAATAGTACCCGTGAATAGTAACTCGTGAATAGTAACTCGTGAATAGTAACTCATGAATAGTAACTCGTGAATAGTAACTCATGAATAGTAACTCGTGAATAGTACTCCGACACGAAAAGTGCTCCGAATACCCGAGTGAGCAATACTAGAGTGAATAGTAATTTGGGTGAATAGTAACCCGTGAATAGTAACTCATGAATAGTAACTCGTGAATAGTACTCTGACACAAAAAGTGTCCCGAATACCCGATTGAACAATACTGAGTGACTTCTCACATAAGCATCAATAATCAATACCGTGTGCTACTATGCAACCACGCGTATTACTGTACTTTTAACACCGGGTGTTTCAACAGTATCAACGGTAAAATTTTCGCCGTTATTTTCATAAAGTATTTCTGTCGTTTTCTAACTACGACAGTTCTTCTGTTGTGGGTCCACCAATGATTGTGTCGTCGTACGAATATTTCCCGACAAAAAGAATATTCCCCGACCAATCGAATATTATATAACAACTTGCATACTTTGCAAAATTTTTAAATACTACCCCCAACTATAACATTATCTCAAATCCACACCTTAATATTAAAAAAAATATTTTGAAAATTTTAAATCTTTATTTAAAAAAATCTAGGGTCTCACAATCTCCCCTTCTTATAGAATTTCGCCCTCGAAATTTACGTACGTACCTAGTATGATAAAGAGGTGAGGATACCTTGAATACCTTTATCGTTGAAAGCATTAAATTCATCTTTACAATTCGGTCAAAGATATTCATTAACAATTCATCTTTGCACTACAGGCCAAAAATATACAACTATAAAACCAATAATGCTGAGACTCAGCTTAATAGTATCACGACCACGAATTATCCATGCACTACGGGCCAAGGATATTCGTGTTTTCAATTACGGTCATGATTATACCGAATAATCCCTGGTCATAATCATACCAAGTACATCTAAGCTCTACGGCCAAAGATGACTATTACCACATCCATGAATTAATATTTCATTGCTGAGGCTCAGCTCAATAATTAATCCACATCGTCGAATCATCCCTGCACTACAGGCCAAGGATATTCTTTAGTATCACGACCACGAATTATCCATGCACTACGTGCCAAAGATAATCGTGTTTTCAATTACGGTCATGATTATACCGAACAATCCCTGGTCATAATCATACCAAGTCCATCTATGCACTACGACCAAAGATGACTTTTACCACATCCATGAATTAATATTTCATTGCTGAGACTCAGCTCAATAATTAATCCACATCGTCGAATCATCCCTGCACTACAGGCCAAGTATATTATTTAGTATCACGACCACGAATTATCCATGCACTACGTGCCAAAGATAATCGTGTTTTCAATTACGGTCATGATTATACCGAACAATCCCTGGTCATAATCATGCCAAGTCCATCTATGCACGTAAGCCATAGATGACTTTCAACACAATATAAGCATGAGGATAATGATATAAAGAATCAATCAAATGAGATAAAGGATAAATATTAAACATTTATAATATAATTTATCCATGGTTCAAGAATATCCCAATGCTATCAATCACTTAATAATCTTATAATCTAATATCATTAATCTTATAACAATATTTTAAACACTTCTTAAACTTATAAACAATTTATTTCAATTGTTTACGCTTTACCATATAATGCATTTAATCATTCAAAAATGCCATACTCATAAGATATCATCATCAATGATCAAATCCCTCATCAAAAAAATATGCATATGCTCTATATAGGATTTCCAAGCCATAAAATTCTATTTTTTAACTTTGTTACTTCACATAACATATTTAACTCATATATTCGTAACTAAACATTTTTCATGAAAATACCAAATCAGTCCCAAAAATATTTCTTTTTTGGGATTTAGCATAATATAGTCTCATAATGAACATACATTTTTCTCAGAATTTTTAAAATTCATTTACTATTTTTAAAAAAATAATTTCCAATTAATTCCTTAAGAAATTTTCTACCTCAAGTTTAACTCCAAAAATTTCCAAATATTGGAAGGACCTTACACATGTTAATGTGAGCCTCCAGTTTAAATTTCATGGTCATCGGAGTTGTAGAACTCCGATTATAGCGTTTTTTGTCCGAAAAACCTAAATTTTAAAATGGTCATAACTTGCTCATTTTAAGTCGGAATGAGCTCATTTTTGGACACGATGTTCTTTATACCATATACTTTTATGTCCCAAAAGGCCAAAATTTTTCTCACTAATTAAGTGGCCAAAACGGCCCTTACAAAAATGTGGCAGCAGCTTTTTGGACATTTTGAAGTTTTGACTCCTTTGCTAAAATCAGTCCGCACGAAAATCTACAACACATTATTCAGTGATTCCACTTGGATTAGTTAGGTAACTCATAGATCTAACTCTAGGACTTGACCACACTCAAAAATTCAAAATATAATAGGAGATATGGTCAATTGAATTTCATGTTACGTTTTTACCAAAATCTGATTTTTCAACCCTTTGTGATTTGTAAGAAACTTTCATGTTTTCACATAATAACCAACATAACTCATCATAACACTTACTAATACCACATATACCCATGATTTTTATTATTCCAACGCTTTTATTATAACTCTCATTATAATCAACGTAACCAGATCCTTTTAGTTGATGAAATATTTGAGGGTTTTATAAATGGATTTTGTACTGGGGTCAATACAAAATTCGATTTCATGCTCTAGGGGTAGTTTAAGAAGTCTTCAAGAATACGTCAGAAAATTTATTAACAATAAAAATATCACTCAAAACTGTGACTCTCATCCAAGACTTGGATAGCACATGAAATGAAGGTTTCTCCTAACGGAGTTTCAATCGATAAGTTAAAGTCTAATCTCTCTGGAGTCAAATTTAAACATTGACCGCAAGCAAGAGAGATAAAAGAATGGGTAGAACCGGTATCTAATAAGGTATAGACTCCGCAAAAATATATAATTAACTAACCCGTGATAACTTTGTTCGATTCCTCGTCACGAAAAACGTTCTCCCTTAAACTACCGAATTTGTTTTGTCTGTATCCGCCTTTGGTGCCACCGTCCCAGCTGGACTTGACTTCACTATACGACAAAATTGAGCTAAATGACCTTCTCTTCTTGAAATTTCCACTTCTGTTATCTTGGCCATGATTACCACCGAAGTGGTTACCATTCTTGGCATGATAATTTCCCCCACGATGGTAATCATTGTTCCGATAGCCGTTGCCACCGGTATGATTATTATCGTGTTGTTGGTCGTTACCTTTTGCTTGAGCTGAATCAACGCTCTCATGTGCTTCATTGCTTATCTCAGCATTTTCAGATGCCATTCCCAAACACTGTCACAAAACAATGGTTAATTGACATATCACATATTATCCCTATACTCTGACCGACCAATTAAATACCAAATAAACTTAAGTAGGTCATATTAACGATGGAATTTCCCGTCTCTCCCCTCCTAGTTCTATTCTCACATCCTAGTCAAGGATCATATCCCTAAGCTCTGATACCAACTGTGACGCCCCAAAATTAGGTATACATCACCCATCTTGGGTCGCCAGATACATGGTACAGAATACAAATACAAACTTAATTATACAACTGTCGTGTAACATACTACAATACATAAACTGAGCGTTCTAATAGAAATATTGTCATCTAGACAATATCCATACTCAAGGAGTCCTCATTACATTTATTGTTACACTATTTAACAGAATAGTGAGGACTACTAATACTATCTTCTGGACCATCACTCATTTCCCCGACTCGTCCCAGCTATATTCTCATTTCCTGAAGAGAACATTGAAAGAAAGGGTGAGCTCAACTAGCCCAGTAAGAAATATTATGACTAACATAATGCAAAATAAATTATCAATAGTCTTCAACAATGTTAAACTGATAAAATACAATAGATATCAAGTTTAACTGCAGCGGAATAAGCAATCCTTAGAAGAGTCAAGTAGAGAATAAAATATACTATCTTCTATGATTTAAAAATATTTTCATCAATTTTTATCGCTGAGACTCAGCTTAATAAATAAACCACATCTTCTAATTATCCCTGTACTACGAACCAAAGATATTCATTAAATCATCCACGGTCATGACTATACCGAATAATTCCTGGTCATAATTATACCAAAAACTGTCCATCAATGCATTACGGGCCACTGAGGACTTTTACCACATCACAGTTCATGATTATACCGAATGATCCCTGGTCATAATCATACAAAGTCCATCTATGCACGTAAGCCAAAGATGACTTTCAACATAATATAAACATGAGGATGATGACAATGTTATAGGAATTCAATTAAACAAGTTCAAGAATTAATTTATCTAGGAACTAATAATATCCAAATTGTCAACATGATACTTCTTTGTAAAGTAAAAGTCAAGAATGCTCAGAAGAATATTTTCATGAAAAGATACTGGATGAAGCGCAAATATAAAGGATATTCCACTAATTTCATAGAGTATAGAAGTCAAAACTTTAACCAACTGTGTATAATAAAGAATGGAATAACAAAAGAAATCACCAGGCATGCGATAGACCGCACAAGCAGGTTATTCCAATAGAATAATAATTAACGGAACCAGGTCCGGCGTAAAATGCACAGACAGGATATTCCAACAGAATAATAAAGACGGAACCAGGTCCGACGTAGAACGCACAGACAGGATATTCCAACAGAATAATAAAGACGGAACTAGGTCTGGCGTAGAACGCACAGACAGGATGTTCCAGCAGAATAATAAATAATGGAACCAGGTCCGGCGTAGAACGCACAGACAGGATGTTCCAGCAGAGTAATAAAGAATGAAATAATAAAAGAATTTCACCATGTATGAGGTACTTCGCATAAACAGGTTATTCCAACATAATAACAAAGAATGGAATAACAGAAGTTCTCTTCATGAAGATGAAAGAAAGAAATAATATTCCCTACCTTTGAAAGAAACTGGATATAGGAGTAGTGAGGGAGCAGACTTCTCTTCTTCTATAGATTTTCTCTCTATAGCTTCTCTCTATAATTTCTCTCTATAATAATGGCTCTAAAGCTTTAGTGAATTGGTGAGAAATGAAGGAAGGATGAGCTTCTATTTATAAGAAAACATAGTTTCGATAATTGCACGTTTTGGGGCTCAAAAATTACAGTATAATACCTTCCTCTTTTTCTTCATTTTTTATTTAGTCCTGCAAGTATTATCAATCTTGCACCAACTCCCCTAATAGTTAATCATGTGAATCAATAGTACCCGTGAATAGTAACTCGTGAATAGTAACTCATGAATAGTAACTCATGAATAGTAACTCGTAAATAGTAACTCATGAATAGTAACTCATGAATAGTATTCCGACACGAAAAGTGCTCCGAATACCCGAGTGAGCAATACTAGAGTGAATAGTAATTTGGGTGAATAGTAACCCGTGAATAGTAACTCATGAATAGTAACTCATGAATAGTACTCCGACACAAAAAGTGTCCCGAATACCCGATTGAACAATACTGAGTGACTTCTCACATAAGCATCAATAATCAATACCGTGTGCTACTATGCAACCACGCGTATTACTGTACTTTTAACACCGGGTGTTTCAACAGTATCAACGGTAAAACTTCCGCCGTTATTTTCATAAAGTATTTCTGTCGTTTTCTAACTACGACAGTTCTTCTGTTGTGGGTCCACCAATGATTGTGTCGTCGTACGAATATTTCCCGACAAAAAGAATATTTCCCGACCAATCGAATATTATATAACAACTTGCATACTTTGCAAAATTTTCAAATACTACCCCCAACTATAACATTATCTCAAATCCACACCTTAATATTAAAAAAAATATTTTGAAAAATTTAAATCTTTATTTAAAAAAATCTGGGGTCTCACATGATTATCCATCTATTAGCACTCCTTTGACCAAATATTCGGAAGACATCACCGCTATGTGCAACGATTTGCAATGATCCATCCCTTCGGGAGGAATGTCATCATCAGTGAAGGATATCACATTGCTATATATTGAAGATGTGATCAACCAGATGATGGAATTTTTCAACATCTACTGTCTTTGGCAAGTGGCCTTCTTCTAATATTTTCAATAAGACCTTCGGTGATCTTCTGAAGAGAAAACCAAGTCCAGAATAGAGATCTGTTGTGGAGCTTCTTTCAAGCATTGAACCACCTTGGGTTCATTGTGTCCCATCTTGCGGAGGAATTCTTCAATCTTCTCCTTGGACACTTTCCCCTTAGATCTGATGATAGACTTCATCACTCGTTGAAGGAGATAAAATGGATTTTCCTTAGACACTACAGCAGTTGTGTTTGATGTTGATCCTTCAACCTCTTCATAATTCCATGGGACTTTCTTAAGACTGATGATAGGATATTGTGGCCTGAATGGCAATATGATTGGCTTTGGTGCATCCACTTTTAAAGGGTTTTCACCTCCTTTGAGCTGAATTGGTTGAATTGCAAGTGGTGTGGCAGCCAAATCTCCTTCATATGATATAACTGCTACAACTTCCTTCCATCTTGGAGGAAATGTGTCTGCACTCTCAAATGATACAACGTCATCGTCTGCCATTTGCAGGTCACCACTATCAATCATATTTTGGATAAGATGGCAGAGTGCCCAACATTCCTTAGTGCTGTGATCGCAAGAGTTAGAGTGGTATTGACATACTCCAGTAGCATCAAATCTTTTTGAGAACCGATTGACTAAAGATAGAAGTGCTATAATTTTTCCCTCATTGATCAGCATCTGCAATATTTCTTCCATCGGTTGGCCTAAATAGGTGAATTCCCTTTTGTTGGCAAAATCTCGATGGGCTTTAGCTTTTCCTTTTCTTGTAAACTTTTCTTCCAAGGTTTCACTTCCTTGGGTAAGTGGTGTGGTATTTGTGATAAGAGAAAGGAGGCTAGCATGCTCCTGACTAAACAACTGCCGTGTGACTTGGTGTTGATGAATCACCAGTTCTGCCTGTTGATTGACTTGTTTGTCAAGAGACTTTAACTCCCGTTCCATTATGAACTGGAACTGTGAATACTACCATTTGTCGGAATTATCCTTGTTAGTTTGGGAAGAACCACCCACATATTTGAGGTATTTGGAGCTCTCTCCACTGCCCATATTGATCATGTTAACATCCTCTTCCTTGTGTTGAGGAAGAGGGTTGTATTAAACATATGGTTGCTCGGGCTTGGTCACCACGATCTCACCACTATCAATTAAGTCCTGGATCTTATGCTTAAGGGCCCAACATTCTTGAATATCGTGGCCTGGAGCTCCAAAATGGTAAGCACACTTTTTGCTTATATTGAAGCCCTGTCCACTGGGATTAGCTGGTGGAAGGAGATGAGTGATTTTCTTCTGAGCTGTCAGAAGTTTGAAAATGTTTTCGAGTGAATTTCCTAAGGGGGTGAACACTCTTGAGCGTTTGACTTCTCCACTCTTTGGCAAGGGAGGATTTGAAGACTGTGCTTGAAAAAGGGAGTAGTTTCTCCTTTGAATAGGCAAGTTTTGATTGCATTTTTGTCCTTGCAGTATCAAAGAAACATCCTCTTCTTTCTTATTATGGACCCTCCGGTGGTTGTTCCCATAACTTCCAGATTGGATATGGTCAGCTACGGCTTTTAATGCGACGAGGTCTTGAATCTTCCAGGACTTCAATCCCATTTCTGCCATTTCTCCGTGCTTAATCATTTTTGAGAATGGCTTTCCTATTCTAGCTACGATCCTCTCATAAAATGGAGCTTCTTGAATATCTATGAAGGTCATCACCATTTCAGACTCTGTCATGGATGGGATAACTTGAGCAGCCAAACGCCTCTATCTGTGGGCATACTATCTGAATAACTCATTGACTTACTTTTTGATCTTGGTAATTTGATACCGGTCAAGAGCCATCTGAGTTTGAAAGATGTATTGACTGAGGAAAGCAAGGGCTAACTCCTCCCAGCTGTGAATTTTGGAGTTATCTAATCTGGTGTGCCATGCTCTTGCTTCTCCGGTCAGACGTTTTTGAAATAGCTACATTCTGAGCTTTTCATCCGCGGTATAGGTTCTGAGCTCTCCAATGAACACTTTTAAGTGGGTATAAGGATCTCCTAATCCATCATATTTCTCAAAATCGGGAGTCTTGAATTTTTTCAGATAATGAACCCCAGGGAACATGCAAAGGTCTAAATATGAAACACTTCCGTGTGTTCCAATTCCTTTGATGAACCGAATGGTCTATTCCACTTGTAGAACCTTCTTTCGAATATCACTGGTGTCTCGATCTTCTTTAAGATGGGTGATTTTAGGGGTTTTGTTGGTCTTCTCAATTTGAGACTCAGGTACTGGAACTTCTCTGTTCGGACCCTGGATTCTTCCATGTGCAGAGGGTTCTGTGTGGATGGGTATTTGTGGGCCCTAAGTTGATTTATGTAATTCTTTGAGCAGAACAGACAACTTTGTTATTTGATTGCTTAATCATTCAAACTCCTCGCGAAAGATAACTTAGTGCTTTTTTAAACTTTGAACGGGTAACGGGACCAATTGTTTCCCTACAAAAAAGATTTATGTTGTTTAGTCTGGGGAAAGTGGCAATGTTACATGCTATGTAATGTGTCCATTTTTTAGGAGTATTATCCTGTAAAACGGATGTCAGCTATTTTGATAACAGGATAGCATGACAGGTTTTGATATGCATGTTCACATATTTCATTATATTTTCCATTACATTGAGATTGACATGGAAATGAAATTATAAGTAATTGAAATTATAAGTAATTGAAATGGGAAGGTGTGAAGAGACTTCCCTCTGCGTTTGGTTTATCAGAGGCTGACGTATCTTAGGCTACTCTCGCGGCTTTTTGGCATGAAGGTCCTCAGATCATCGCAATTTACTCGATGGGAAGTTAATCCGATCGTTCAATTAGAGCAAATCTGGGTGGTGCCTTTCCTTAGCCTTGTGGAATTAGTCTTCCGACAAGTCTAGTAATCAAACACCGATGGGATAGCCTCCTGATGGAGGGACCACACAATATACATTCACCTACATCGCGTCTCACCGTACGGAAATGATGACATGTGCGAAGCATTAATATCACAGGCAAATATGGTGCGAAGCACTAAGTACAGTAAATAAAGCATTAGTACACATTCATTCAAAGGTAAATGCAGCATCCACACATAAGCAAATAAAAGTTTTTGAAAAGTTTGAATAGCATCTTAAGCCCTCTTACTGGTGTCCCCAACAGAGTCGCCACTTGTTGACGTCGGGATTTTTATTTTTCCCTTTTTGTTCTTGTCTTTTGGTGTTCTCATGTTAAGTGAGATTTGTTTGAAAAAACACGTTTAAAAAGGTCCGACATGTATATGTCGACGATTTGACTATAAGAGTCGCCAGTTGGTTATTTTTAAATGGTTACACCAACTCAACCGAGAAAAAGGTTTGCACAAAGACCTAGTGATGTGACACTGTTTAACTGGTCTGCAAAACCAAAATTTGTTAGGGTCCGGGGGCTTGATTAAGAGGAGGGAAAGTGTTAGGCACCCCCCAACTTTCGTGATAACACGATTACCACCACTTTTCATTAAAACTTTTGTCTGCGTATGTGTGTGTGTGTTAGGTCTATGTGCAGTTATTTGGAAGTAATGCTATGCCTCGTTCCCACCTATATACAAATGGTTTGACTTTTGTATAAAAGTTTAATATTAATGAGAAATAGCAGTGATGTTTTGTAAAACAAGTTTTTCAAACCCTTGTGCTCAATAGTAATTGAGGCCTTTGATACTTCCATTTTATAATGTGTTCGGCTTGATTGCTTTTATTTTTGAGATACGAGGCATCTTCGAGAAAATAAGATATATAGCAGTGTCGAACTCCTTGTGGGCATGAGAGCTATCTAAGGAAATTCAGACACCGTATATAATTTATAAGCTGACTGCAGCTGAAAATGCCCATCATGGCAACCGAATGTAGATTCAGGAACTGAATCTTTGATCACATGATGCCTAGGCTAACATGTGAAAGCAAAATGCACAAAACCTAGAAAAAGAACTAGATTTGAGTAAATCTAAACCATTCCAGCTTCAACGGTTCCCGTTTAGTCACCATGAACTGGTCAAAGTAAGAAATAACCGTATTTAGGCAAATCTAGCTCGCAGGCTAAAAGGATGAATATCTAAATTATGAAAGCAGATAAAACAGTTATATATATATATATATATATATATATATATATATATATATATATATATATATAAGTATTTATATATATACAAAAGTAGTAAACGCTCCGAATATTATATTCGGGCTCAATCGAAACAAAGTTCGATAATATATATACAGAAATGATAAAAAGCATAAAAATCTAAAATATCTTACAGCGTGCTGCCAAGAAGGCTTTAGATAGCTTTAAACACCTGAAAACTCGGTTTTAACTGGTAAAATTTCATTATGTAGCAAAACACGAGCTTACAAGTGTTGAGAAAGAAGAATCACTCAGTTTAGAGCACTCTAGAAGTGTTGACAGACTAAAATGGACAGAGTTTTCTCTCCTTTTCTTTTTTTTAAATGAGCTACCAACAGCTTATATTTAAAAACCAGATGGCCGCAGGTTTACCTGCGGCTACCCGGGTTGCCCCGGTCCATGCGGGTCTCGTCATCTCGAAGTACGTGCACTCGGGCAATGCGTTATCCGCTCGAACCTTCATAACTTTTAATTCGGGCATCCGATAAAGGCGTGATGTACCTTTTCGGGAAGCTATTATCGAGAGATACATAATGACATGGGATTAGAGGTTGTACGAAGCCGGGAAGATGGGTCCATGACCAAATCTTCAAGTCTTTAAATTCTATCTGGTGTGTTGTCTTGTGTAGTAGTCACTCGGGATTTGAGCTATGGTTCTTGTGGGTCACCTTATATGAAGTGTTGATTGAAATGATGTTGAGACGACGTGAATGTAGTATCGAGATGGTAAAATGATGATTTTACCCTTCACTTGGGTTATCTCCAGCTTTACGCATATTTAGCAGTCGTTGCTCAGGGTTATCTCTGAGATTAGGCTGTTGTGAATGCTGAATGTCCTCAGGGTTATCTCTGAGGTGCGCTTGACCTCCCGAGGTTGTCTCCGGGGTTATAAATGAGTGTCCCAGGTTAGTCCCCGGGGTTAAAACTGACTTTTCTGGGGTTTTCTTCAGAACTGGAACTGCATCCCTCGAGGTTATCTCAGAGGTTGGAACTGAACATCTCGGGGTTGTCTTCGGGATTGAAACTAGTTATCTCGGTGTTGTCTTTGAGATTAAAAACTAAGTATCCCGGGGTTATCTCCGGGATTGAGCTAATTTGACTTCCAAGGTTATCTCTAGAAGACGCTTTTGCCCTCCAGCAGGGTTAGTAACAAGAATGCAAAATTTTGGGTGTCTACAAAGAGCAATTGAGGATTTTTGGCGTTCGAAGTCACCACCACAATAATTCTTTAATAGTTGTTCATTTACTTTGAACTGTTTCTCTTGATTTCAAAAAACTATTTCAATGGCACCGTGCGGGAATGCCTGTTTGACTATGAATGGCTCCGTCCACCTGGACTTGAGCTTCCCAAGAAACAGTTATAGTCTATAATTGAATAAGAGTACAACTTGGTTCGACTTAAGCTTTCTTACAATGATAATTTGATTGTGCCATCTCTTATCTTTCTTTTTGTATAGCTTCACATTCTTATATACCTACAGGCGGAATTCATTTAGCTCGTTAAGTTAGAGAAGCCTCTTCTCCCATGCAACTTTGAGATCAAAATTAATCTTTCGAATAGCCCAGTAAGCTTTGTGCTCAAGTTTGACTGGGAGATGACATGCCTTGCCATAATGAGCTAATACAATGATATCCCTATCGGTGTTGTAACGACCGAGAAACTCGAATTATTTGTAAAATAATTTTATTTGATTAAATAATGAATAAAATTATAATATATGTTATTATATTGAGTAAGCAAGATGAAGGTTGTTCTATAACCTAAAAGTGTCGTAATATCGTAGTATCCTGGCTACATGATAGAATTAAGGTGTTTGAATTTCTAAGATGAAAATAAAAGCTTTTCGAGAAATTATCTTAAAAACACTATTCATCCATTTCTGCCCGGGAATTATTTTTGAACTTATGGAAATACGTAATGATAGAATAATAAGGAAGGATGGATTATGTAATAATAATTCAGTTATGGCAAACGCAATTTTTCACCTGCGTACTAAGTTTGATAATGTGAAGGAAAGTAAAGATTTGAATAAATGATGATCGTATAATGAAAGTATTATACGAAGCAATGAATACGAGTATGATACGAAGTATCGTACTAGTATATACGAAAGATAGTATAACGTGTATGAAGAAAGATTATATGAATTAGTATACGAGAAGAAGACGAAGATTATAAGTTAAAAGCCTTAAGCCAATTATAATGGACTTGTAGGATTTGTGTAGGAATTGGGCAAGCCCAAGTGCAATCTTGTTAAGACCTAAAGATTAATAATGCAAGCCCAATGTTAGGTCCAAAGTAATTAAACTTAAGCCCGAACCAAGAAGCGGACCCGTGGATCAAACCGATGGGTTACCGGGTGAGAAAAACCCATGGGGTAACCCATGTGGGCCCCATAGGTGAGTCATAGCTGGCCACTTGTTGGCCAAGCAAAGGATAAGAGGTGTGGTGGCCAAGTAAGGAATAGTAAGGAGGTGGGATGGCCTAATGACTATTATGCCCTCACCTTGGAAAATCTATAAATAAAGAGGTTGTTGGATCATTTGTTGCGTTGTTCATTTCCCAACATCTTAGAGCTTATATTATTGAGAGAAAAGTGAGAAGAGTCTTGCTATATCAAGAAGAAAAGAAGAAGAACCAAGTTAAGAATACAAAGGTAAGGAATGCTAGACCATTAATCTTCATCTCTTTATTGTTAGTTTGATAGAGAAGTGATTATTGGTGGAGCATATTTCATAAGGAGGTATAAGGATGGCTATTAGTGGACTTAAACATTAATAAACCATGTTGTAAGTGGAATCCTAATCATAGAGGTTATGAACTAACGAAGAACATATGAAGAATTATCATTTTGTTATTGATGGACAAATTTAAAACAATCATGTATAAGATTAGATGAAATATGTTTGGATAGGTTGATAGATATATGGAATGGATCCATTTTGAACAGTGTAAAAATCTCAAGTAACGAAGTTATGGCGAAATTCACGAGATTGGACGATAATCGTCGAAATCGTGAAATTCTCGGAATGAAAATCAAAAGTCACCGTTTAACTTAGAAACATTGATTTTCAATGGAGTATAGTCTAAGTTTGCATTTTAGAGTTGCGGACTCGTAAATGGTTGAATTCCGACAAAGAACGAAGAAACGAGTTTTGAACGTTCACGAATGTTTAATGAACGCATAATAAAGAACTTAATCGGTGAATTCCATGTTAATGGATTAAAAATGGTAAGATTTTCTAATGAAATTTTGATACACATGATATATGAGTTAACGGCTTTTGAACGAGCCAATTCCGACTTATAATGAGTAAGTTATGAGGCCGAAAAATATTGCCGAAGAAAAAACTGAGAAAATTCCTTGAGGCACAGAGCCGGCGCCGCAGCGCAGCCCAAGGGTATAAAGTCGGCGCCGCAACACTAGACCAAGCCCTCGTCCACTATGAAGTGGCGCCGCAGTGCGGCCAGTAGTATAGGGAGTAGCGCTGCAGCGCTGAGGCCGAGTCTCATGCATTGCTAACTCGCGCCACAGCGCGAGCTCTACAAAGGAAGCTGGCGCCGCAGCGCCAGCACTAGGATGACAGTAATGAATAACAATGAATGTAAAGGAAATAGAAATTGATTGAAGGTGAATTATAACCTTAATAAACTTAAAGTAACATCCTTAAGGATGATAATAACCTTGAGAATTACAACTAAAAGTTGACGAAAGGTTACGAGAATGTAAACGCAATGTAATACTATAAATTGTAATGAATATTAATCAATCTAATGAATAATTAGATTGAGAAGGAGGGTAAGATAAATTAGTGACCATACCTTATTGTTTAAGACCTAATATGGTATGTTATGTGATTATGTAATGTAGAATCCTTAAAGACTAAAAGGAAAAGTATATTAAACTATAGAAGACACTGAAGGCAAGTGTTCTAAACCCTTGTCTAAGTTCTTTATGGACAAGCTTTGTGATTCATGTATCATACTCATGAATTGATTTGTAATGAAGTCGAAGCCAATTCCTTCGGCTAGACTTAATGTGTTTTATGGATTTCTTTATAATCTATCAAAATATTGTCAATGTTGCTATCTTTTGCCAAACTGTTTTGGTATTGATTTCAAAGAAAGACTGAGTATGGATAAATAAATGTTTTGTCGTTCAAACGATAGGCACGTAAGGTTGTCAAAACTTAAACGTAGATACCTTTAAAGAAGTAGTGTTGTACAACATAGAGTACTATAGGCTGATCACCTAGACGTGCTCGTAAGATATGTTGGACTTACGGACTTGGTGCCGAGTTATCCTTTTCAAAGAAAGAATGAAATGCTCAAGGTCTTGGACCAAAATTTATGATTAACGAATGTTGTTCGTTGTGGAATGTTGTAAGGAAAAGAGAAGTGCTATTTTAAATTATCTATAGTACTTCATAATTATTGATTCAGTTATAGAAGATATATGATTCATATGATTCAAACCTATTGCTTAAATGAAATTGTCATACTTGCTGAGCTAGTTATGCTCACTCTTGCTTGAAACATATGAATTCAGCTAAGACCGAACAGACTGAAGGATCTAGTAAAGATAAAGGGAAGGCTAAAGCGGACTAATAATTTGCCTTTGTAATAGTATAGTATGAATGTTGTAATTATTTGATATTATGACAAGAACACATATAATTGTTATAAAGAACCTGGGATGGGAAATATTGTTTTGGAATATATAAAAGACATATTCACTCTTTTGAGGTATTTCAATTGAATGTATGTGTGAACTGTAGCACCGTGTAACACCATCTGTCGGGTTGGAAGATACCCGGATTTGGGGGCTTCATAGGTTGGTATAAGAGTCGTAGGTTATAAAACTTAAGGGGGAGGGGGGGGGAAAGAACCTTAATCCATAGCCTTAAGAAGAGTTAAAGAAGAAAAAGATGAAGTTAACCCTAAAAATGCATTAAATGTGATATGTGTTTTTACTATTCTAACGATGTGTACTAATCAAACTCATTTGTTTTGTTGTAGATGTCAGAAGATAACGTAATGTAAAGGGATATACATGTCATTAGTGAGGAGTCTGTGAATCAAGTAGAGATCTTACCGACCCCTGTAGCTGAGGTGTGTTGAGTAAAATCTATATACGCACAACACGCAAGTATACGTGGTCAACAAGTAATAAAGTGATGAGTAGAGTATCGTTCCCACAGAGATAAACTAGCAATAATCTTAACTTACAATTATCAATTTTCTATTAATCCTAATTTTATTAAACTATTCAACTCAATGTTTATAATTAAAGATTCTAAATTAAAGAATAACAAACTACCACAAAACAATCACCAATATCAAAATATGGAATTTCAAATAATTAATGGAGAATTAGACTTATGATTTCACCCTAAGCTTCACTCTGATTTTAATACCTTTATTCCAATTCAATTCACTATCCCAGTTTATTAACCAAGAACACGAATGTAGAATTAACCACATCTCGATGCACTAGTACCGTATTAACTTAAATTCACAATTAAAGATAGAAACAAGTTAAACACCTTAATTAACTAACTCACTATATCTGTATGTGAATTACAATTAAAGAAGGTTTAAGAATAAGTTCTCTATCCGATTACATGCGATGTCAAGCATATCTCTATCTTAACAATCATCAAGATTCTGCTATTCACAAAATTCTTGAACACATGCTATATCAACTAGGTCTAGATTTGAATATCCTCTCTCAATTCCATACAAATCCACAAAGAATTGTTGATCAGGGAATTCATAAATTCAAGCTCAAATTAATATAGATAAACTGAAAATAGATTATTGAAATGGAAATCAAAGTTATAAAATCATCGATTCACTCAAAGATCCATCATAAGCCTAAAAAATGAATTAGTTCATCATAAATGAAATAAACACTAAATAAATCATAGAAAACATTCTTTCAATTACAAATAATAGCCTAAGACGAAGAATATTGAAAAACACCCTTCTCGTAGCCTAAATTGCAATCGTCCTGAAAAATCTCCTCTAAATACTCCTCCCAAGCTTGCTAAGAAAAACTGAGATTAATCTTCGTAATGTGTCTTTCTTTTTTTTTGTATAATTTTGTTGTTAATAGAATAATATCCCTCTAACCCACAAGTCCTAGTCGAATTCTCTGCTAAATAGAGTCCATAAGCTATTCAAATGCTAGAAACAAACTCGCATCAAAGTTCAGCAAGAAGTAGGAGTCTTCTCCAACCGAGACCCCCCGTCCCGGCGGGAGTGCATGCCTTATATAAGCTCGCCCCTGCGGACACCCTTTCTGTCAAGTCCTGATGGAGACCCCCCACCCCGGTGGGGGTATATAATACAAACAAGCCTACCTCGCCGGGCATGTAATCTGTTAGATAATTTGCTGAACTTCAGGGCTTCTTCCCAATTCACATCATTTGACTCCAAATCATCCCTATTGACTCCAAATATGCGTTAAACGTCACAACAACCATCCTACACATGAAACAACATACTAAAAGTAAAAACGAACATGAACACAAGAAATTAGCAACAAATAAGCATGAAATGGACATTGATTCGCGTATATAAAATCCACTTATCAAAATCCCTCAAACTTAAACCGTGCTAGTCCTCGAGCACAAAACAACTACATGCTATGCAATGCAATGAGATGAAATGAATATGATCTAACCTATATGCTTTTGAATCCATCAATATCGCAGAATCAAAATTATCTTAACGGCCTCAGCGAAAACAAGCAACTATACAATATAAAACACCAAAACCAATCTACAATTCCATTTAATCCTCAAATCTGAAACCAACATCACTGGTATAGTGTGCGTGTGTGATCAACATCCATGATAACTGCTACGGACTCAAATTCAATACATAATCAATCTCTTAGAAGGAATCATACAGTGCAAACTTAAAAATTTCAAACATAGACAGCTCCAACTAAAACTACACAATTACCAATCTCAGGGGTTCATACAGGGTACTTATACCTTATTCATATATATATATATATATATATATATATATATATATATATATATATATATATATATATTTTTTTTTCTTACGGGGGCTTTTTCCTCTTTTCCTGTTTTATTCATATTCATTCATTCTTTTATATATATATATATATAGACATGATTGTGCAATGTCTCATCCCATTAGGCTGACAGTGCTACCCCTTAGCAAGCTTTCAACCAACGACTCCCAGACCATAAAAGACCTTAGGGCGCTAGGTGTAAAGACAATCCCCCCGGGCGTACTTGCTTAAGTAACAAAGGCCCCGAAACAAGACTAGTCATGATCTATACACTTATTTTTTTTAGATAAAACTTATATACCCCGCATATAAATCCCCCAAACTTAGGTTCTTGCTTAATTTTTGTCTTTACTGTCTATCCTTGTCATTTTCTCATTTACTCTAGCATTATCCTTTATAGACTATTTATGTATCAATTTGAACTGACCAGTCAACAAAGATGTTATTAATCGTGCTAACCTCTTCTATACCAGTTTCAAACGAACTCAAGATTTGACTCAAAACAGAAATTGTATCACAGTTCTAGTAATCAACACTGTATTGGTTAACTTGTTATCAATCTCATCATTGGCCCAAAAATAATATGAACTACAACATTGCCGGACTTATGCAAGCACAATATTTCATTAACTAAATATATATATTTTTTTATAACAAAATGCATTATTTACAAAACTAATTACTATGAAATGACAATAATAACCTAAACTACTATGTATGCACCTAAGCTATCATGTAATACTGAACTTAATATGCAATACTGAAATTAAAATGACAAAACCCTATAAGTACTACATGTGCATGCAAACATGTATATAAATCCCCCAAACTTAAGTAATACAATGTTCTCATTGGATGATTAATCAAAACTAAGTACGTGAGGACTTCCCTACTATCGCTTAAGCCTGAGGAGGTGGTTGTTGCTCTTCTTCATCAGAAACACTGGGTGGAAATCTCGGCATTGGTCTGGGTTGCTGATATGGAAATTGAGCCGCCGGGTTGAAGCTTTGAAGGGTTGTGTTGAGTGAGGCGAAAGATGCGTTCATAGCATCAAACATGTGATCTTGCCTCATTTCCAATCGCCACATTTCTCGACGTGCTGCTTTGTTGTGCGCAGTCATTTGATTTTGAAACTCAAGGAACTGAGGACTGGATATTTCCTCGGTCTGTGGTACCTGCTCAGCCCCTTGATCGCCCGTAGCTACATTATCATCCTCCGATGCCTTTGTAGCATCAACTTTGTCTTCTGAGGTCGACGGAAAAATAAAGCCCAAACCTCGTGGATGTGACTCGCCTCCTGCCCATACAGAATACCGCGCTATCATTCTAGAATCAAGCAATACGAGCGGCATTTGTGTGGGCTCATCGTCGGACCATATCACCACTGCATTGCGACACAACCCACATACGAGTGATAGGTGTGGCAAGCCGCCCGAAAAATTTTCACGTAAACACCGGCGGATGGAGAAACAGATAATGGCTTCGACGTTGATAATGAAATCTTGCACAATTACGTACAATAGCAACGCCTTCTCTTTGGTGACGTCCGAGGTGTGTTGGGACGGAAGTAATTTAGCGCATAAGAATGCGTACCATATTTTTCCATACCGGTTAAGGTCCTTGCTATGGAACACTGTGCCTCCCTTCCGACCTTTCATCCAAGATGTTCCCGGCTTTGTCATCTCCATGATTATTTCATCATAGTCTGGATCAGAGTTTCGTAGGTGAGCATAATGGCAGTGGCGAGGTACCCGCAGTTGATAGTAGGTGTTGATTGCATCGGCACTGAACGGAATCAACCGACCTTGCATAAACGCGTGGAATGGTTATTTATCCTCGGCGTTGGCATAGAATTCTTTGACAATGTTGACCACAGCGGGTTCCGGCTCTTCTGTGAATTTCGTCCACCCCTTTTGATAAATTTGAGGCATCATCTCCCCATCATTAGAATCTGGTGCCAACCCCCGCTCCAGTGTAAGGGCTTTGGTGAGCATGTAATCGTACCGGTCAGCAGAGGCGACACTCGCGAATTTCCGGCGATCAAAAGTTCAGGTTGGTTGAGCTAGCCTTGAACTCTCTCCCCTTTGGCGTTTTGATGTTGAATGCGAAGCCATAGTCTCTCTCTATTGCTTAACTTGCCTTAGCTCTCCCCCAAACTTGGTTGAAACACAGTGACGAACACTTGGTGTGCACAAATGGTTATCCCCCACACTTATGAAATTGGCCCTCCAATATGGTGAATGAAGCTTGGTAACTTGAGAATAGTGATATGTGTGCCTCTCAAATGGTTACAACTATCCTCTATGAAGGCCCTAATTTGAAATTTGATGAGTGTAATTGAAGAGTGGTGTGTGGAATATGGGTTGAGATGTGGTAATATATAGAGGTGGTGTGAGGGTGTTTATTGTTGGATTAAAGAGGTGTGGAGCGGTAGTGGAGCATTGGAATTCGTGGGGGTAGTGGATGGTGAGTGGTGGTTATGAGGAGTCTTAATTAAGGGAGAAGTTATTGGACTTGTGGAGTCTAGTATATGTAACTGCCGAAACATTCAGTTAAAATTCTGGGCCCTCGCCCCGGCGGGAGTGTTAAGCTTGAAAAGCCCGCCCCGGCGGGTATGGCTACTACTATCTGACTTTGGGGATCCCCGCCCCGACGGGGGTTGTAGTGCTTTTGAGGCCCGCCTCGGTGGGCATGCTTACTGTCAAAAAAAATCTAGGATACCCCCGCCTCGGCGGGGGTTGTAGTGCAAGAGGGGCCCACCCCGGCGGGCATGGTTACTTCCAAGCTCTCCTGTTTTCTCACTTTGCTTCATTGTAACTCACTTAATGGTCCATTTTCCATCCTGCAAGATATAACACATGAGAATTAGTGCGTTATTGATAACATGATGTATTATGGAGGGATTAACGAGACTTTTATTGTATGTTACTACCTAGTAATTGAATAAAAACTATATTTTAACAAATATGAATGACAAATACGAGAAATAAACTAAAGATTGGGTTGCCTCCCAATTAGCGCTTGATTTTAAGTCGTTCAGCCTGACTACTTCCTGTTCAGATTGTGCCGGCCAATGTGATGGTGATCACATCAGTGTTAGCTTCTCCACCCCAATAATGCTTTAGACGATGTCCATTGACTTTGAAAGTATCTAATGGATTGCGACTGTAGAGTTCAACTGCGCTATGAGAGAATACCCGCTTGACAGTGAATGGTCCCGACCATCTCAACTTAAGCTTTCCTGGGAATAATCGCAGTCGTGAGTTGAACAAAAGGACTGATTGCCCCGGCTCGAATGTTCGACGTATAATTTTCTGGTCGTGCCATCTTTTTACTTTTTCTTTGTATAATTTGGAGTTCTCATAGGCGTGAAGGCGAAATTCATCGAGCTCATTCAGTTGAAGTAGTCTCTTTTCCCCTACAGCTGCTTGATCAAAATTGAGTTTTTGAACCGCCCAATAAGCCTTATGTTGTAGCTTGACCGGTAAGTGACATGCCTTCCCGTACAGTAGTTGCTATGGTGACATCCCGATTGGTGTCTTGTATGCAGTTCGGTATGCCCATAATGCATCATCCAACCGAAGTGACCAATCTTTCTGACTCAGATTTACTACTTTCTCCAGTATCTTCTTAACTTCTTTGTTTGATACCTCAGCCTGTCCACTTGTTTGAGGGTAATATGCTGTAGCCATCTTGTGGTTAACCCCATACTTGGCCAAAAGAGCTGTAAAAGACTTATTGCAGAAGTGACTACCTTCGTCACTAATTATTGCTCTTTGCGTGCCAAACCTCGTGAAAATTTTTTTTTGTAGGAATTTGAGGTCCATCTTGGCATCGTTGGATGGTAGTGCTGCAGCTTCAACCCACTTCGATACGTAATCCACTTCAAGTAGAATATACTGATTGTTCAAAGATGACGGGAATGGCTCCATGAAATTGATACCCCATACATCAAAGATTTCCACTTCAAGAATCGTTTGTAAAGGCATCTCATTCCGTTTCAAAATATTGCCCACCCTTTGACACCTATCGCATTGTTTGACAAAATGGTGGGCATCCTTAATTAATGTGGGCTAATAAAACCCAGATTGCAACACCTTCGCTGCTGTCTTCTCACTCCCATAATGTCCACCATACGCAGATGAGTGATACTCATGTAGAATGTTCTTCACTTCACTGTAGGGGACGTACCGTCTAATCATTTTGTCGGCGCACTGCTTGAACAAATATGATTCGTCCCACATGTACCATTTCACATCATGAAGAAATTTCCTTTTTTGTTATCTTGTGAGGTCAGGTGGTAGAATGTTGCTCACAAGAAAATTTGCATAATCCCTATACCACGGAATCTCTGTAGAAATCCTAAACAGTTGCTCATCTGGGAATGATTCGTTAATTTCTCATCTGTCTTCTTTTGCTTTCCCTTGGTTTTCTAGCCTAGACAAGTGATCAGCTACTTGGTTCTCCGTCCCTTTTCTATCCTTTAGTTCTAAGTCAAACTCTTGAAGTAGGAGAATCCATCGGATAAGGCATGGCTTAACATCCTTTTTCGCTATTAAGTACCGAATCGCCGAATGGTCTGTGTAGACTATCACCTTAGTCTCGATAAAGTATGCCCGAAATTTTTCAAACGCATACACCACTGCAAGCAATTCCTTTTCTATGGTTATGTAATTGATTTGAGTCTCTGTGAGTGTTTTGCTTGCATAGTATATGGCGTGAAACACCTTATCTCGTCGTTGGCCCAAAACAGCCCCAACCGCGTAGTCACTTGCATCACACATTAGCTCGAATGGCATGCTCTAATCCAGTGCGACGATCACGAGGGCTGTAGTCAATTTCTTTTTCAATAATTCAAATGCTGACTTGCATTCTTCATCAAAATTGAAAGTAGCATCCTTCTCTAAAAGACTACACAACGGTTTTGTAATTTTAGAGAAGTCCTTTATGAATCTCTTGTAGAACCCAACGTGTCCCAGAAAAATTCTAATACCCTTAACTGAGCTCGGGGGGGCAGTTTCTCGATTGTTTCCAGCTTTGCTTTGTCAACCTCCAATCCTTGAACTGATACCTTATGGCCCAAAATTATGCCCTCTTCAACCATGAAGTGGCATTTTTCCTAAATGAGTACAATATTCGTATCCTTACATCGTTGCAACACCATGACCAGATTCCCTAGGCAAGTATCAAAGTTGTCCCCATAGACCTAAAAGTCGTCCATGAAGACTTCAACATTCTTCTCCACCATAACTGAAACAATGGCCATCATACACCGTTGGAAGGTTGCAGGTGCATTGCATAACCCGAATGACATCCTCGTGAATGTAAATGTGCCATAAGGGAAAGTGAATGTCGTCTTTTCTTGATCCTCCGGAGCGATGACTATCTGGTTATAGCCCGAGTACCCATCCAACAAACAATAATATTCATGTCCGGCCAATCTATCCAACATTTGATCAATAAAGGGCAGCGGGAAATGGTCTTTTCGGTTTGCCTTATTCAATTTTCTATAATCCATGCAAACCCTCTAACCTGTCACTGTTCTAGTCGGTATTAACTCGTTATCCTCATTCTGTACCACAATCATTCCTCCCTTTTTTGGCACGCATTGGACCGGACTAACCCACTTACTATCAGAAATTGGGTAGATGATACCAGCATCTAACCACTTCAAAATTTCCTTCTTCACAACTTCCTTCATAATAGGGTTAAGTTGCCATTGTTGGTCCACTGTTGGTTTTGTCTCATCTTCCATCAAAATCTTGTGCATGCAAAATGAAGGGCTAATTCCCTTTATGTCCGCGATCGTCCACCCAATAGCTGATTTGTGTTCCCTAAGTACCCTCAGCAACTTTTCTTCCAGCAATTCATTAAGTGCAGCTGCAATAATAACAGGTAAGGAATTTGAATTGGTTAAATACGCATACCTGAGGTGTTTAGGGAGTGGCTTAAGTTCCAGCTTTGGTGGCTCTTCCAATGACGGTTTCAATTTTTTTGCGACTATCTCCTCCGTGTGAAATGGTTCAAACGATGTTTTGAATCTGCTAACCTGTAGCAATGAGTCTAGCATTTGTAAGTAATCCACCAATTCTGGGTCGTCGACCTCTTCATCCCCCAATAAAGTTGTTTCTAACGAATCGTTGAACAAACTCTTGCTCATATCTTCAATGATGATTTGCTCAACTAAATCCATCCGAAAACATTCTTCCTAATCCGTAGGGAATTTCATGGCCATGAACACTGTAGACACTCGAAATTTTCTGTACACCTGTCATTAACATTGCAGGAGAAGAGATTCGTCTTTTAAGAGGGAACCCTGAAAGACGATCCATATCCATGCCGGATACTACCGGAAGTTCAGCATCAACCCCGAATCGCAATCTGGGAGTAACAATTCCAATCTCGGAGATAACCCCGAGGCATGCAGATCAATACCGAAACATACACCAGAGAAGACCGATTAATCTCAGAGATAACCCCGAGGTATCCAGTCTCAGTCCCAACCATAGGAATAGCCACCAACCTTGGTGATAACCCCAAGGAATGTAATTTCGGCAATAACCCCGGTAATGCTTGTTACAAATGCAACCAGCTTCAATCTCGGCGCTAACAACGAGAAAACTGTACCAGCCGGACGTTAACACCAGGAAGACAGGCACACCTCAAAGATGACAATGAGGACATTCAACAAATTGCAGCAGTCCAATCTCAGCGAAGCTGAGCAACGTCTGCTTTATCTGCCCAATCCAGTGATAACACCAGTGAGGGGAAACATCGTCATCTGACCAACATGATGCCACGCCACATCGTCTCAACGTCTTTACACAACAGTGTCCCACAAGACTAATCAATCCCGAGTGACCATTGTGCGGGGTAACGGATGAAAGTTGAAGCTTGAAGACCGGAGGGCACCGTCCCATCTTCAATGACTTCGCACAAACTCTAATCCCATGCCATCGTACAACTCTCGACAACGACGGTCCGAAATAGGTCATGTATACCTCAAACGGATGCCCGAATTACACTTCTGAAAGTCTGAGTGGACATAACTGTGCCTAAGTGCACGTACTTCGAGGCGACCCGACCCGAAAAACCCGGGCCAACCCGGGTTGCCTCTGGTACACCTGCGGCTCCACCCTCTATAAATAGAGGGCTTGGGGTGGCCATTTTGTAATTTTGTAAGAGAAAACGGCGAGAAAGCCCTGCCCAATTTGCTCTGTACTCACCCCAGACTGAGTGCTTTCTCATTTTAAACACTTGTGAGCTCACATATAGCTTATTTTATGCCTACAAAAGCCAGTCTTTACCCACTTTAAAGATATTGAAGTCTTCTTTGGCAGCCCATTGTAAGCCTTCTTTCACACTTTAAAGTTTCTCTCTTCATCTTTGCACACACCCTTCTACACGTTGAGAGTCGTGTTGCACACTTTTACCCGGACTTCGGTCCGTGGTTTATTTTTAGTTTGTATATACATATATATATATATATATATATATATATATATATATATATATATATATATATATATATATATATGGACTAACATTATTGAGTTATTCCTTGATTGAGCCTAGACTTCGGTTTGGAGCATTTAATTGCTTTTGTATATATATACATTTATATATATAAACTGCGTGTCGAACTCTGTTTGATGAGCCTAGACTTATGTTTGGTGCGTTTAATGGCTTTCTTATATATATAATTATATATATAAACTGCTATCGAACTCTGTTCGGTGAGCCAGGATTTCACATCCGGTGCGTTTACTACTTTAATATATATATACTTATATATATTAACTGTTGTTGGACTTTATCCGATGAGCCTGGATTTTATATCTGGTGGGTTTATATGCTTATATATATATATATATATATATATATATATATATATATATATATATATATACATTTCGTCCCACCTAGAGTTTACTTCGTGGTGGTTGACCGTTTTTACAACTTTCTGTACATTTCGTCCTGCCTGGAGTTTCCTCCGTGGCGGTTGATAGCTTTTACAGCTTTATTTATATTTCTGATCCCCCATGGAGGTGCTTCGTGGTTGGTGATCATGTATGTATATATATGTATTTACAACTTTTATATATATACCTACTTACTGCGTTTATATCAATTGCGGTATCATGTGAGCCTAGGAATCATGTGATCAAAGATTCAGTCCCCTGAATCTAGATTTGGTTCCCGTGATGGACCTTTTTAACTGTAAGCAGCTTGTAAATATATCTGTGATGTTTAGATTTCCTCAGATGGTTTTCATACCCACGAGAAATTCAACACCTTTTTGTTAAGTATTTTTGTACAGATGCTTCGCATATATCAAATAAAATCAATCCAGCTGAATACGGAATAAAATGGGAGTGTAAAAGGTCTCAATTACTATTAAGCATCAGGGTTTGAAAAATCTCTTTTATAAAAATCACTACCATATCTTGCTTAAAATTGAATTTTTACATAAAATTCAAACCCTGTGTATATAGGTGCGAACGAGGCCTCGCACTACTTCCAAATAATAGCACATTGACCCACACACACACACATTCAGATAACAGTTTCTTGAAAAGAGGCGATCACCGTGGTAACACGGATGTCGGGGGGTGCCTAGCACCTTCCCTCCGCATAACCAAGTCCCCAGACCCTAATGAATCTCGGTTCACCGACCCGTTTAGCAGTGTTACATCACTAGGTCAATGTGCAAACCTTTTCTCGGTTGTGTTGGTACAACCAGTTAAAAAACTAACTGGCGACTCTTATAGTCCAATCGTCGACATTATACATGTCGGACCTTTTTCACTTGTTTTTTCAAACAAATCTCACCTAAAATGAGAACACCAAAGAACAAGTAACAGAAAGGGACAATTAAAAAATCCCGACATCGACAGGTGGCGACTCTGCTGGGGACTCCAGTAAGAGGACTTAAGCCGCTATTACAAATTTTTCAAAATTGTTATCTGCTAGTGTGTGGATGTTTCATTTACATTTTATGATGAATGTGTACGAATGCATTTCCTTACTCAGTGCTTCGCACTATAAACTGCTTGTGATATTAGTGCTTCGCACTATAAATTGCTTGTGATATTAGTGCTTCGCACATGTCATCATTTTCATACGGTAAGACACGATGTATGCGAATGTATGTTGTGTGGTCCCTCCACCAGGAGGCTATCCCGTCGGTGTTTGATTACTGGACTCGTGAGAAGACTAATTCTCCGAGGCTCAGGAAAGGCACCACCCAAATTCACTCCAGTTGAAAGACTGGATTAACTTCCCGTCAAGTAGATTGCGATGATTTGGGAACCTTCATGCCAAAAAGCCGCGAGAGTAACCTAAGATAGGTCAGCCTCTGATAAACCCAAAATGGAGGAAAGTCTCTTCATGCTCTCATTTCAATTACTTGTAATTATCTTCCATATCTATCTCCATGTAATGAGAAATATGAAGAAATGTGTACACATACATGCTACAAACCGCTGACATCTGTTTTACAGGATAAAATTCCTAAATGGGACACATCGCATAGCATGTTATTATCCACCTTAAAGACTAAACTATGCAAGTCTTTTGCAGGGAATCAATCGGACCTACCACCTGGTCAAAGTACAAAAAGGCAACAGGCCTACAGTCAATCATGTCTTCATCCGACCAGACTGAACTTAATCCAGTTTCTCGTAAAGAATTCGACGGATTAAGCAAACATATTACAGATTTGGCTGTTCTACTAAAAGAATTACACCAGTCTACACAGGGTCAGAAAATACCCATACATGCTGAATCCTCTACACAAGGAGGAACCCAGGTCATTACAATACCTGAACTGCAGTTGGATCCGGCCAACAAAACTCATGATGCTGCCTATCCCACTGGAGACCCAGACACTGGTGACATCAAAAAGAAAGTCCTCCAAATGGAAGAGACCCTTCGCACTATCAAAGGAATTGGAACACACGGGAGTGTTTCATATGCTGATTTGTGTGGTATTCATTATCCAGAAAAATTTAAGACTCCTGACTTTGAAAAATATGACGGGTTAGGAGATCCTTACACACATCTAAAGGTGTTTATTGGAGAATTGGGATCTTATGCAGAGGATGAAAAACTCAGAATGCAATTGTTCCAAAAAAGTCTAACTGGAGAAGCCCGCTCGTGGTACACAAGATTAGACAATTCAAAGATCAATAGTTGAGAAGAGCTAGCACACGCTTTCCTCACCCAATACAACTTTCAATCTCAAATGGCTCCTAATCGGTATCAAATTACCAAGATCAAGAAACAGTCTAATGAGTCCTTCCATGACAGAATCAGAGATGGTCATGACTTTTATAGACATACAAGAAGCACCTTTCTATGAAAGAGTTTTAGCCGGCATCGGCAAACCATTTTCTAAAATGGTCAAACATGGGGAGATGGCTGAAATGAGATTGAAATTCGGAAAGATTCAAGACCTAGCTGCACTCAAAGCTGTTGCTGATCACATCCAATCTGGAAATTATGGGAACATTCCCCGGAGGGTCCATAAAAAGAAAGAAGAGGATGTTTCCCTGATACTACAAGGTCAAAAAGGCAGTCAAAACATGTCAATCTAGAGGAGAAATTACACTCCCTTTCAAGCACAGTCTTTAAACCCTCCAGTATCAAAAGGTGGAGAAGTCAAACAACCTCGAGTATTCACACCCTTAGGGGACACCCTCGAGAACATTCTCAATCTTCTAAAAACACTAAAGAAAATCACGCATCTTCTTCCACTAGCCAGCCCTAATGGACGTGGTTTTAATGCTGCTCGAAAATGTGCATATCATGCCGGGGCACCTGGACATGATATTTAAGATTGTTGGGCCTTGAAACACAAAATCCAAGACCTGATAGACAACGGTGAAATTGTGGTCACCAAACCCGATCAGCCTCACGTTCAAGACAACCCTCTTCCTCAACACAAGGAAGAAGAGGTCAACATGATCAATTGGAGCAGCGGACAGAGTTCCAATTTCAGCTATGAATCCTCCCAGAACCCCAAAGATGGTGATGATAGATGGGATTATGCTAAGTTCCAATTCACAACGAAACGAAAGATGAAAGCTCTCTGTAAACAAATTGAGCAATTGGCGGAACTGGTGACTTATCAGCATCAAGTGACTCGTCAGCTAATCAGCCAGGAGCATGCCAGTCTCCTACCTATTGTCATGAATATTCCCTCTTCACTTTCAAAAAATGAAATGCTGGAAGACAAAGTGACGAAGAGAGCAAATGCTAAGGCCCGTCGGGATTTTGCCAACAAAAGGGAATTCGCATATTTGGGCCAACCTATAGAGGAAATCCTTCATATGTTAATCAATGAAGGAAGGATTAGTTCCCTTCTACCTCCAATCAACCCCCGTTCAGGACTATATAACTCTGAGGGAGTATATAAATATCATTCTCAATCTCGCGGTCACAACACATAAGAATGTTGGGCACTCCGCCACCTTATTCAAAATTTAATCGACAGTGGCGTACTGCGTCTGGCAGATAACGACACTGTGTTACGGGCAAGTGAGGATTCATGTCCTACTAAGTGGAAGAGTGTAGTAGCAGTCATATCTACTGAAAATGATGGGGTTAACAAATCACTTGTCATGACAGTCATTCAACTCAAGGGAATCAATAATCCTTTGAAAGTGGTCGCTCCCGAGCCAATCAACTTGCCGTGCAGAGCACAATATCCTATTGTTAACTTGTGCGCGGTTCCATGAAATTATGGAGAAGGTGAAGGATCCACCTCGCATATAATTGCTGCAGTGTCGAAGGAAAATCCACTGTATATTCCCCAACGGGTAATGAAGCCTGTCATCAAGTCTAAGGGGAAAGTACCCATTGAGAAGATTGAAAATATCCTCCGCACTATGGGTCATAACGAAGCCAAGGTGGTTTTAAGCTTGAAAGAAGCTCCACAACAGATATCAATCTTGGACTTGGTCCTGACTTCCGAGAATCACCGGAAGGTCTTGTTAAAGGTTTTAGAAGAAGCCTATCTACCGACATTAGTTGATACGGAAAAGTTTCAACATCTGGTTGATCACATTTTCAACAACAATGTGATATCCTTCACTGATGATAACATGCCGCCCTAAGGGACCGGTCATTGCAAACCGTTGCACATTGCAGTCTTGTCCTCTAGATATATGGTGGCGAGAGTTTTAATAGATGGAGGTTCCTCTCTGAATATATGCCCATACGCTACCTTGGTGAAGATGAATATCTATCCCAATCGAATTCGGAGTAGCCATACCATCATCAAAGCTTTCGATGGAGCCCGTCGTAACTCAGTCGGAGTAGTTGAGCTGCCAATTGAGATTGGTCTTCATACATTCTGCGTATCCTTCCATGTGCTCAAGATAGATTCGGGATACAACCTACTCTTGGGAAGACCATGGATTTACATGGCAGGGGCAGTCCCCTCCACTCTTCACCAACAGTTGAAATACATCATCAACAATAACCTGGTTACAGTCAACGCTGAACCGGAGATTCCTCAGCATAGAGGCATGCCACTCATCAATACCAATAAGGATGTTGAGCCAATTAGTTTTCATGCTTTGGAAATAAGCAATACCCAATACCATGCTATTGGAACGCCACTGCCCGAACCTTAGATTTCTGTCGAGGTAATGTCGGCTACACAAGAAATGATGTCGTTGGGTCATAAACCAGGACAAGGGTTGGGTAAAGATTGCCAGGGTATCAAGTACCCTATTCTCTTAACCAAACAAATTAGGACAGCTAGACTAGGCTATTCTACTAGCTCTAGTCACAGGAATCCTCATAAGCATCATCAGATTCCTTCAGCTTCAACAATGCGGTGTTTATCTTCGCCTTCAAGCTCCAAGTCCGCACAACCTCCCGTAAAGGTGCCAGCCAATATAATGGCAATGTTATTTCCCAAGCCGGTACCGGTAAAGGAGAAAGAAATCTTGGTTCCAGATCCCGCAGTGGAGGAAGACGAACGAAGAATCAAGAAAGACATCATGCGAATGATGTCCGGCATACGCATCATCGTTCATGATGAGCATACCAACAGATATACCCCAGACGATGATTGCCCAGACGTAATGGTTATCATTCGGGATAGGAAGATGATGATAATCCCTCTATCACTAAGGTTCACCCGAAATTTGCTCTTGCCAATTGGAACAGCATTCCTTGCATTGGTCATCAAGGGACTCTGAATTTAGATGTGCCTGTACTTGCTGATACGGTGCCTCTTCTCCACAAGGATTGTACCTTTGATGTAGAGATGAATTCAGTATTGGTGGATATACAGGATGACATTGAGGTGCCTCCAGAAATTCAAGAATGGGTCAAAGACAAACCCAAACCCAATCTTGATCAAACCACTCCTTTTAATCTTGGAACCTTAGAAAATCCTAAGTTAATCCAGATTGGTTCAGACCTTACCCCAAACCGACGGAACGACATGGTTACGCTATTAACCCAGTTCCAGGATGTGTTTACATGGTCTCATGAGGATATGGTGGGTTTGTTCACTGACATTGCCCTTCATCGCATTCCCATTAAAGAGGGATTTAAGCCAGTCAAGCAAAAGCTCAGGCGATTGAAACCTGAATGGAGTTTAAAGGTGAAAGAAAAAATTGTGAAACAATTTCAAGCTGACATCATAATGGTGTCTACATATCCTGAGTGGATATCTAACATCGTGCCCGTACCTAAACCTGGAGGGAAGGTGCGAGTTTGCGTGGATTACCGGGACTTGAACAAAGCTTGCTTAAAAGATAGCTTTCCCGTGCCATTTATCCACATTCTCATTGACAATATTGTACAATACGACATGTACTCCTTTGCAGATTGCTTTGCGGGGTATCATCAGATCATGGTTGTCGAGGAAGATCGTGAAAAAATTGCTTTCATCACTCCTTAGGGAACTTTTTGTTATAGACGGTTGTCATTCGGCCTCATCAATGCTGGAGCTACCTATCAACGAGCTATGATGGCTCTTTTTCCATGACTTAATGCATAAAGAGATTGAGATCTATGTGGATGACATTATTGTCAAATCTCGGAAGGAGGATGACCATATAGACTATCTCAGGAAATTATTCAACAGGTTGCGTAAGTACAACTTGAAGTTGAATCTAGCTAAGGGCGCCTTTGGCGTTAAATCAGGCAAATTGCTAGGATTTCTAGTCAGCCACAAAGGGATAGAGCTGGATCCTGCCAAAATCCAAGCCATCACGGAAATGCCCATTCCTCAGATAGAAAAGGAAATACGGGGATTTTTGGGAAGAATCAACTTCATTAGCAGATTTATCTCTCAACTCACAGCAACCTGTGAGCCAATCTTCAAGCTGTTAAGGAAGAACTCCTCCATGAAATGGAATGAGGAGTGCCAGAATGCCTTCCTTACAATCAAGAAACAGCTAATCAAAGCTCCCATCTTGGTACCACCTAGGGATGATGTTCCCCTGTTTATGTATCTGTCCGTAAGTGACAATGCCATGGGCTGCATGCTGGGACAAAAGGACGACAGAGGACTAGAACGAGCTATCTATTACCTCAGCAAAAGATTCAGCAGCAGTGAACACAAGTACACTCTGATCAAAAAGACGTGTTGTGCTTTAGTATGGGCTGCCATGAGGTTACTGTTGGTTTATATACTTTGTGGTTTTAATGATGACAATATTTATATGAGCTTAATTGATTTTATATTGACTTATTCTTTAATTGGGTCATGTTATTCATATATTAATTATATAATAAATAATAGTTTGCATGGGTTATTACATGGGTTAATCACTATGTTATTGGGTCATAGTTATTACTCACGAAAGTTAATGCAGTATTGGAGTGAGTAAATCAAGGTGGTTATTTTTGTCACATACTTTAAGTTGTTATATAGAATATATATCCAATCCTGATTTGCTTTGAAGACTAATTCAAATTGGATTATTTTAAAGATATTGAAAATATATTTAATATTCCTTAAATTTCTCATATTTAATTGTGGGATTATATCCTTCTAATATATATATATATATATATATATATATATATATATATATATATGTGTGTGTGTGTGTGTGTGTGTGTGTGTGTGTGTGTGTGTGTGTGTGTGTGTGTTATCTGTTATATATATATTGTGCTACCAATTTATACATATTTGGGAGATGTTTTAGGAATTGGTTTTATTAAGGATTCTTATTTAAAGTTGATGGAGCTATTATTTTGTCACATGCTAAAACAGTAATTGCTATTTTTAAGGGATCTTGCTAATTGCTAATAGGACTCTTTCAACTAGTATTTGATTCCTAATTGACTTCTTCATAGCTGAATTTCCTTATCTACTGATGTTGTCTTTGGTAACGTGGATCTCCTATTTCAATCAAAAAGATATAGACGTTGCAGGAGGATTTGGAAGGGTACATAGCCGTTACTCTCTTCTTTATATATATACTGTTTACACAGCTTCAAGAGATACACGAGACTACTGAGCATAAACTTTTCAAGCTATCCAAGATACACATCAATTATCATATCATTCTTTTTGTCTCGGTTTACAGTGTTCGTGTATTCCTTATTTCATATATGTTGTAAACATAGTACAAGCCTAGGTTAGCTTGGGATTTTTATTTTAGTAATATTCAGTCTGTACAACGAAGGTATCAAAGTCTCAGAGGTGAGAGGTGATGCAGAGGTGCAAAGGGGGCAGAGGTGTCCAATCGATCGTCGTTGTAACAGGGAGATTTATTGTCTTTGTAATTGTTGAAAATTATTTTAATAAAGTGAGTCTCCAATCCTAGTTGGGATTGGACATGGATTAGGCCACTAGAGTAGAGGATAGGGGCTGAACCACGTAAAAATCTCGGTGTGATTTACTACCTTTTTGCTTCTGTTTTTAGCTTCAATATTCTGCAGTTTTGTTGTTTGCGTCGAAAAAGTTTTACACTAATCCGGGCAGGTATTAGCTGTCCGTTTTTAACAGTTAAGAATATAACTAATACGGACAGGGTTAGACCGTCTGATTATAGTCTGCTATAGTAAACTTTAAAAATTGGCCACTGTAGATCATGTCTAAGTATTTACACCTATTCACCCCCCCTCTAGGTGTGCTTTATTATAGAATTACATTTGGTATCAGAGCTAGGCTCTACTAATATTAATCTTTGCAGGTCGTAGGGAAAATCCTATGGCACACCTCAATTTTCAAGAAGGTCAATCCACAAGCCGACCACCTTTGTTGCTCGGAAGTGAAAACTTCAACTTTTGGAAGTTTAGAATGATGATTTATCTCAAACGAGACCCATGGGAATGGTGGGTTGTTGAAAATGGCCCTATCATTCCAAGACATGATGATGGAAAACCGAAGACTCTCATGGAAATGGATTCAAATGAATCATATATGGTATCCTACGACTCCAAAGCCATGAACATGCTGCTAAGTGGGATGATTCAAGCTGAAATTGACAAAGTTTCTGCATGCACAACTACTAAAGAAATATGGGATACAATCGTCATAAGCCATGAGGGAACTACAAAGGTAAAAGAAGTTAAATTAAGTATGTTAATGTAAGAATATGAACTTTTCAGGTTAGAGAAGAATGAATCCATCAAAGAAGCTCAGGCTAGATTCCTCACTCTTATGAACTCTCTAAGCATGCTCGGTTGGAAAATTGATCAAAGAGATATAAATAGAAAGATACTTAGAGTCATGCCCAAACGGTTCGCACCAAAAGTTACAACTCTTCAAGACTCAACTACAATCAGTACGATGGAAACTCTAACTTTGTTTGGAGAACTTGAAGAATTTGAAAACCAACTAAAGAGGAATGATGAAGAAGATGAAGGACCTAAAAGGAAGACCTTAGCTCTTCAAAGCTACATAGAAGATGATGATGAAGACTCCGATGAAGAAATAGCTATGATGTCCCGAAAATTGAGAGAGCTAATTAGAAATAAGAATAAATCAAAGTTTCAAGGCAAGACATTCAACAACAAGAAAGACGCCAAGTAAAAGCTACAAGAAGATAATTATTTTGAATGTGGAAGGCCCGGACATTTCAAGAGAGACTGTTTCCAATTAAAAAGGAAGAATAAAGCAAACAATTCAAAAGGAAAGGCATTAATGACATGGAGCGACAATGAGTCCAATCATGACGAGGAAGAAGATGAAGCTGCTCAACTGTGTTTCACTGGATTATGCAATCAAGAATCATCTGAGGTAAACTCTGAACTTGGTGATATTACTATTTCTGATTATCTAGTTTTAAAAAATGAAAATATTCGTATTAAAGAGAAAAATGTTCATTTAAAAAATTGGATAAATGATTTAATGAAAGAGGTAGAAACATTAATTGAAGAAAAATAAGAAATAGTTAAAGATTGCACATCAAGTAAAGTATCTAAGTTAAATGCTAAAATTGATTATCTTGATAACTATAATTAAATTCTATATAATCGTGCAAACAAATTAAAAGAAGAATTTAATGATCTTAAAAAGGAAAATAATGTTTTAAAAGAAAGTTTGAAAATGAGAGATATTTGTATTGATGCATTTAATGATGGAAAAATATTAAACATGCAAAATAATAATGAGGAAGAAATAATTTCATTGAAAAAGGATCTTGCAAAATTTGTTCAAGGGGAAAAGAATTTAAATATAATGTTAGGTGCTCAAAGGTCAAGTCTAGATAAACAAGGAATAGGATACAATCCTGTTAAGAACATTACAAGCACTACTAATAAAATTAGAGTAATAAATAATAAACCAAGGAACAAGCCTCTTTATTGCTCACCTTTTGTTACTTGCAAAAATTGTGGTTTAAAGGGACATTTTGATACAAACTGTAACAAAATTAAAATAAAACAAGTTTGGGTAAAGAAAAGAGATTTAATTACTACTAACAATACCGGACCCAGACAGATTTGGGTACCAAAACGATAAGCTACTTCTTTGTTTTGTAGATGTGTTTTAAAGCTAAAGTACCATCACATAAATGGGTGCTAGACAGTAGGTGTTCTAGACACATGACGGGTGATAGTGCTAAATTCATCTCATTAACTACTAAGAAGGGAGGAACTGTTACCTTTAGAGATGACACCACATGCCAAATCGTCGGTAAAGGTAAAATTGGAAATGGTAAGGTTTTCATTGATAATGTTCATTGTGTTGAAGGATTAAAATATAATTTAATTAGCGTAAGTCAACTAATGGATAGTGGACATAAAGTAATTTTTGAAAAAGATAAATGTGCTATTATTCATGCTTCTCACAATATTCCTTTAATTGCTCAAAGGGAAGGTAATATTTATACAATTAATTTTGAAAATCAAAATGAAGATATTTGCCTTACTGCTATTCAAGATCAAACTATTCTTTGGCATAGAAGGTTAGGATATGTGCATATGGAATTGATTAACAAATTAGCTACCAAGAACCTTGTTAAAGGATTGCCAAAGCTAAAATATGAAAAGACAGGGATTTGTAATGCATGTCAGTTAGGTAAGAAAGCAAGAAATTCCTTTATCAGCAAAATCAGGTATCAACTTCTTTACCTCTTCAATTATTGCATCTTGATTTGTTTGGACCCGAGAGATATGCTAGCTTATGAAATAATCATTATGCCTTTGTTATTGTTGATGATTTTTCAAGATTTACATGGGTTTTATTTTTGAAAACTAAAGATCAAGCTTTTGCAGAATTTAAAAAGCTTATAAAGAATGTTGAAACAAAACACAGCCTCAAGTTGATTGGCATTCGGAGTGACCATGGTGGAGAATTTGGAAAAGACTTTATACCATATTGCAGTGAGAAAGGTGTTACACATGAATTTTCTGCACCAAGAACACCACAATAAAATGATGTAGTGGAACGCAAAAATTGTACTCACCAAGAAACTGTAAGAACGTTACTTCAAGAAAGTAAACTGCCTAAAAGATTTTGGCAGAGGCTGTAAGTAATGCATGTTACATTCTAAATAGAGTATTGATTAGACCCATTTTATTAAAAACACCATATGCGTTACTAAACAAAAGGATTCCTAATATTAATTATTTTAAAGTGTTTGGTGCTAAATGTTTTGTTTTAAATACTAATAGTAATCTTGGAAAATTTGACGCAAAATCAACCGAAGCTATTTTTCTTGGTTATTCAGTTCATAGTAAGGCATATAGGGTTTATAATCTTGACAAGTCAAAGGTTGAAGAGTTAGTGTATGTAATATTTGATGAATTTAACTATGATATGTCGAAAGATGAGGATTCTGCAGGAAATAACAATTTGAGTCATGGAAGCCAAACTGATAAATCTGGTCAGTCTAAATCGTCTGAATCAAAAGGAAAGACAGCTGAAATCAGACATCCTAAATCGTCCGAATCGGAAGGAAAGACAGCTGAAATCAGACAGCCTAAGCCGTCCAAATCAGAAAGAAATACAGCTAAAATTTGACAGCCTGACCCGTCCATTTTACTAGAAAACTCAGACATACAGACACCGAAAAACAGACAGTCAGACCCGTCCAATATAAAAGAAAAATCAGATGAACACACTGATGCAGAATGTGACATACCACAATTTGAATCCAACGAACAAATGACTACAGCAAGGCTTCCTAAACCATCTAGAACAGTGAAAAATCATCCACCAAATCTGATCATAGGTGATCATGACACTTGGATGAACACAAAAAGGAAAGCAAGGAATTATTGTGCATTCTCCGCATTTCTTTCACAAATAGAACCAAAGAATGCCAAGGAAGCAGTTCAAGATGAAAATTGGTCTATTGCCATGCAGGAAGAATTAAACCAATTCGAAAGGTGTCAGGTATGGGATCTTGTCAAACCTCCTCAAGATGCTTCTATAATTGGTACAAAATGGATTTTCAAAAATAAATTTTATGAAAATGGCATAATCACTAGAAATAAGGCTAGATTGGTAGCTCAAGGCTATAATCAACAGGAATGTATAGACTATGAAGAAACTTTTACCCCTGATGCAAGGTTGGAAGCTATAAGAATCTTATTAGCCTATGCATGCTTTAGACAATTTAAATTATATCAAATGGATGTGAAAAGTGCTTTTTTAAATGGTTACTTAAATGAAGAAGTATATGTTAAGCAACCACCCGGTTTCGAACATAAAAACTATCCACATCATGTGTTTAAATTAAAAAAGGCTTTGTATGGATTAAAACAAGCTCCAAGAGCTTGGTATGAAAGACTAAGCAAGTTTTTATTAGAAAATGGTTTTAATCGCGGTAAAATTGACTTTAATCTTTTTATTAAAACCTAAAATAAAGATTTATTAATTGTTCAAATTTATATGGATGACATAATTTTTGGAGCTACTACTAACTCTTTGTGTGAGTGATTTTCCCAATGTATGCATAATGAGTTTGGCATGAGCCTTATGGGGGAATTAAACTATTTTTTGGGGCTTCAAATCAAACAATCAAATGAAGGGATTCACATTCACCAATCTAAATATGTAAAGGAGTTATTAAAGAGATTTGGTTTTAAAAATACCAAACCGAAGTCAACACCAATGAGTACTACCATCAAGCTTACTACGGATGCTATAGGTAAAGATGTTGAAGTCACAATGTATCGAGGTATGATTGGTTGTTTACTTTATTTAATTGCATCAAGACCGGATATTATGTATAGTGTATGCTTTTGTGCTAGATTTCAAGCTCAACCTAAAGAATCTCATCTTAAAGCGGTAAAAAAAATATTTAAATATTTAGCTGGGACAATTAATTTAGGCTTATACTATCCTGTATCTCCAAGTTTTGAACTAATTAGATATTCAGATGCAGATTATGCAGGGTGCCAAGTTGATAGAAAAAGCACAAGTGGTGCTTGTGAATTTTTAGGTCAAAGCCTTGTCGCTTGGCACAGCAAGAAATAAACATTTGTTGCCTTGTCTACTACGGAAGGTGAATATTTGGCGGCAGGTAGTTGTTGTTAACAAATTTTGTGGATGATTCAAACTCTTCATGATTTTAAGGTGATATCTGAAAATGTGCCTATTATGTGTGACAATACTAGTGCAATTGATATTTCCAAAAATCCTGTGCTTCATTCTCGTACTAAGCATATTGAAGTGAGACATCATTTTTTAAGAGATAATATTGCTAAAGGATTAATTAAATTAGTATTTGTCCCTACTGAACATCAATTGGCAGATATTTTTAAAAAACCTTTAAGTGAAGAGCGTTTTTGTACTTTGAGAAGAGAACTTGGAATGTCTGTATGTGGTTAGAATGTGAAATTCAAGGATCTCACTAATTTCTTTTTTTTTTGTCAATGACAACGGGGGAGAGATATTTGGGTAATGATGCCAACTTGTGCTTAATAATTTTTTTGATAATGACAAAAGGGGAGAGATATCTGGTATTTGAAATTTGAATTGACTGGGTATTTGGATCAAGATCCAAATCTTTTTTTTTTTGCTCCTTAATATGCATATATTTAGGGGGAGCCTTATAGATAGGGGGAGCATATAAATTTAAAAAATAATATATTGTCATCATCAAAAAGGGGGAGAATGTTGGTTTATATACTTTATGATTTTAATGATGACAATATTTATATGAGCTTAATTGATTTTATATTGACTTATTCTTTAATTGGGTCATGTTATTCAAATATTAATTATATAATAAATAATAGTTTGCATGGGTTATTGCATGGGTTAATCACTATGTTATTGGGTCATGGTTATTACTCACGAAAGTTAATGTAGTATTGGAGTGAGTAAATCAAGGTGGTTATTTTTGTCACATGCTTTAAGTTGTTATATAGATATATATATCCAATCCTGATTTGCTTTGAAGACTAATTCAAATTGGAGTATTTTAAAGATATTGAAAATATATTTAATATTCCTTAAATTTCTCATATTTAATTGTGGGATTATATCCTTCTAATATATATATATATATATATATATATATATATATATATATATATATATATGTGTGTGTGTGTGTGTGTGTGTGTGTGTGTGTGTGTGTGTGTGTGTGTGTGTGTGTGTGTTATCTGTTATATATATATTGTGCTACCAATTTATACATATTTGGGAGATGTTTTAGGAATTGGTTTTATTAAGAATTCTTATTTAAAGTTGATGGAGCTATTATTTTGTCACATGCTAAAACAGTAATTGCTATTTTTAAGGGATCTTGCTAATTGCTAATAGGACTCTTTCAACTAGTATTTGATTCCTAATTGACTTCTTCATAGCTGAATTTCCTTATCTACTGATGTTGTCTTTGGTAACGTGGATCTCCTATTTCAATCAAAAAGATAAAGACGTTGTAGGAGGATTTGGAAGGGTACATAGCCGTTACTCTCTTCTTTATATATATACTGTTTACACGGCTTCAAGAGATACACGAGACTACTGAGCAGAAACTTTTCAAGCTATCCAAGATACACATCAATTATCATATCATTCTTTTAGTCTTGGTTTACAGTGTTCGTGTATTCCTTATTTCATATATGTTGTAAACATAGTACAAGTCTAGGTTGGCTTGGGATTTTTATTTTAGTAATATTCAGTCTGTACAACGAATGTATCAAAGTCTCAGAGGTGAGAGGTGTTGCAGAGGTGCAAAGGGGGTAGAGGTGTCCCATCGATCGTCGTTGTAATAGGGAGTTTTATTGTCTTTGTAATTGCTGAATATTATTTTAATAAAGTGAGTCTCCAATTCTAGTTGGGATTGGACGTGGATTAGGCCACTAGAGTAGAGGATAGGGGCTGAACCACGTAAAATCTCGGTGTGATTTACTACCTTTTTGCTTCTGATTTAGCTTCAATATTCTGCAGTTTTGTTGTTTGCGTCGAAAAAGTTTTACACTAATCCGGACAGGTATTAGCTGCCCATTTTTAACATTTTTAACAGTTAAGAATATAACTAATACGGACAGGGTTAAACCGTCCGATTATAGTCTGCTAAAGTAAACTTTAAAAATTGGCCATTGTAGATCACGTCTAAGTATTTACACCTATTCACCCCCCTCTAGGTGTGCTTTACTATGGAATTACAGTTACAACATTACCTCCATGGCCACACAACCCATCTCATATCCCGCGTGGATCCTCTCAAGTACGTGTTCAGTAAACCCGTACTGAATTGTCGGCGGTCCAGATGGCAGTTGATCCTACAACAATTTGACATCATATATGTGACTCAAAAGTCCATCAAAGGTCAAGGAATTGCGAATCAACTGGCCGACCATCAGGGGATTTCAAACCCTTGGAGACATATTTCCCTGATGAAGGAGTAATGATAATTCAGCAACACCATCAGTACGATACACGCCAAACGTGGCAGATGTATTTTGATGGAGCTGTCAATATGGAAGGTTCTGGAGCTGGAGCAGTTCTAGTATCTGATACGGGGGAGCAGTATCCCGTCGCCGTCAAATTATAGTTTGTCAGCACCAACAATACGGTTGAGTATGAAGGTTGTCTTATAGGGCTAAAACTTGCCCATTCAATGGGCATCAGGCGATTAACTGTCCTTGGAGATTCAGAATTGGTAATCAGACAATCCACCGGAATCTATCAAACCAAGGAACTACATTTGCTACCTTACCATCGGCAGGTTTTAAAGATGGCTTTGGGATTCGAAGAAATATCCTTTCTACACATTCCTCGTAATAGGAATGATTTCGCGGATGTGTTAGCAACTTTGGCCTCCTTGATTCGGATATCAGACAAGGAACACTTGCCAAGCGTCACAATTTCCCTGCACAAGGCCCCAGCCTATGGGAATTATGTTGGAGAAGTATCGGATGAGACACCTCCCATCCAACATCCTTGGTATCAGCATATCAAGGAATATATGCGAGATGGATCTACACCCGCTGAGGCGAGCCCGATTGAGAAAAGGCGGATCCACCGACTTGCTATGAAATTCTACCTGAGTGGAGATGTGCTCTACAAAAGAGATGCAGGATTAGGTCTCCTCAGATGTTTAGACAAAGATCAAGCCTAAAGGCTTATGGATGAAATCCATGGCGGAGTCTTTGGCCCCCTTCTTGTCAAGAAAGGCCTCAGGACGGGACATTATTGGCTATCTCTCAAAGCTGATTGCAATGACCATGTCAAGAGATGCTATCAGTGCCAGATTCATGGGAATGTTATACACGCCCCTCCATGGGAACTTCACAATATGAATTCACCTTGGCCCTTCTCAATGTGGGGAATGGATGTTATCGGGTCCATTGAGTCTAAAGCCAGTAATGGTCATCGATTTATCTTCACCATGATCGACTACTTCACCAAGTGGGTAGAAGCAGCCTCCTTCCCTAGGGTTACTAAAGAAGTCATCATTACTTTTATCAGAAACAATGTCATTTGTCGATATGGACAACCAGAGGTGATTATGTCAGACAATGCCAAAAACCTCAACAACAAAATGATGGAGGAATTATGCAGTAAATTCCACATCAAGCATCTCAACTCAGTCATCTATCGTCCAAAGATGAATGGTGTTGTTGAAGCGGCTAACAAGAACATCAAGAAGATTATGCAAAAGATTTCCACCAATCACAAAAATTGGCCTGACCAATTGCCTCTGACTCTGTTAGCCTACAGAACCTCAATACGCACTTCCACTGGGGCAACCCCCTACGCATTGACCTATGGGATGGAAGCAGTGCTCCCCATAGAAGTTGAGATGGAATCCCTCAGAGTATTGATAGACGCTCAGTTGGATGAAAACCAATGGGTACAAGATAGGTATCACCAACTGTCTCTAATAGACGAAAGGCGAACCGCGGCTATCTTCCATGGTCAGTTCTATTAGCAAAGGATCGTCGGATCCTACAACAAAAAAGTTCGGCTATGACAATTCAGACAACATGACTTGGTTTTGAAGAAAATCCTGGACAACCAAGATCAGGCCAAGGGAAAATTCTCTCCTAACTGGGAAGGCCCGTTTATTGTCAAGGAAGTATTGACAGGAGGCGCTCTCAGGTTGTAAGAAATGGACGACAATGAATTTCCACAACTCATCAACTCAGACGCTGTGAAATGATACTATGTCTGAAGTTACCATCAAGTAAACATCCTGGTGGTAGACCATCAGGTCACCAGTCATTCCGGTTCTTTAAACCTTTACCACAAATAACTTTTCTACACTTTTCCCCTCACGGAAACATACCTTTCAAGCCAGCAGCCTGGCTTTCTCCTTTGCGTTCCTATAACTTTGGTCATCCCACCGTGGATTGAACCTCTTGCATTTGCATTTTGGCTACCCATACCTGGGATCAAACTTTTCACATGTAGTTTATCCTCAACCTAGGATTAAACTTTTTCTTCCCCGCACTCTGACCTGCACATGGGATTATGCTTTTCATTTCGCCTTGAGGGGTGAACTACGTCGACCTGATCTCCTCTTCAATAGGAGTACGTAGGCAACCATTTTATATGGCCCGGTCGCAATAAAACAAAAACAACAAAAACATTCCTACACCATTTCTGCCACATACAGCGTTGAACCTCTTACACCAGGTTCGAACTACGCAGACCTGATCTCCTCTTCAATAGGAGTACGTAGGCAGCCATTCATGGTGCGGTCTCACCCCCTGCCAGAACATAAACCCTTGTCAGTTGGTACTGGGATCATCCTTCAATCCACTACGTTTCATTCGACTTCAGGCCAAAGGGATGGAATTACCTGAACTCCTCCCAAATAGGAGATTCGGCGACCATCTAAGCGGCGGTTGTACCTCGAAGAGCAACACCAATCCATAAGAGATGGAATTAACTAGGCTTCTCCTGAATAGAAGTGTTGGCGACCATCTGTGGTGCGGTCAATCTCAGAGAGGAAAGCCACACTCCTCTCCTCATGTCCATACAGAAACCAGTCCCAAGACACCGAGAGATGGTAGGGATATATACAGATAGATGATCCATTTTGAACTATCCAGAGACAACTCAATGTCCATCCACCGAGAAGGAATTCAGAATACATCAAGATCACAAGCCCTGAAGCAGCAGGTAAAATATCAAGCAAGTAGCAAAGCATATCTAAAAGGGAAGTGACCAAAAATATATTTCCCTGTCATATATATAATGCTGCTTAATATACACAATGTAAACTGTACATGACAAAATGGCTAAGCTAGTCTGTGCAGGAAAATACAAGATCATCTACAAGTCAGGATATATGCGAGCTAACAAGCCCAACATGGCATCCCTCTCAGAAGATGGAGGTAAAGCTGTGGTCTCCTGTATGAGAATATCCACACGACCCAACAGATCTGTAGCCATCTGCATGGTGACCATATAATCATCAATATATGGGCTCATCCCTGCGATCATGCCAGTGGAAAGGGACCTCACTGTAGTACTATCTGTGATGGCTACATCCCGGGCAGATATGGCGATATCCCGCTTAACTATCACTGCATCTCTGGCTGCTATAGCCTCATCCCGCTCAACGACGACGGCATCTCTACGAGCCAATGCCTCGTCTCTCTCCAATAGAGCGGCCTCCCTCCCATCAAGAGCAGTCGACATCATAGATCGAATCTGATCTCTCTCAAAGGTCATCAGATGAAGACTCTGCTCTAAGTACTGTGACAAGTGCTGAATCACAACAGTACTGGTACAAGGAGAATCCGAAAGAAATGCTGGCAACTCAGCAGTGGGCTCCTCCTCGATGTAGGTATCAATGTCCTCTATGGGCTCTACATCATCTAACTCGCGCTCCGGTACTGCAAATACTGCTGCAGCCGATAAAATCTCTGTCTCCATCCACGCGGAATACTCTGCAGAATAACCAGGATGACTGACAAAAAAAGCCGCTATCTCGCGCTGATCCCAGCAAGCGTATACCCGAGATCGGTCCTCTGCTGAGAGGTACCGAGAAGCTGAACGCTGACCTGTCGCCCCCTCAAAAGGATGAAAATCCTAGAACTGGTCGAACTGCGACATCACGGCCAATGGGTGATAAGTGGTCACTCCCCTCAAACCAGCCAGAGGGAGATAGTTCATGCCCGGAGCATGAGTAATGAAGCTGTATGGTGAGCTAAGCCCGGAACATGGCAATATGCTGAATGGATCTCTGATATCTGCCAAGAATGTGGACCAGGACAGAGCATATATACACTATGGCTGAAAAAAGTATGACATAGTTATATCATGGGTGAAGCAGTACCCATGCCATCTAAGAGTGCCAATCGGTCTCAAGTGTGACATGAACCACACATATAGCATGACTGAACTCCCAGTGAACACTCCTGTCGGATAAGTGCAGCAGTAGGATGCCGACCGCAGGGTCTCTGCTACAATCATAGGTACAATGATACAACCCTCCCTGAGAGCTCTCACGGCCATGACAACGCCTATATCTATCTCATCCATATACCGCGGTATATATATATGACAGTACACATAGCATCAGTACGTCAACTCTGGCCAAACGCCAATGATCCTCTGGTGCGGTAAAATCCCCGGAATGTCGTGAATAGCTATCCTCCGAGCCAAATCTGTCATACAAAAAATGCTGGGATATCACGTGGCCAGATGTCAACTCATCCTGTACCACTCTGCGCCTCAATCCTGTGAGAGTCATGAATCGTCTGGTCATGTCTCCCAAAGCCAGATGCACGCAAGGTCTGTCTAAAGGCAGTATTGTCAAACGTGCATACTCCTCCAGAGTAGGAGTCAACTCATGGGTGACGAATCAGAATACCTGCCTATCCGGTAGCCAATGCTCTATCATCCCATCCACAAATCCTGCGGGAACCTGAAAAGTCAAAAAGGTCATGGTATGCTGCAATAAATGATCTACAGTCACCCTGTCTGGTGGTGACATGATATCATACCACGATCTCATACCCGATGCCACCACTGACGGTGGGGTATGATCTATACGGCTAACTGTCGAAGAAGACATCTGTGCGGGCCGTGTCATAAGACCATCCAGGGGTCCATGCCAAATATCTGTGGACATACATATATATGCATAACATGATACATGTATAACAGATAATAGATGGCAATATGATATAGGGAATGAAAAAAAACATAGTGCATACATTCCTAAGTATATCATCATCTAATACATCATCTCTGTACAGCTACAAATACAGGGAAATGGGGCACAGACGCCCTACTACTAACATAGGCCTATCAAAAGATATAACGAGAATGGGGCACATCCACCCAATATCTAACAGAGGCCTATCAAAAGATATAATGAGAATACACATCAAAAGAAGATAATGGTGTCGATGTCCACATCATCAATCCTATCCACCTGATGTAACTCCTCATGAGTAACTGGATCTCTATCAACAGGGATGTCAGGCCTATAAAGAGGAGGATCTGCACCGGCAAAATTGAATGGGTCACCTGAGGGGCCAGTACCTGAGCTGGAAGGATCAAATGAAGCCGCCTCTGCCGGATCTCTGCCCAAATGCCGGATAAATATGTGTGCCTGGTCCAACTGCCGGGTCAAACTATCAATCTGGGTCATATGAGTCGGATCTCAGACACAAGCTATCCAATCCGTCATCATCAAGGATCCTGGAGCCATATCCCCCATAAACTGTGTGGCGCGGGACTGAGCTCCAATAGTGCGAGGGGACCACCACCGATGGAACGTCTCCTGAGTACATGGACCCTCTGACAATGCAAAATCGTCAACCCCCAACAATGGGATATCAATGACGAGTGACTGCGATACAAGCCAATAACGCCTAGCAAGAGGCAAGATCGGTATACGAATCTCCCCTGTAGTGCTCCTAATAGCACGCTCTCCTAAATAGAGCTCTCAGCCTCCATTCATGAAGAGGGGAACTCTCCTGGTGCAAATCACATACTCGACTCCAGTCGGGTATCCATCCTCAAAACCCACGGTCAGGTGTTCCCCGGAATAAGAAAGCCATGTGATGGTGTCGACCATCAGCAACTCCAGCTGCATATGGCAATGAGTGAATCCCTCAGCTACAGGGACCTCTGGCAGAATCGAACGATGCCATCGTCGTCCTCGTGGATAGGTGTCTAAACCTAACACACTCACAGACGCAAGCATGGAAGCCTTTCATAGGCCCAAAACTTCCAACATAAAGGAAAACATCTGCTATCAGTTAACACTCTTAACCTACACATGGTAAATGACAAGAGAAATACTCACCAGCAGAAATGGGTAAAATTCTAGCCAAGCCTCGGTCAAACCCTATGAGCGCATATGCATGCCCCGGAGGAAATAGGCAAAGGTATAGGAGCCCCAATCATACTCTCCAATACAGTCCACATCATGTGTAGCGCTGATCAAAGCGAAAGATACCGTGGAAGAGTTATCTGCTATGAAGCAGCCTCGAATGATCATTAGGAACAATCGCCGCAGAACGCGACCCCTGATTCTGACATCATCAGGCATAGGCTCACTCAATAGCCCGCTCATAGCATATACGCTCAAAGGACCTGAACGGACAGTCCTGCCTTTGAGCTCCGCCGCCGAAACTCCTAATAAGGATCTAACGGCAGTAGGGGTAATATTTGCCATGCAAGGCACTGGCTCCCCTCCGAACTCCATACCTGTGATAAATCGCCAATCCATAAGCGTCATCATCACCTCACAATCCAACAGATGGAGTGACTGAGTCTGATGAAACCATCGCTCAGACAATGCCCTGAGATAACCTCAAGGACAACGACGGGGAAGGATGGAGAAAAATGCCCCAAATCCCCACTCATGCACTACCGCTCTATAGTCAGGATGAAGCGCCTGGTACATAGAGTGAATGCTGAACCAGTTCCCTTGAGGCTGTGTAAAACCAGGAACCTGCATGAAATGCAGATCAACATCAAAACCCTTTAATCCTCATCAATAGGAAAAAAGGAAGATCAAAGTCTAACGCCATACCTCGTTAGCTTGCAAATACATCGATGGATGTCTGCCCAAATCACCCAGCAACTCTGGATTCACCAGCTGAATGCTCGAAAGCTCCCTGCGAGGGACATGTGCAGCAGGAGCGGGATCCTCTATCGGAATATTTGTCTCCTCGTCCTTAACGTCTAGAACATCTACCTGGACAGGACGTATCACGGCCTCCACCAACCGACGAGGCTGTCTGACAGAACGCGGATGAGGCACTTCAGAAGCCCTCTGCCGTACACCAGAAGTGGTCCTATAGGAACTGCTCGGCTGATCCGGATCCATGGTATCTGGACAACAAGTCTCCAAATCACCTCAGAAAGGGTGTGGTATTTCCTTACTTGGAGCTTTCTAGAATGCATTTTATGACTATATGCATGCATGCATTTACTTTAACATATAATAGAGTTAAAATGCATGACTACCCAATGCCTACATTTGGAAAAATTTTGCCATAGTCCCCTTTGAAAATAGGACTATCCACATGCATACAAGCATGTCTAGGTGGCCATTCAGTAGCACACCTGCCCCAAAGTCATATATATAATATATGCATTAAAAAATTAAAATTATCATGCATAAGGCCAACCTCAATACTAGGAGTACTTTGCCTTGCTACCTTATGCTCATTGGACCTCAAGTAGGACAAAAAATAACATAAAAGGGTGCCAATTTGACTGTCTCAAAAGTTAAATTTTTTCACATCATTATGTTTAGCATGATTTAATACTAATATTTACTATGTTGAATATTTTATATCTAGTCATTTGTGCATACATAATCACTACTATGTGTTTAGATGCATTTCATGCGATAACGCATAATCCAACGAACAGAAATGAGAGAAAATACAGGCATATGTTACCAGGATAGTGCAGAACACTTGTACGGTGATAGAATTTGCAGAAAGCAGCCCGAACTCAGCAGATCTGAAAGAGGCTCACGTATTTTCCTTCGTGCAACAAGTTAAAAGTGACTTGTGAGACCAACCTGCTGGAATTTATCATCCACGGTTGGCCGCAGGCCCATCTGTGGCTGCAGCAGATGAACCTGCGACATCCCCATATGGGTCCCATCCCTCCGGCTCGGTCCAGTTCGAGGTGCAAAGGAGTTCTTACAAGCTGAAAAGGTCAAACCAGAGATAAAAACGCTACGCGATTGAGCAGAATAGCCTAAAACCCAGTTTTTATGGATCCAACTGTGGCTTTCTTTTCATCCATTGGTATTCGCCCGAACACAGGGTTTACTATATTGATGATTTAAGTCTTTGCATACCACATTTGGCAATACCGTACAGAGGTCTGATGCCGTCAGCGTAAGGTTGTCACCCCAATCTTTTCACAAAAGAGATCCCCGGCGGGGGTTACAACACATGCTCATTCGTTGACACACAAATCAATGAAGGCCAAGTAGCCTTGACATTATTACGGTCGATAGCGATTTAAACCTATCAAAGCTCTGAAGCCATTCGAGGTTTTCACACCCGACCGCTTGTATTCCCCAGCGGATCCCCGGCGTAGGAACGTAATGTTCCGGTGATCTACACGACAGTGGGGGTCAAGCAACCTTGACAGTATATCCCACAGGATTTTTAGCCGTTGATTCACATGTCAGTGAAACACACAAATCAACGAAGGTCGGGCATCCCTGACAACATTTGCTGTTGGCAGTAAATCCAACAGAATCGTGACATGTCCTAACGATACAAACCAGGAGATTGTCATCAAGGAGGATTGATGATGGAATATGTTATACACATCCTCAAGCAGATCAAGCTTCATCCCCATAGATCTTTCACATATAAGAGGTACATCTTTGGGATCAAGTCATAATTGAAGACACAGGACTTTGGTGATAACTCCAACATCAACATCCTAACATATTCGGATTACACATCAAATCTGGTCATCGTTGCCAACCCCCAGTTGAAGTAACAGGGAGCCAACAATCATCCCTAGTGTGTTGGGCTACAACCCCGTACACATGCATCATACATTTGCATCATGTTGCTATCCATAGTACCATGTTCGTCTTGTTACATTTCAAGTGTCTAGGATTCTTTATCCTACCCATGCATCGCCATGCATGAGTAAGATAAAGAGGGGCATCTGTAGACACTCAAAATTTTATGTACACTTGTCACTAACATTACAGGAGAACAGATTCATCTTTTAAAAGGGAACCCTGAAAGACGATCTATATCCATGCCAGATACTATCGGAAGTTCAGCATCAACCCCGAATCGTAATTTGGGAGTAACAATTCCAATCTCAGAGATAACCCCGAGGCATGCAGATCAATACCGGAACATACACTGGAGAAGACTGATTAATCTCAGAGATAACCCCGAGGTATCCAGTCTCAGTCCCAACCATGGGAATAGCCACCAACCTTGGTGATAACCCCAAGGAATGCAATTTCGGTAATAACCCCAGAAATGCTTGTTACAAATTCAACTAGCTTCAATCTCGACGCTCACAACGAGATACACTGTACCAGCCCGGCGATAACATCGGGAACACAGGCACACCTCAAAGATGACAATGAGGATATTCAGCAAATTACAGCAGTCCAATCTCAACGAAGCTGAGCAACGTCTTCTTTATCAGCCCAATCCGGCGATAACACCGGTGAGGGGCAACATCGTCATCTGACCAACACGATGCCATGCCACGTCGACTCAACGTCTCTACACAACAGTGTCCCACAAGACTAATCAATCCCGAGTGACCATTGTGCGGGGTAACGGATGAAAGTTGAAGCTTGAAGACCGGAGGGCACCGTCCCATCTTCAATGACTTCGCACAAACTCTAATCCCATGCCATCGTACAACTCTCGACAACGGCGGTCCGAAATAGGTCCTGTATACCTCAAACGGATGCCTGGATTGCACTTCTGAAAGTCCGAGTGGACATTACAATGCCTGAGTGCACGTACTTCGAGACGACCCGACCAGAAAAACTCGGGCCAACCCGAGTTGCCTCTGGTGCACCTGCGGCTCAACCGCAGGTACACCTACGGCTCCACCCTCTATAAATAGAGGGCTTAGGGTGGCCATTTTGTAAGAGAAAACGGCGAGGAAGCCCTGCCCAATTTGCTCTGTACTAACCCCAGACTGAGTGTTTTCTCATTTTAAACACTTGTAAGCTCACATATAGCTTATTTTATACCTACAAAAGCCAGTGTTTACCCACTTTAAAGATATTGAAGTCTTCTTTGGCAGCCCACTGTAAGGCTTCTTTCACAGTTTAAAGTTTTTCTCTTCATCTTTGCACACACCCTTCTACATGTTGAGAGTCGTGTTGCACACTTTTGCCCTGACTTCGGTCCGTAGTTTATTTTTAGTTTGTATATACATAAATATTTATATATATATATATATATATATTATATATATATATATATTATATATATATATATATATATATACATTTATATATATGAACTGCGTGTCAAACTCTGTTTGATGAGCCTAGACTTATGTCTGGTGCGTTTAATGGCTTTCTTATATATATAATTATATATATGAACTGCTATCGAACTCTGTTCGGTGTGCCTGGATTTCACATCTGGTGCGTTTACTGCTTTAATAAATATATACTTATATATATTAACTGTTGTTGGACTTTGTCCGATGAGCCTGGATTTTATATCCGGTGCTTTTATATGCTATATATATATATATATATATATATATATATATATATATATATATATATATATTTACATTTCGTCCCACCTGGAGTTTACTTCGTGGTGGTTGACCATTTTTACAGCTTTCTGTACATTTCGTCTCGCCTGGAGTTTCCTCCGTGGCGGTTGATAGCTTTTATAGCTTTATTTATATTTCTGATCCCCCATGGAGGTGCTTCATGGTTGGTGATCATGTCTGTATATATATATATTTATAGCTTTTATATATATACCTATTTACTGCGTTTATATCAATTGCGGCATCATGTGAGCCTAGGAATCATGTGATCACAGATTCAGTCCCCTGAATCTAGATTCGATTCCCGTGATGGACCTTTTCAGCTGTAAGCAGCTTGTAAATATATTTGTGATGTTTGGATTTCCTCAGATGATTTTCATACCCACGAGGAATTTAGCACCTTTTTGTAAAGTATTTTCGTACGGATGCTTCGCATCTGTCAAATAAAATCAATCCAGCCGAATACGGAATAAAATGGGAGTGTAAAAGGTCTCAATTACTATTGAGCATCAGGGTTTGAAAAACCTCTTTTATAAAACATCACTGCCATATCTTGCTTAAAATTGAATTTTTACATAAAATTCAAACCCTGTGTATATAGGTGCGAACAAGGCTTCGCACTACTTCCAAATAACAACACATTGACCCACACACACTCACATTCAGATAACAGTTTCTTGAAAAGAGGCGGTCACCGTGGTAACACGGATGTCGGGGGGTGCCTAACACCTTCCCTCCGCATAACCAAGTCCCCGGACCCTAATGAATCTCGGTTTCACCGACCCGTTTAGCAGTGTTACATCACTGGGTCAATGTGCAAACCTTATCTCGGTTGTGTTGGTACAACCAGTTAAAAAACCAACTGGCGACTCTTATAATCCAATCGTCGACATTATACATGTCGGACCTTTTTCACTTATTTTTTCAAACAAATCTCACCTAAAATGAGAACACCAAAGAACAAGTAACGGAAAGGGACAATTAAAAAATCCCGACATCGACAAACACATTAAATTTGATTTCTTGATCTTGGACCCTCATAGTAAGTTCTCCTTTTTGTACGTCTACGAGTGTCCTACCTGTGGCCAAGAAAGGTCTCCCCAGGATAATTGGGATGTTTTTGTCCTCCTCAAAATCCAGAATGATAAAGTCCGCGGGGAATATAAACTTATCCACCTTAACCAGTATGTCCTCTACCATGCCTCTCGGATATGTGAAAAACCTATCCGCCAACTACAATGAAATATTTGTAGGCCTTGGCGTGGGCAAACCCAATTCTGTGTATACTGACATTGACATAAGATTCACACTCGCCCCCAAATCACATAAACATTTGCTAAAATGCATATTCTCGATTGTGCATGGGATAGTGAAACTCCCCGGGTCCTTAAGTTTTGGTGGTAATTTCTATTGTAATATTGCACTACACTCCCCTGTTAGTGCAACTGTCTCAAAATCTTCCCATTTCTTCTTCCTTGATAGAATCTCTTTCATAAATTTTGCGTAGCTCGGCATTTGCTCTAGGGCTTCTGCAAATGGTATGTTAATCTGGAGTTTCTTGAACACTTCCAAAAACTTTGTGAATTGCTTGTCTAATTTCTGTTTTTGGACCATCTGCTGAAACGGTGGTGGTGGATAAACAATTGGCTTATTGTTTAACTTGGAATCCTCACTTTGGTTATCCTCACCCTTGTTTCCTTTGCCCACGTTGCTGTCATCAACTTTGTCGTCCGGTGTCGCTGAATTTTCTGCATTATCACCCACAAGATGTTTTCCACTCCTCAATGTAATTGCATGACACTGTTCATGGTTACCATTCGGATTTCTCTCTGTATCACTTGGTAGGGTCCCTTATGGCCTGTTATTTAGTGCTAAAGCAATTTGCCCCATCTGATTCTCCAAGTTCTTGATGGCTATTGCTTGATTTTTCATCGCCGCCTCATTACTGGTTATGTACTTTGACACCAATTCCTCAAAATCTAATTTTCTTTCCTGATGCTGAGCCGGTTGTTGGTGATTCTGAAAACCTGGGGGATATGATGGTCGTGGAGCTTGATGTTGCTGATTATTGCTCCATGAGAAATTCGGATGAATCCTATTCCTTTGATTATGCATATTTTGATATGTATTTTATGGAATTCTGTTATAGTTGCCCATAAACTATACAGGTGCTAGATTGATCACGCATTGCTCCGTTGGGTGCTCTCCCGCACACAATTCGCATACTACCACAACCTGCTGTACTTGAGCCCCGGTCATGGCATCTAACTTTTTGGACAGCACCGAAATCTGTGCTTGTATAGCTGTCACCCCATCCACTTCCAAAACCCTAATCGCCTTTGCTTGTGTCATTCTTGCTGTGGGCCACTGGTAGTTGTTGACCGCCATGGTTTCAATCAAATTATAGGCTTCCTCGTAACTCTTATCCATGAATGCTCCGCCCGACGATGCATCAATACTCGTTTTGAGATTCCCATGCAGTCCGTTGTAAAAGGTGTTCATTTGCAGCCACTTAGGTAATCTATGATGTGGGAATTTTCTGAGCAATTCTTTGTATCTCTCCCATGCCTCATACAATGATTCCCCGTGTTGCTGCTCAAACATCGTTATCTCGTTCCTTATCTTTGTAGTTTTTATCGGTGGGAAGAATTTGGCGAGGAATTTCTGAGCTAAGTCCTCCCATGTAGTTATCGAACATGGTGGTAGAGAATGCAACCAACTCTTCGCCTTGTCCTGTAAAGTGAATGGGAACAAGCAAAGTCTCACCGCATCATCTGACACCCGATTGTACCTAAAAGTGTTGCAAATTTCCAAAAACTGACTAGATGTTCATTCGGATCGTCATTAGCCAATCCCCCAAACTGAACTGAATTTTGAATCATTTGGATCGTCCCAGGCTTGATTTCAAATGAATTAGCGGCTATTGCGGGCCTGGTAATGTTTGACTGCAGTTCAGTCACCTTAGGTGTGGCGAAGTCCCTTAATGCTTTCTGATCTTCGGTTGCCATTTCCTCTTCTTTCTCAGATGTTTCAAATTCTTGTCTCGTTTCCTTGATCCACTTACTTACCCTCTGGAACCTTTTCTCAATGTTGTCCTCAAAAGGCAGCAAGTCTGAATTTTTGGACTGAGTTTGCATAAACTGTTTCAAACACCTGAAATTCGAGGAACAAAACAAAAAAAAATTGTTTAAGTAAAACTGGATTAATTAAAATGATATTGTAAAAATATTAAGATCTATACTAAATTGTTCCCCAGCAACAGCGCCAAAAACTTGTTGAGTAAAATCTATATACGCACAACATGCAAGTATACATTGTCAATAAGTTATAAAGTGATGAGTAGAGTATCGTTCCCACAGAGATCAACTAGCAATAATTTTAACTTACAATTACCAATTTTCTATTAATCCTAATTTTATTAAACTATTCAACTCAATGTTTATAATTAAAGATTCTAAATTAAAGAATAACAAACTGCCACAAAACAATCACCAATATCAAAATCTGGAATTTCAAATAATTAATGGAGAATTAGACTTATGATTTCACCCTAAGCTTCACTCTAATTTTAACACCTTTATTCCAATTCAATTCATTATCCCAGTTTATTAATCAAGAACACGAATGTAGTATTAACCACTCTCGATGCACTAATACCGTATTAACTTAAATCCACAATTAAGATAGAAACAAGTTAAATACCTTAATTAACTAACTTACTATATCTCTATGTGAATTACAATTAAAGAAGGTTTAAGAATAAGTTCTCTATCCGATTACATGCGATGCCAAGCATATCTCTACCTTAACATTCATCAAGATTCTGCTATTCACAAAATTCTTGAACACATGCTATATCAATTAGGTTTAGATTTGAATATCCTCTCTCGATTCCATACAAATCCACAAAGAATTGTTGATCAGGAAATTCATAAATTCAAGCTCAAATTAATATAGATAAACTGGAAATAGATTATTGAAACGGAAATCAAAGTTATAAAATCATCGATTCACTCAAAGATCCATCATAAGCCTAAAAAATGAATTAGTTCATCATAAAAGAAATAAACACTGAATAAATCATAGAAAACATTCTTTCAATTACAAATAATAGCCTAAGATGAAGAATATTGAAAAACACCCTTCTCGTAGCCTAAATTGCAATCGTCTTGAAAATCTCCTCGAAATACTCCTCCCAAGCTTGCTAAGAAAAACTGAGATTAATCTTGGTAATGTGTCTTTTTTTTTGTATAATTTTGTTGTTAATAGGATAATATCCCTCCAACACACAAGTCCCAGTCGAATTCTCTGCTAAATAGAGTCCATAAGCTATTCAAATGCTTGAAACCAACTCTCATCAAAGTTCAGCAAGCAGCAGGAGTCTTCTCCAATCGAGACCCCCCCCCCGGCCCGGCGGGAGTGCATGCCTTATATAAGCCAGCCCCGGTGGGCACCCTTTTTGTCAAGTCCTGTTGGAGACCCCCCGCCCCGACGGGGGTATATAGTACAAACAAGCCCGCCCCGGCGGGCATGTAATCTGTTAGATAATTTGCTGAACTTCAGGGCTTCTTCCCAATTCGCATCATTTGACTCCAAATCATCCCAATTGACTCCAAATATGCGTTAAACATCACAACAGCCATCCTACATATGAAATAACATACTACAAGTAAAAACAAACATGAACACAAGAAATTAGCAATAAATAAGCATGAAATGGACATTGATTTACATATATAAAATCCACTTATCAAGGTACAAGAAGTGGTGGTGGTCGAGTCAGAAAACTCGAAGAACTTAGAATTCATGTCCTTATTTGATGGCATGTCAGAGGAGGAGGTGGAGGTGGTGTCGTTTAATACGGTAGCACCTGCAGAAGAGATGACTCTGGGAGAGTCAGTGAAGGAGTTATTCATGACCGTGTTGGATAGAAATATCCAGTTGGGAAAGGAAGTGAGAGAGCTGAAGGAGGAGATCCATGAAATTTTGGAGAATAAGATAGACATGGAGACGATGTGGGAAGAGGAGCACGATGAGATAGTTTTGGCGAAGGATAAGGTCTATGAGCTGAAACATGAGGCCTTTGAGCTTAGACAGGAGCTAAAGGTCAAGAAATAAAAGATTTGTAGAATGTCATATATACATAAGAGTTCACACTGGGATTTTCAGCGGCAAGTGGCTGAGTATCCGGTAGAGGCAGGGCAGACTCGGCATACTATCAGTCGAGATGTTATAGCCAGTCTGGCCAATGCAGACTATGAGAATGCCATAAGGAAAATATAACCTAGTTAGTAGCTAGAGTAGAGGTAGATATGTACATATGTTGTATCTATGTAATGATGTAAAACCCTCTTTTGTATATCAAAGGGTAGTCTTTTGTAATTCTCAATTTTTGGAAAGCAATTGCGGGAAGGTAATGTAATCAGCTAAGGCTGTCCAATGATGAATGATGTAGTATTATACTACAAAGAAACAAATCAATATAAGCCTTTTATGGAACATGTTGTGCAATGAGTTTGAAGTTATTGTTTAATAATGAATAATAACTAATTAACAAGAAGAAAGTAATAATGACGTGTTATTTATTTTAATAGAAAGATGCCGCCAAGAAGAAGACAACGAAATCAAGAAGCCAATGTGAATCAACCGGAAGGGGGACTGATTAATCCAATGCAAGAGTTCGTTAATTTATTAACAACTGCTTTTAATAGAAATGGGACAAATATACCCGTAAATCCTGTGGTAGTACGGGCTACTACGTTTAAGGATTTTAAGAGTGTAGGTCCACCGGAGTTCAAAGGAACTACGGACCCTATAGAAGTCCAAACTTAGGTAAACGAAATTGAGAAGGCATTTATTATTGCAAATGTTGAAGAGGGGCAAAAGGTTTCTTTTGCTACCTATATGATGAAGGGAGAGGCCAACTTTTCGTGAGAGGCAAACCAGGCTAGGGCAGGGATAGAAAACCTAACGTGGACACAGTTCAAGGAGATTTTCTTCGAGAACTACTTTCCCACGAGTATACAGGGGAGAATGGAGATGAGGTACCTAGAACTGAAGCAAGGGGAAATAACTATTCCCCAATTTGCTGCCAAGTTCAATGAACTGGCGAGGTTTGCTCCACATTAGGTGGATACGGAGGTAAGGAAGGCTAGGATATTTGAGCAGGGCTTGAAACCCTAGCTCAATAACAGGATATCAGTGTTTCAAAGTAATTCTTTTGGAACCATTCTGGAGAAGACAATAATTGCCGAAGGTGGTAACGAGTCTCTAAGCCAATACCACAGAGAGAAGAAGAATAAGAATAAGGTAGAAGGGGAAGTGAAATTCGAGGGAGGCAGTGGTAGTGGCAACAGACAGAAGAGGAAGGGTTTTAAATTTAGGAATACCGGAGTAAAGTAATGAGATCCTAAGAAGAGGATGGAGGCATGCAAGAACTGTGGAAAAACTCACTTAGGAGTCTGTCTCAAGGGAAAAGCTGTATGTTACAACTGTGGATAGGAGGGTCACATTTTGCCTAACTGTCCAAGTCCAAAGAAGAATCATGGATGCTTCGTATGTGGATCAACTAATCACATGGTGAAGAATTGCCCAAAGAAGGGGATGGATGGGAATAAGGGCACTAATAGCGGTAAGTTAACTATTGGTGGTCCAGCTCAGATGAGTAGGTTGATGGTTTGCACCTTTAACATGACGGTCCAAGATGCAGTTGCATCAGGGGATGTAGTTATAGGTATTATCCCGATCAACAATATAAATGCTTATGTGTTGTTTGATTTGGGTGCTACTTGTTCTTTCGTAGCATGTGATTTTGCTAGACGATTAGGACTACCTCCCGAAAGATTGCATGTGTAAGACCCCGAATTTTATGAAATAAAAGTATTCAATTTTTCTTATAATTACAATTCAGTAAATGGTTAAATTGATAAAAAGTTAAAGTTATGGGTGAAATGTGAAAATTTTTCAAAATACACAAGTGGTTATAAAATAATCATTGTTGTCGGGGAATATTCGTTTGGTCGTGGAATATTCTTTCTGTCGGGGAATATTCGTACGACGGCGCAGCCATTTGTGGGCCCCATAACAGAATAACTGTCGGGTGAAGAAAATGATAAATTTGAGTTTTTACAAATAACGGCGTAGTTGTTACCGTTAACACTGCTGGAATACCCGGTGGTTAAAATACAGTAATACACGTTATTGCACAGTAGCACACGGTATTGCATAGTATTTTTGAAATTATTGATTCTTACGTAAGAAGGCACTACTCAATAATTGTTATAGTAATTACTGTTCAATATTTTATTTTATTGATTCAATAATTGCTACGTTAAAATTTTATATTATTGTTGTTCAATAATTGTTGCTGCACAGTATTTTCCATTATCAGATCAATAATTCATATTATTTGAATAGTATTATTAGAGAGCATTATTGGCAATGTCTAGAAAGTTCTGTCTAAGGAGAGGTTTGGTCATCTAATTGCGCGCTAGTAAGGAGAAATCCTTATTGGAAAGCCCCCTCTTTCCTGGGAACGGCCTGGTTGTCATAAATGTGATTCTGTAATATTATTTGTGAATAATTAATTATTGATTTATATGATAAGAAAATATTTATTTTATGTGGATATAAATGAGGGATATATTTTTGTGGTTAAAAATGAAGGAGTTAATGTTGAGGTTTTTATCAGTATTTTTGTCGGAATGGAGGTATTAAAAATCAGGGTTTTTGAGATATTTTGCGAGGGTTATAATTTTTAATCCGACCGTTGGATCGTGGTAATTTTTGGATATGTTATACATATATAAGTTGAGTATATGTCCACAAATTTTGAACCGTTAAAAATGAACGTATGATTTGTTATGAATTTTACGAGATGACTGGTTCAGAAATTGTTGAATTTTCGGAGTTTATCATTTTGGTGGAAAATTCTAGAATTGGTGGGCCCCACTTGTGGTTGGTGAAGAAATGTGCTGAATTATATTTCAAATGTGGTGGGTGGGAATAGTAGCAGGTAAAGCCATCAGGTTGCAGGTCAAACCTACCAAAATTTTCCTATAAATAGAGGGCTAAGTTAGAATTGAAAATCACACCAAAAACATAAGCTTTCTCTCTTTCTCTCTCTATAATATGAAGCATATTTTGTGAGTTTTTAGATACTTGGTGAGTTGCTATTCATCAGTGCAAGTTTCCTTCAGCATCATATCCGATATCCAGTCAGAAGTACTGCTCTTTTGAGGTAAGGAATTGTAAGGGATTGTAAGAGATAGTAAGGGATTTTAAGGGTTGTTATATTTTCCAGTTTCGTAATTTTTCTGACCTTCAAAAATTCTGGAAAAATTTGAAATGATATTTTGATGAGTTTTCTTGATTGTGTCCAAAAATGGTGATTTTTGGATGTATAGATTGAGAGTTATGAATTTTATGAGAAAAGACTATTTTAAAAGTAACAGCTTATAATTCCTTGTGGTTAACTCCAAAATTGATGAAATTTTTATTGGGAGTACATGTATATGATAGAAATATACTCTGTAAATTTCAGAATTTTTAGACAAAAGTACAATTTTTGATAAATGTCTAAATATTCGGCTATTTTGGCCATATGAAAAATAGTAAATGACTTTTAAAAATTTTGAGAAAAAAAATATATGTTCACTATGGGACTATATTATGCTAAATTCCAGAAAAGAAATATTTTTGGAACGGATTTGGTATTTTTCATGAAAATAGTCTAGTTATGAGTAAATGAATTAAATATGTTTTGTGAAGAAAGAAAATTGGAAAATAGGATTTTATGGCTTGAGAATCCTATATGAGGTATATGCAGATTTTTGATGAGGGTTTTGGTTATTGATGATGAAATTGTAAGAGTTGGCATTTTATGATGATTAAATGCATTAATTAGTAAAGTGTAAACAATTAAAATAAATTGTTTATAAATTTAAGTAATGTTATTCTTTCAATATCATTATACCGAAATATTGGTATGAATTTTATTTGTAGAATTTCTATCTTTTGTGTCGGGGTTACTATTCATGAGTTACGAATATTACTCTTGAGATTAAAACTATATGTTGATCATATTATTTTTATCATCATATATAACATTTTTATAACCCTGATGTTGAAATTCTCTTTCACTGGAGTGTAAAGATGGGTAGATTATTGGTATGATCATGACTAGGGTTCTCTTTGGCCTGTAGTGCAAAGTTGAATTGTGACTGGTATGATCATGACCATTGAATTTATAATTGAATATCTTAAGCTTAAGTGCAAAGGTGAATTGATCAACATGGTTATAATTATTGTTTATATAAATTCTGAAATGATTATATATTTCTTTGAGATATGAATATATTTGGCCTGTAGTGCAAATATGAATTGTTGATGAATATCTTTGGCCTGTAGTGCAAAGATGAACTGTTGTTGAATATCTTTGGCATGTAGTGCAAAGATGAACTGTTGTTGAATATCTTTGGCCCGTAGTGCAAAGATGGTTTGTTGATGAATATCTTTGGCCCGTAGTGCAAAGATGGATTTGTTAGTATGATTATAAACAGGAATTGTGATTTGGTATAACCATGATCTTTGATGTTTCAGGTAAAGACAGGTGATGAAAATATTCTTCGTCCTGGGTGCGAAGAAAAATTTATAGTCACAATTATGATTATGAGTTATTCATATGATTGTGGAAAGGAACTGTTGAGTGATGTTACATGGATAAAATATTGTTGGTGGATTTTTAACATGGAGAAGATAATAGACTTTATAGTCTATTTGACTCTTCTAATGGATTGCTCGTTCCGCTGCAACTATGGTTGAAATTTTTATCATTTACCATATGTTCTAAATCTCTGATTTATTATTGATGAAGGCTATTGATAATTTAATTATCTTTAGTCATGATATTCTTTACTGAGCTAGTTGTGCTCACCTTTTTGCTTCACAATTCCTTTCAGGTAATAAGAGTGTAGCTGGGTCGAGCGGGGGTAACAAGGGAATAGAACGGTGGTCATCATTTAGTAGTTATATTTGGTGAAGAAAATAGGGTGAGGCGAACCCAACGTTGGAAGGGTGTTTTGTCACTATCATACAAGATATCTAATGACATACAACCTCGTGTCATCATAGGACAGGGTTGTGCTCATCTACTTGCTGAGTATATCTATGGGCACTACCTATATAATCTTGGTGTTTGTTTGAAGTATAATTCTCAATTAGAGACAGTGGAGATAATGATAAGTCAAGAGAAGACTCACCATTAGGAAGAATATGATAGTAATCTTTTCGTTTTTCTTTGGGGTCTATTGGGTCAACCAAGGATAATTCTGTGGCCATATGATATCTATCATAACCTAGACGCGTGGCTTCCCATGTACGAAGGTTTCCTTGAGCACTTCTCAAAGATTCTAATTTCTAAAACAGTTTTTGACTATACCTTTATGTAAGGTGTTATTGTGAGGTGATGTCCACGGTTGGAACATGAGTCACATTTGGTATATATTTGTATCCAAACTCACAGCATATGTGTTGTTGTATTTTGCACGACAATTGTTGTAATAAAGTTGTAGTTATTTTCTGTACCATGTATTTGACGACTCAGAATGGGTTGGGTGGAATGGACCTATTTTGGGGTCGTTACAGCATGTACCTTTGAATATTAAGGTAGTAAACGAAGAGATAATTCATGTTAAAAATATTCATAGGTATTGTTGTGTAGAAATACGAGGTTATAAATTATCGATAGATTTTGTTACCGATAAAGTTAGGAGAATTCGATGTAATTCTCAAGATGGATTGGTTGTTCAACCATGGTGTAATTATAGATTGTCAAAAAATGTATAAACATTAGAACATTGGGACAGCCTCATGTAGTGTTTTACGATAATAAATCACCGGGATGTTTGTGTTTCTTACCATGACACAAACTAGGAAATTGTTGAGAAAAGGATGTGTAGGTTATTTGTGTCATGTTGTTGATACCCAGAGAGTGGGAGAAATGATGGAACAAATACCTATAGTCAAAGAATTCATGGATGTATTTCCAAGCGAATTACCAGGTCTTCCATCGGATAGGGAGATCGAATTTGTAATAGATATTGTGCCAAGAGCGGCACCAATTTTAAGGGCACCGTATCATATGGCGCCAATAGAAATGAAGGAGTTGATGGTTCAATTACAAGAACTGTTTGATAGAAATTACATTCAATGATCACCGATACCGTTTGTGAAGAAGAAGGACGGATCGTTACGACTTTGTATCGACTATCGAGAGTTGAACAAGTTAACGATAAAGAATAAATACCCATTGCCTAAGATCGATGATCTCTTTGATCAGTTGAAAGGGGCAAAGTATTTTTTTAAGATAGATTTGCGAATGGGGTATCATCAGGTGAAGGTTAGAAAGGAGGATGTACCTAAGACGACATTCAGGACTCGTTATTGCCATTACGAGTTTCTGGTGATGTCATTTGGGTTGACAAATGCACCGATTGCATTTATGGATATGATGAACAGAGTGTTCAAACAATATTTAGACAAGTTCGTCGTGGTGTTTGTTGACGATATTCTAGTCTATTCTAAGATGCCAGAAGATCACGCTGAACACTTAAGGTTAGTGTTGGAGACACTAAGGAAGGAGAATTTATATGCGAAATTCACTAAGTGTGAATTTTGGCTAGAAAGGGTACAATTTTTAGGTCATGTTATCAATCGAGACAGAATTTCAGTGGACCCAGCGAAGGTGGAAGCCGTGATTAATTGGGAACAGCCAAAAATGCCGATTGAGGTGCAGAGTTTCCTAGGGTTAGCGGGATACTATCGAAGATTTGTCCAAGATTTTTCTAAGATAGCTACTCTATTGACTAACTTGATAAGGAAGACAATGAAGTACATATGGATGGAGAAGTGTGAAGACAATTTTCAGGAGCTAAAGAAAAGGTTGAGTGAAGCACCTGTACTGTCTTTACCCGATGATACAGGAAATTTTATAGTTTATAGCGATGCTTCGCATAGAGGACTTGGTTGCGTGCTCATGCAGCCTGGCAAGGTCATTACGTATGCATCACGGTAGTTAAAGGATTATCAAAAAGTTTATCCTACTCATGATCTGGAACTGGTCGTGGGAGTATTTGTCTTAAAGATATGGAGGCATTACTTATATGAAGAGAAATGTGAGATATAGATGGACCATAAGAGTCTAAAATATATCTTCACACAAAAGGATTTAAATATGAGACAAAGGAGATGGTTGTGGTTAATAAAGAATTATGACTGCGATATCCTGTATCACCTAGGAAAAGCCAATGTAGTGGCCGACGCCTTAAGTAGAATGGGTCGGGAGAAGTTGTCTATGTTAACGGCTCAAACTAAGTTGATAACAAAGATGACTAGAATGGAGTTAGAGGTGAAGTTACCAAGTGAGTCGGGTCAGAGATTGTTTATAATGGAGATTTGATCTACCATTATAGAGACAGTCAAGGAGGTACAACTCAGAAATGATGAGTGTGACCAGATGAAGAAGCGGCTAGCCGATGAAAAAGAATTAAAGTACAGTCTTGATAATGAGGGATTATTAAGATTTGAAGGAAGAATTTGGGTTCATAGTTCGAGGTTAAAGGAGGAAGTGTTACAAAAGGCTCATAGTTCGAGGTATTCGATTCATCCTGGTAGTACTAAGATGTATTAAGACCTTCGACAGAGTTTTTGGTGGCCAAACATGAAGAGGGAGATAGCAGAATATGTGAGTAGGTGCTTAATTTGTCAAAAAGTTAAGGCCGAACACCAACGACCAAGTGGCTTGTTACATTTATTGGAAATTCCAAAATGGAAGTGGGAGCATATCATGATGGACTTTGTGGTGGGACTTCCAACGACTCAAAAAGGGTATGACGTTATTTGGGTAATAGTGGACCGGTTGACGAAGTCGGCTCACTTTTTGCCAATAAGAGTTAAGTTTAACTTAGATCAGTTAGCTAAACTTTATGTTAAGGAAGTTATTTCCAGACATGGAGTACCAGTTTTGATAGTGTCAGATCGTGATCCACGATTCACATCAAACTTTTAGAGGAGTCTGCAAGAACAGATGGGGACGCAGTTGAAGTTAAGTACGACTTATCATCCACAAACAAGTGGGCATAGTGAGAGGACAATTCAGATGCTAGAAGATATGTTGAGATCTTACGTTATGGATTTCAAAGGTAGTTGGGATGATCATCTACCGTTAGTAGAGTTTGCGTATAACAAAAATTATCATGCAAGCATAGGCATGCCGCCTTACGAAGTTTTATAAGGAAGGAAGTACAGAACACCATTATGTTGGGATGAAGTAGGAGAATACTGAATGCTAGGACCCGAATGTGTCTAGTAGCAGCTTCAGACAGACAAAAGAAGTATGCAGATTCGCATCGAATGAACAGAGAGTTTGAGGTAGGCTCGTATGTATTTCTAAAGGTATCTCCCTGGAAAGGAAAGATACGCTTTGGAAAAAAGGGAAAGTTAAGTCCAAGGTTTATAGGACCTTTCGAGATATTAAAAAGAATAGGAGAGGTAGCTTACGTGGTAGCATTGCCTCCAGACTTAGAACGCATACACAATGTGTTTCATGTATCTGTGTTACGTCCTTATAAGCCAGATTATAAGCATGTAATAGAATATGAGCCTATTCATATTGAGAAGGACTTGACGTATGAAGAAATGCCTATTCAAATCGTTGATAGAAAAGAGCAAGTTCTGATGAATAAAGTTATACCTTAGGTGAAGGTGTTATGGAAGAACCACGATGCCGAAGAAGCAACGTGGGAACTTGAAGAAAAGATGAAGAAAAATTACCCACAGTTATTTGTTTAATTTATTGCAAGATTCTGGGGACAGAATCCTTATAAGGGGGGAAGAATGTAACGACCGAGAAAAACGGATTATTTGTAAAATAAGTTTATTTGATTAAATAATGAATAAAATTATAATATATGTTATTATATTGAGTAAGCAAGATGAAGGTTGTTCTATAACCTAAAAGTGTCGTAATATCGTAGTATCCTGGCCACGTGATAGAATTAAGGTGTTTGAATTTCTAAGATGAAAATAAAAGCTTTCCGAGAAATTCTCCAAAAAACACTATTCATCCATTTCTGCTCGGAAATTATTTTTGAACTTCTGGGAAATACGTAATGATAGAATAATAAGGAAGGATGGATTATGTAATAATAATTCAGTTATGACAAATGCAATTTTTCACCCGCGTACTAAGTTTGAGAGTGTGAAGGAAAGTAAGGATTTGAATAAATGATGATCGTATAATGAAAGTATTATACGAAGCAATGAATACGAGTATGATATGAAGTATCGTACTAGTATATATGAAAGATAGTATAACGTGTATGATGAAAGATTATACGAATTAGTAAATGAGAAGAATACGAAGATTATACGTTAAAAGCCCTAAGCTAATTATAATGGACTTGTAGGATTTGTGTAGGAATTGGGCAAGCCCAAGTGCAATCTTGTTAAGGCCCAAAGATTAATAATGCAAGCCCAACGTTAGGCCCAAAATAATTAAATTTAAGCCCAAACCAAGAATCGACTCGTGGTTCAAACCGATGGGTTACCGGGTGAGAAAAACCCATGGGGCAACCCATGTGGGCCCCATAGATGAGTCATAGCTGGCCACTTGGTGGCCAACCAAATGATAAGAGGTGTGGTGGCCAAGTAAGGAATAGTAAGGAGGTGGAAAGCATAGAGGTAGGATGGCCTAATGACCATTATGCCCTCACCTTGGAAAATCTATAAATAGAGTGGTTGTTGGATCATTTGTTGCCTTGTTCATTTCACCAACATCTTAGAGCTTATATTATTAGGAGAAAAGTGAGAAATGTCTTGCTATATCAAGAAGAAAAGAAGAAGAACCAAGTTAAGAATACAAAGGTAAGGAATCCTAGACCATTAATCTTCATCTCTTTATTGTTAGTTTGATAGAGAAGTGATTATTGGTGGAGCATATTTCATAAAGAGGTATAAGGATGGCTATTAGTGTTAGAGTTTATGCCCTAGAGGCCAATTATTTGATATAATTGCTTAACATTTGATATTATTGTTGATTGAATAAATAAATGATTTTATTATGGTTTTATTTACTGCGTAATATAATTGTTAACATAATAAAATTCCTTAGAATAGTGATACAAATTATATAGTTTCAAGTATGTGACTTGAACATGAGATTATATAATTACAATTAGTATCATTGTTCTTAAATGTCCCTAGTCGAGTATCATTGTTGATGAGACAACAATGATGCATTGAGACTAGTATATGGATTGACTGATGACCAAATCTCATTGGTCATAAATATATGAGATATTAAGTCAATGCATAGGTACATGTTAGAGAACGATGTACTGGACAGACCCACCATGAGAATTCTATATGGAGCATTATGCGAAGTGTCATTAGCAATTCTCATAGTGACAATGATGTAATGGTCCTCCGACCTGAAACCACTATATTACTACACGAGAATTTATGTACTTTGATATCATCAAATGTCACCTTTAATAGGGTGGACTATAAAGGTGATTATTGGGTTCATTGTGAATCGTGTGAGAAATATGAGTGATCTAGATGGAATTTAACCATCCTATATTTTATAGGTAATATCCATAGGCCTCTTGATTGAGTAGGACTATGAAATGCATGGCCATGCTCAAATAGTAATTTGTTTCATATAGTCTACTCATTGACCAAGAAAACTCAGATTAAATTATGAAGAGTATGACACATTCCATGACTCGAGTTTAATCTAGGATATTAAGGTTAAAAGGATTAAATTACATTGAAACATTGGTCACAAAAAAGGTTGCATCGAATCATCGATCTTATTATTACTTGGGCAGCAGTGATGCATTACTAGATGCCGCTCACCGTTTATAACTTTATAATATGATTTTAAAGTTATTGCCAACGTAATAATAACATATAGGGTCACACACAAAGAACGTAATTAAAAGGAAATTAATTTAAATTGTAAAGATTTAAATATGTCAATATGATTGATATAATTTTAAATCACGAATTTAAATTAATAGGATAATTTATATATAGGTATATTAATTAAGTAAGACTTAATTAAGATATATATAAATTCAGATTTTAATAACATTAAGTTTTGATTAATTCCTCCTAACTGCTATATATATGATATATATCAGTCACTTTAGGTTTTACGTCAAAAAAAAAACCCTAGCCGCTCTTAGAGAGACTAGAGAAAAATAGTTTAAAAAATCCTCATCCTTGGTGGCTAGTATCGCGTTTCCTTCTTCTGCAGATCGTAGGACGATTCGTGTAGAGCGTTCGTGTGGATACCGTAGAGACGCAGTCCGTTTGAATTGCGTTGGAGATTCGACAGCATCGATTCTAGCTTTTACAATCGGTATAATTTCTTACCACTGAATTAATTATTTTTCGCATGGATCCTGTTTTAGGGTTTCGAAATTATTTTAAATTTTAATTTCCGCTGTGCGTTTCTGTATCGAAACCCCTCCAATTAGTGGACTTAAACCTTAATAAACCATGTTGTAAGTGGAATCATAGTCATAGAGGTTATGAACTAATGAAGAACATATGGATAATTGTCATTTTATTGTTGATGGACAAGTTTAAACCCATCATGTATAAGATTAGATGAAATATGTTTAGTTAGGTTGATAGATATATGGAATGAATCCATTTTGAGCGGTGTAAAAATCTCAAGTAACGAAGTTATGGCGAAATTCACGAGATTGGATGATAATCGTCAAAATTGTTAAATTCTCGGAATAAAAGTCAAAAGTCACCGTTTAACTCGAAAACATTAGTTTTCCATGGAGTATAGTCTAAGTTTTCATTTTAGAGTTGCGGATTCGAAGATGGTTGAATTCCGACTTAGAACGAAGAAACGAGTTTTGAACGTTCACGAACGTTTAACGAACGTGTAATAAAGAAATTAATCGGTGAATTCCATGTTAACGGATTCAAAAATGTATGATTTTCTAATGAAATTGTAATACACATGATATGTGAGCTAACGGCTTTTTAAAGTGCCAATTCCGACTTATAATGAATAAGTTATGAGGCCGAAAAATATTGCAGAAGAAAAGGCTGAGAAAATTCTTTGAGGCACAGGGTCGGCGCCGCAGCGCGGCCCGAGGGTATAAAGTCGGCACTGCATCGCCAGACCAAGCCCTCTCCCACTGTGAAGTGGTACCGCAGCGCGGCCGATAGTATAGGGAGTGGCGCCGCAGCGCCGATGCCGAGTCTCATGCACTGCTAACTCGCGCCACAGCGTGAGCTCTACAAAAGAAGCTGGCACCGCAGCGCCAACACTAGGAAAATGACAGTAATGAATAACAATGAATGTAAAGGAAATAGAAGTTGATTGAAGGTGAATTATAACCTTAATAAACTTAAAGTAACATCCTTAAGGATGATAATAACCTTGAGAATTATAACTAAAAGTTGATGAAAGGTTACGAGAATGTAAGCGCAATGTAATACTATAAATTGTAATGAATATTAATCAATCTAATGAATAATTAGATTGAGAAGGAGGGTAAGATAAATTAGTGACCATACATGATTGTTTATGACCTAATGTGGTATGTTATGTGATTATGTAATGTAGAATCCTTAAAGACTCAAAGGAAAAGTATATTAAACTGTAGAAGACGCTGAAGGCAAGTGTTCTAAACACTTGTCTAAGTTCTTTTTGGACAAACTTTGTGATTCATGTATCTTACTCATGAATTGATGTGTAAGGAAGTCGAAGCCAATTCCTTCGGCTAGACTTAATGTGTTTTGTGGATTTCTTTATAATCTATCAAAATATTGTCAATGTTGCTATCTTTTCCCAAACTGTTTTGGTATTGATTTCAAAGAAAGACTAGGTATGAATAAACAAATGTTTTGTCGTCAAACGATAAGCACGTGAGGTTGCCAAAACTTAAACGTAGATACCTTTAAAGAAGTAGTGTTGTACAACATAGAGTACTATAGGCTGATCACCTAGACGTGCTCGTAAGATATGTCGAACTTACGGACTTGGTGCCGGGTTGTCCTTTTCAAAGAAAGAATGAAATGCTCAAGGTCTTGGACCAAACTTTATGATTAACGAATGTTGTTCGATGTGAAATGTTGTAAGGAAAGGAGAAGTGTTATTTTAAATTATCTATAGTACTTCATAACTATTGATTTAGTTATAGAAGATATACGATTCATATGATTCAAACCTATTGCTTAAATGAAATTGTCATACTTGTTGAGCTATTTATGCTCACTCTTGCTTAAACCATATGAATGCAGCTAAGACCGAACGGACCGAAGGATCTAGTAAAGATAAAGGGAAGGCTAAAGCGGACCAATAAGTTGCCTTTGTTATAGTATAGTATGAATGTTGTAATTATTTGATATTATGACAAGAACACATGTAATGGTTACAAAGAACTTGGGAAGGGAAATATTATTTTGGAATATATAGAAGACATATTCACTCTTTTGAGGTATTCCAATTGAATGTATGTGTGAACTGTAGCACCGTGTAGCACCATCTATCAGGTTGGAAGATACCCGGATTTGGGGACGTCTCAGGCATTTTATAAATAGTTCGATACGCCCGTAGAGCGTCATCCAACTTTACTGACCAATCTTTCCGACTTGGATTCACGATCTTCTCCAAAATCCTCTTCACCTCTCTGTTAGATACCTCAGCCTGACCACTAGTCTGAGGATGATATGTTGTGGCAACTCTATTGGTAACTCCATATTTAGCTAGGAGAACAGTAAAGTAATTGTTATAGAAATGGCTCCCTTCATCACTAATGATTGGCCTTGTCATGCCAAACCTTGTGAAGATATTTTTCTGAAGAAATTTTAATACCACCTTTGTAATGTCCCGAGTTTGAGAATTGAGTATATGATAATGATTCTTAGAAAAAGGTAATGAACGGGTTAAAGAAAATATAATACTCAACTATAATTGAGTTTAAGCAAAGGTTGTGAAATAAAGTCTATAAGAGTTTGTTATGAAAATCAAATGTAGTAGGAAATATAAAACCTATATTAAGATAATGTGTTGAGTGTTTTAACGATAAATTTTGAAAAGAGATTTGGTGAAAACCGAGTAAGGGATGTTTCATTGGTTTTGAGGACAGAATCCTTATAGGGGGGAGGATGTGATAACCCGAATTTTCATAAGTTATTAATATAATAATTTAATTATTAAAATTTTTATTATGAGTTGTATATATTTTGAATTATGTGTTTTGGTGTGAAGAAATTAAATATATATGAGATTTAATTGTTGGTTAAACTATTAAAGGAAGTGAAGAAAATTAGTTATGTAAAGGATTATGGTGGAAAAAAGAATTAACTGAATAAATATTGGTTAATTTAAATAGAGTTGGAAATTATATTATGAAATAATATAATTTGATTATCATGCCTTGATTGGCAATTGAATTGTAATGAATTAAATTTGATTAATAAGGCAACTAATTCACTTAATTAAAATAGTGATTTAATGTAAATATATTTGTTTTAATAAGATGAGAAAGTAATACATATTGCATATAAACGTAATATGTTAATGTAATACGATTGTGAATCTCGTAAATAGTTAAAATATTTATCGAATAAAATAAATATTTTAGTTGGAATATTTATGAAATTTAAAATGAGTATTTGATGGAAATCGTTATGAAATTATTTAATGAAAGTGTGATAATATTAATGGAATAAGAATATTCTAATTTAATTAAGTAATTAAATTAGAGATTTAGTAATTTGTTATATTGGCTAAATGTAAGTTATAATTATATTGAGGTTTAATTTAATTTAATTGCGGATGTGACAAATAAACTATATGATAAGGAAGGAATTAAAATAAATTGGAAGGAGGGTTTTGGGTGCTTGCCAAACATGACTTAGTGACCTTTGTTTTTGTAACTAATGAAGCTCATTATTTTTTTAATTGAAGGCTTTATGCTTTTTATCAGTTTTAGCGTTACGTGTGTTTTCTTAAGACAAAAAACAAAGAAGAACAAATACAAAGAAGAGAGGAAGAGAGAAAAATTGAGACAAGAAATTCTATGTAATTGAAGAGGAGTTTCAAAATCAAAGAAGGGAGAAACAAGAAATTGTTCAAACTTTATAGCAAATCAAAGGTAAAATTTCTAGGTTTCTAGTTTATGGTTTTTGTTTTCTAAATTCTCTATAATTAGGATTTTGGTGGTTGAATTTGTTGAAGTACAGTTTATATATATATATATATATATATATATATATATATATATATATATATATTCTGTTATATATCATCTATAAGCGATTTTTAGGTAATTGAATTCGTGAAATTATGCTAAAGATGAAGAACTTGTGTTCTTGATGAAATATGTATGTTATGGCTGAGTTGGAGGCAAAGATTAATTATGAAATCATGATGAAAACCTTAAATTGATGATGGATGTTGTTAAAACGTTTATAAACGAAAAGAACGCAAGCAAGTTGAATGAATCAGTTTAGTTAAGAAACGAATTTGTAGTGAATGAATTCGCTAAACATGTTAAAACATGAAAGTTTAGTATGAACATAAGATTTGGGTCAAGATTTAGGTTAGTTAATGTTTCTTTAAAGTGTTGATTCTTTGGTATATTGTAGTTCTATGAATTACGAGTCCATAGAGTCGAAATAGGACTCAATTGGATAGGTATAACTCGAGTTATGAAGGTTGGAAGGAGAAATGGTTAAAAATTTGCAAGAACAGCAAAACTGGAAAAAATTCGCGCACCTTTCTGCTAGGGGGCGCTGCAGCGCTGGAATAGTAGTTAGGGCCGGACTGTTTTGACCTTTTGTAGTAAAACGGCCGTAGCATTTTCATACGAACTCCGATTGAGGCGACTCAAGATTATCCGGAATGAGGACAAGTAGACCTACAACTTTTGTTCTTTAAGGTTTTCAATTTGAGGTCGTTAGAAGGGGTAAATATGGCCATCTTTGGGACTGATGTGAATTCAGAGGCAATCAAAGGGCGTCGGGCATAAACGTATGCAAGTGTAGTATTTTTGACGATAAAAGATATTATTCTAAGTTATAAACATGAATATTAGTAAATATAATGATGCTTAACATTAATAAATGATGTATTATATAAGTTGTATAAGCATACTAAGCATACGTAAGAGAGACGAATTGGGCGTGTGACGAATGAACGTCGAAACGTTGTGACAAGTGTTAATGAACTTAAAAGGTGTTTCAATTCAATTGAAATGAACATTATAAGATATGGAATGGAGTTAATATAAAACCAATAAGTAGTCCTAGCAAGACTTAAACACTTGAATGAATTTCGAGTATGACTAAGAAGAAATAAAGTGAGATATAAGTAGAAAGTTAACACAATCAAATTGAACATTGTGTATTGATTAATAGGAAGGGTTATGGGATGTAGAGTAAAGTTTACATTACAACTATTATGTGTTGCTATGTGACTAATAGTTGATGTGCATGATTATATATTTGTGTAGGGCACGTGAAGTGTAGATAGCTGTAAGTTGTTAAACTGTTATTGGTAAACAACGATCAAGGCAAATCTTTCAGTTCCAATTTGTTATGTGAATTTGATGATAAATTGTTTTAAATCTGTATTGCAAAAAGAATGATGTATGATTTATGTTGCAAGTATCAAATGTTAAGGTCAATTTATGACTTGGTTGAGAAAGGAATGTTGATTGGGTTATGTAACTCAATCTTTATTTGGAATGTGATGTACAACATGTATAATGTGTTTAGATAGATGTTTATGATGTATAAGATGAGCATGTTATTTATGTGCTACATGTTGCATGAAAACTGTTAGATTTGCTGGGTTGTCGAGCTCAACCTTGCAAATAACCATTTTTCCAGGTTAAGGTTTCAAGGTAACGCTATATGCTATTTGAATGACATGGATCATGCAAGACCCCGAATTTTATGAAATAAAAGTATTCAATTTTTCTTATAATTACTATTCAGTAAATGGTTAAATTGATAAAAGTTTAAAGTTATGGGTGAAATATGATTTTTTTCAAAATAAGCAAGTGGTTATAAAATAATCATTGTTGTCGGGGAATATTCGTTTGGTCGTAGAATATTCTTTCTGTCGGGGAATATTCGTACGACGGCGCAGCCATTTGTGGGCCCCATAACGAATAACTGTCGGGTGAAGAAAACGACAAATTTGAGTTTTTAGAAATAACGGCGTAGTTGTTACCGTTAAAACTGTTGGAATACCCGGTGGTTAAAATACAGTAATACGCGTTATTGCACAGTAGCACACGGTATTGCACAGTATTTTTAAAATTATTGATTCTTACGTAAGAAGGCACTACCCAATAATTGTTACAGTAATTACTGTTCAATATTTTATTTTATTGATTCAATAATTGCTACGTTGAAATTTTATATTATTGTTGTTCAATAATTGTTGCTGCACAGTATTTTCTTTTATCAGATCAATAATTCATATTATTTGAATAATATTATTAGATAGTATTATTGGCAATGTCTAGAAAGTTCTGTCTAAGGAGAGGTTTGGTCATCTAATTGCGCGCTAGTAAGGAGAAATCCTTATTGGAAAGCCCCCTCTTTCCTGGGAACGGCATGGTTGTCATAAATGTGATTCTGTAATATTATTTGTGAATAATTAATTATTGATTCATATGATAAGAAAATATTTATTTTATGTGGATATAAATGAGGGATATATTTTTGTGGTTAAAAAATGAAGGAGTTAATGTTGAGATTTTTATTCATATTTTTGTCGGAATGGAGGTATTAAAAATCAGGGTTTTTGAGATATTTTGCGGGGGTTATAATTTTTAATCCGACCGTTGGATCGTGGTAATTTTTGGATATGTTATACATATATAAGTTGAGTATATGCCCACAAATTTTGAACCGTTAAAAATGAACGTATGATTTATTATGAATTTTACGAGATGACTGGTTCAGAAATTGTTGAATTTTCAGAGTTTATCATTTTGGTGGAAAATTCTAGAATTGGTGGGCCCCACTTGTGGTTGGTGAAGAAATGTGCTGAATTATATTTCAAATGTGGTGGGTGGGAATAGTAGCAGGTAAAGCCATCAGGTTGCAGGTCAAACCTACCAAAATTTTTCCTATAAATAGAGGGCTAAGTTAGAATTGAAAATCACACCAGAAACATAAGCTTTCTCTCTTTCTCTCTCTATATTATGAAGCATATTTTGTGAGTTTTTAGATACTTGGTGAGTTACTATTCATCAGTGCAAGTTTCCTTCAGCATCATATCCGATATCCAGTCAGAAGTACTGCTCTTTTGAGGTAAGGGATTGTAAGGGATAGTAAGGGATTTTAAGGGTTGTTATGATTTTTAATTTCGTAATTTTTCTGAACTTCAAAAATTCTAAAAAAAATTAAAATGATATTTTGATGAGTTTTCTTGATTGTGTCCAAAAATGGTGATTTTTGGATGTATAGATTGAGAGTTATGAATTTTATGAGAAAAGACTATTTTAAAAGTAACAGCTTATAATTCCTTGTGGTTAACTCTAAAATTGGTGAAATTTTTATTGGGAGTACATGTATATGATAGAAGTATACTCTATAAATTTTGGAATTTTTGGATAAAAGTACAATTTTTGATAAATATCTAAATATTCGGCTGTTTTGGCCATATGAAAAATAGTAAATGAATTTTAAAAATTCTGAGAAAAATATATGTTCACTATGGGACTATATTATGCTAAATTCCAGAAAAGAAATATTTTTGGAACTGATTTAGTATTTTTCATGAAAATAGTCTGGTTATGAGTAAATGAATTAAATATGTTTTGTGAAGTAAGAAAATTGGAAAATTAGGATTTTATGACTTGAGAATCCTATATGAGGTATATGCAGATTTTTGATGAGGGTTTTGGTTATTGGTGATGAAATCTTATGAGTTTGGCATTTTAAAATGATTAAATGCATTATTTAGTAAAGTTTAAACAATTAAAATAAATTGTTTATAAGCTTAAGAAATATTATTCTTTCAATTTCATTTTACCGAAATATTGGTATGTATATTATTGTGGAATTTCTACCTTTTTTATGTCGGGGTTACTATTCATGAGTTACTATTCATGAGTTACTATTCATGAGTTACTATTCACGACAAAATTGGTTTCTTTTTCTAACCAAATTATAGTTGATTTATGAATATTACTCTTGAGATTAAAACTATAAGTTTATCATATTATTTTTATTATTATATATAACATTTTTATAACCCTGATGTTGAAATTCTCTTTCACTGGAGTGGAAAGATGGGTAGATTATTGGTATGATCATGACTAGGGTTCTCTTTGGCCTGTAGTGCAAAGTTGAATTGTGACTGGTATGATCATGACCATTGAATTTATAATTGAATATCTTAAGCTTAAGTGCAAAGGTGAATTGATCAACATGGTTATAATTATTGTTTATATAAATTCTGAAATGATTATATATTTCTTTGAGATATGAATATATTTGGCCTGTAGTGCAAATATGAATTGTTGATGAATATCTTTGGCATGTAGTGCAAAGATGGCCTGTTGATGAATATCTTTGGCCTGTAGTGCAAAGATGAACTGTTGTTGAATATCTTTGGGCCGTAGTGCAAAGATGAAGTTATTAGTATGATTATGAACAGGAAATGTGATTTGGTGTAACCATGATCTTTGATGTTTCAGGTAAAGATAGGTGATGAAAATTATCTTCGTCCTAGATGAGAAGAGAAATTTAGAACTACAGTTATGATTATGAGTTATTCATATGATTGTGGACCAGAATTGTTGATTGATGTTACAGGGATAAAACATTGTTGGTGGATTTTTAACATGGAGAAGATAATAGACTTTATAGTCTATTTGACTCTTCTAATGGATTGTTCGTTCCGCTGCAACTATGGTTGAAATTTTTATCATTTACCATATGTTCTAAATCTCTGATTTATTGTTGATGAAGACTATTGATAATTTATTTATCTTTAGTCATGATATTCTTTACTGAGCTAGTTGTGCTCACCCTTTTGCTTCACAATTCCTTTCAGGTAATAAGAGTGTAGCTGGGTCGAGCGAGGGTAACGGGAAAATAGAACGGTGGTCTCTAGCTGTGGATGTTCTCCCGAAGCAGTATAGGAAAGTTCATTTAGTAGTTATATTTGGTGAAGAAAATAGGGTGAGGCGAACCCAACGTTGGAAGGGTGTTTTATCACTATCATACAAGATGTCTAATGACATACAACCTCGTGTCATCATAAGACAGGGTTGTGCTCATCCACTTGCTGAGTATCTTTACGAGCACTACCTATATAATCTTGGTGTTTGTTTGAAGTATAATTCTCAATTAGAGACAGTGGAGATAATGATAAGTCAAGAGAAGACTCACCATTGGGAAGAATATGATAGTAATCTTCTCGTTTTTCTTTGGGGTCTATTAGGTCAACCAAGGATAATTCTGTGGCCATATGATATCTATCATAACCTAGACGCGTGGCCTCCCATGTACGAAGGTTTCCTTGAGCACTTCCCAAAGATTCTAATTTCTAAAACAGTTTTTGACTATACCTTTATGTAAGGTGTTATTGTGAGGTGATGTCCACGGTTGGAACATGAGTCACATTTGGTATATATTTGTATCCAAACTTACAGCATATGTGTTGTTGTATTTTGCACGACAATTATTGTAATAAAGTTGTAGTTGTTTTCTGTACCATGTATTTGACGACTCAGAATGGGTTGGGTGGAATGGACCTGTTTTGGGACTGTCACAGATCAGATGCAATGCATGAAGATTAAATACTTTAGCTATAGTTGTTATTCTTTTAATCCATGTTTAAAGTTTTGAGATATGTACTTGATGGTTTATGATGTTTAATAATTGGTGAGTTGTAAAGTTAAAGTTTGAGCTATCCGATGTATAAAGGATATCGATTTGAGATGTAAGTGTGTGTGTGTGTGTGTGTGTGTGTGTGTGTATATATATATATATATATATATATATATATATATATATATATATATATATATATATATATATATTAACTTTGATAAAGTGAATCATGGATTATATAAAATTCAAAGACACGTAGATGATAAAGGTTATGATTCAGGGAAAATAAAAGAAGAAGATAGAAAAGTTTAAAATATTCCGCATTTTTAGTGATTGTATCATCAAATAATGATGTAAAGTTAGAATAAATGTGTATTGTTAACGACCGAGGTTGAGAGTTGAATTGTGTGAGAGCCCCAAATTCGGGACCCAAATCACCACGGATCTGATACAATCATTCTATAACTATTGCGAAAGATATAAACATAAATTGTTTATACAATAAACTTTACACACTATTCTCCAAGGTCGAGTAATCTTAACTTATACACAATTCATAACTTGACTAACACATAACATTATTATTATACAATACTATTACAAATTTAATCGCACACATTAACTTTAAACTGAAACTGGCTTTAACCTTTCCTTGTATCTGAAGCATTCTCCTTAATCTGCAATGTTTTATCATGATATAGCAACGGTGAGCATGAAGGTTGCCCAGCAAGTTTAAATTTATTTAAGAATATATAATGATTGAAAGAGTCTGAATAATAAGCTGGCTATAATTCATCAATATAGTTGCGAATTAACATGAATAAGCTATTGACTGAACAAGTATTAAACATGAACAAATATATCTGGACCGAATGGTAATGAAGGTGATCAGCCTTTCATACCTGATGTAGACACTCAAAATTTTCTTCTCCTGTTACTAACCATGCATGAGGGCAAAAACGTCTTTTTCACACTCCAAAGATAACCTTGGAGGACTACGACATCAACTTCAAACCCCAGAGATCACCTCGGGAGATCCAGTTTCTAACCCCGGAGATAGCCCCGCGAAATCAGGTTCCAACCCCGGAGATAATCCCGGGAAAGTCAGTTTTAACCTCGGAGATAACCCTAGGGATCAAGATCAATGCCTGGAGACAGCCCCAGGAAGTCAAGCCAACCTCAGAGATGACCCTGAGGATAGTCAAAGTCAACAGCAGGCAAATCGCAGAGATAACCCTGAGAAAAGACTGTTACAACTGCGCGAAAACCAGAGATAACCCCGGGAGGGGCAAAATGGTTATTTTGCCAACTCAACTTCAACTCACATCAAATACACTCATGTCAACTCAAAATACTTCAAAGGAAGTCCCACAAGAGCGATATCTTAACTTTCGAACGCAAACTACGTAAAACGGCTCAACGGATTGCCTGACGGACACCCGGGAATGCTATTTTGGTCATGGACCCATCTTCCTAGAATCAAAAAAGGTCAAATCATATGTCATTGTGTAGCTCTCGGAAAGAGCTTTCCGAAATGATATGGCACGCTTCCATCGGACTCCCGGATTAAAAGTTATGAGCGACCGAGCGAACAGCGCGTACGTACTTCGACACGGCGGGACCCACACTGCCCGGGGCACCCCGGGCAGCCGCAGGTACACCTGCTACTAGGTGCCGCAGGTACACCTGCGGCTCCATCCTCTATAAATATAGGGCTTGGGGTGGCCATTTTGCAAGAGAAAATATAGCCTCCAATGGAGTGTAAAACAGCTAGTTGTGCACAGTGCTAAATAGTTTGAAAAAAACTCATAGAAAACTACTGGACAATCTATTTTACAGGAAATTTCAAAGGAAGTATATATTAAAGAACATTGTTAAAAACATAATACTCTCATCCAATAATTAAACCACATGTAAAAATAATATCCACAACTTCTGCACAGACCTTCCATGTGAATTTGAAGGTGTCATTTGTTGTAGCAATCCCTCTCTTCTGTAATGCTGACGTATCATCAGCATCCAACTTATGTATCAACTATAGACAGAGTGACCAAAATTATAATAGGAATTTTAGCATTTGAAGTTATGACTGAAATATATTATAAATCAAACTTATGTATCAACTATGGACAGAGTGACCAAAATTACAAGACAACTAAATCAAATGTACAAAGTTGTGATACTATCTATATCCAAGTGCTATGGTTATCGCAGTTGAGTTCAAATTCCCATAGTGATTTCCTTTTTGTTATTAATTCTCCCTACTACAATTTTACAAACCTAAACCTACCCACATCTAGTTACTTGTCTCCTTTGTTTCTAAGTTTATATTTATAACTTTAAAGGTCATTGTCGACGTCGGGGTTTTTAAAAGTCCCTTTCCGTTACTTGTTCTTTGGTGTTCTCATTTTAGGTGAGATTTGTTTGAAAAAACAAGTGAAAAAGGTCCGACAAGTATAATGTCGATGATTGGACTATAAGAGTAGCCAGTTGATTTTTTAAATGGTTGTACCAACGCAACCGAGAAAAGGTTTGCACATTGACCCAGTGATGTGACACTGCTAAACGGGTCGGTAAAACCGAGATTCATTAGGGTTCGGGGATTTAGTTATGCGGAGGGAAGGTGTTAGGCACCCCCCCGACATCCGTGTTACCATGGTGATCGCCTCTTTTTAAGAAACTATTATCTGAATATGTGTGTGTGTGTGGGTCAATGTGCTGTTATTTGGAAGTAGTGCGAGGCCTCGTTCACACCTATATACACAGGGTTTGAATTTTATGTAAAAATTCAATTTTAAGCAAGATATGGCAGTGATGTTTTATAAAAGAGGTTTTTCAAACCCTGATGCTCAATAGTAATTGAGACCTTTTACACTCCCATTTTATTCCGTATTCGGCTGGATTGATTTTATTTGACAGATGCGAGGCATCCGTACGAAAATAATGTACAAAAAGATGCTGAATTCCTCGTGGGTATGTAAACCATCTGAGGAAATTCAGACACTGCGGAATAATTTACAAGCTGCTTACAGCTGATAATATCCATCACGGGAACCGAATCAAGATCCAATGGGATGAATCTGTGATAACATGATTCCTAGGCTCACATGATGACGCAATTGATATAAACACAATAAGCAGGTATATATATATAAAAGCTATAAATATATATATACATACATGATCACCAACCACAAAGTACATCCATGGGGGATCAGAAATGTAAATAAAGCTATAAAAAAGCTATCAACCGCCACGGAGGAAACTCCAGGCGGGACGAAATGTATAAAAAGCTGTAAAAACGGTCAACCACCACGAAGTAAACTCCACGTGGGAAGAAATGTAAATATATATATATATATATATATATATATATATATATATATATATATATATATATATATATATATATATATATATAATAGCATATAAACGCACCAGATGTAAAATCTAGGCTCATCGAACAGAGTTCGACCACAGTTGATATATATAAGTATATATATATTAAAGCACGTAAACGCTCCGGATGTAAAATCCAGGCTCATCGAACAGAGTTTGACCACAGATAATATATATAAGTATATATATATATATATATTAAAGCAGGTAAACGCTCCAGACCGAAGTCTAGGCTCATCGAACAATGTTCAACACGCAGTTTATATATATAAATATATATGAAGGAAATAAAATAAACGCTCCAGACCGAAGTCTAGGCTCAATCGAGGCATAACTCAATAATGTTAGTCAATATATATATATATATATATATATATAGACTGAAATGAAACCACGGACCGAAGTCCGGACAAAAGCAAGCAACAAGACTCTCAATGTGTATAAGGGTGCGTACAAAAATGAAGAGAAAGACTCTAAAGTGTGTGAGAAGGCTTACAGTGGGCTGCCAAAGAAGACTTCTATATCTTTACAGTGAGTAAACACAGACTTTTGTAGGTACAAAAGGGCTATATATGAGCTCACAGGTGTTTAAAAGGGGGAAAGTACAATGCTTGGGATGAGTGCAGAGCAAATTGGGCAGAGCTTCCTCGACATTTTCTCTTACAAAATGGCCACTCCAAGCCCTGTATTTATAGAGGGTGGAGCCGCAGGTGTACCAAAGGCAACCCGGGTGGGCCCGGGTTTTTCAGCTCGGGTTGTCTCAAAATACGTGCACTCAGGCACTGTAATGTCCTCTCGAACTTTCAGAAGTGCAATTCGGGCATATGTTTGAGGTATACAGGACCTATTGCGGACCACCGTTGTCGAGAGTTGTACGATGGCATGGGATTAGATTTTTTGCAAAGTCATTGAAGATGGGACGGTGCCCTCCGGTCTTCAAGCTTTAACTTTTATCCGTTACCCCACACAATAGTCACTCGGGATTGATTAGTCTTGTGGGACATTGTTGCGTAGATATGTTGAGGCAACGTGGCATGACATCGTATTGGTCAGATGACGATGTTGCCCCTCACCGGTGTTTTCGCCGGATTGGGCTGATAAAGCAGACGTTGCTCAGCTTCGCTGAGATTGGACTGCTACAATTTGTTGAAGGTTCTCATTGTCATCTTTGAGGTGTGTCTGTCTTCCCGATGTTATCGCCGGGCTGGTACAGTGTATCTCATTATGAGCGCCGAGATTGAAGCTGATTGCATTTGTAATAAGCATTTCTGGGGTTATTGCCGAAATTGCGTTCCTTGGGGTTATCACCAAGGTTAGTGGCTATTCCCATGGTTGGGACTGAGACTGGATACCTTGGGGTTATCTTCGAGATTAATCGGTCTTCTTCAGTGTGTGTTCTGGTATTGTATCTGCATGCCTCGGGTTTATCTCTGAGATTATTACTTCCAGATTGTGATCTGGGGTTGATGCTGAACTTCCGGTAGTATTAGGTACGGATATGGATCGTCTTTCAGGGTTCCCTCTTAAAAGACGAATCTGCTCTCCTGTAATGTTAGTGATAGGTGTACAGAAAATTTTGAGTGTCTACAAATGCCCCTCTTTATCATACTCATGCATGGCAATGCATGGGTAGGATAAAGAATACTAGACACTTGAAATGCAACAAGATAAACATGATATCATGTGAATCAACATGATGCAAATGTATGATGCATGTGTACGGGGTTGTAGCCCAACACGCTGGGGATGATTGTTGGCTCCCTGTTACTCAACTAGGGATTCGCAACGATGATCAGATTTGATGTGTAATCCGAATCTGTTAGGACGTTGATGTTGGAGTTATCACCAACTTCCTGGATAATGACTTTATCCTGCAGATGTACCTCTTTTGTGTAAGAGATCTCTGGGGATAAAGCTTGATCTGTTTGAGGATGTGTATACCATATTACATCATCTATCCTCTTTGATGTTATTGACCTCTCCTGGTTAGTATCGCCAGAATATGCCAAGATTCTGTTGGGTTTACTGCCAACAGCAAATGTTGTCAGGGATGCCTGACCTTCGTTGACGTGTACTTCACCATCATGTGAATCAACGGCTGAAAAAATCCTGTAGGATATACTATCAAGGCTGCTTGACCTCCGCTGACGTGTGAATCAATGGAATATTGCATTGTGACCCCCGCCGGGGATCTGAGTGGTCGGGTGTGAAAACCTCGAATAGCTCCAGAGCTCTGATAGGTTTAAATCGCTGTCGGCTGTAATAATGTCAAGGCTGCTTGACCTTTGTTGATTTGTGTGTCAACGAATGAGCATGCGTTGTAACCCCCGCCGGGGATCTCACGTTGTAACCCCCGTCGGGGATTTCTTGTGTAAAAAGATTGGGGTGACAACCTTACGCTGACGGCATCGAACCTCTGTACGGTATTGTCGAATGTGGTATGCAAAGACTTGAATCATCGGTATAGTAAACCCTGTGTTCGGGCGAATACCAATGGATGAAAAGAAAGCCATAGTTGGATCCAGAAAAACCAAGGTTTCAGGCTATTTTGCTCAATCGCGTAGCGTTTTTATCCCGGGTTTGGCCTTTTCAGCTTGTAAGAACTCCTTTACAACTCAAACTGGACCGAGTCGGAGGGATGGGACCCACATTGGGGTGCCACAGGTGCACCTGCTGCAGCCGCAGATGGGCCTGTGGCCAACCATGGATGATATAATCCAGCAAATTGGTCTCACAAGTCACTTTCAACTTGTCGCGCGAAGGAAAATACGTGAGCCTCTTTCAGATTTGCTGAGTTCGGGCTGCTTTCTGCAAATTTTGTCACTGTACGAGTGTTCTGCACTATCTTGGTAACATATACCTGTATTTTCTCTCATTTCTGTCCGTTGGATTTTGAGTTATCGCATGAAATGCATTTAAACACATAGTAGTGATTATGTATGCACAAACGACTAGATAAAAAATATTCAACATAGTAAATGTTAGTATTAAACCATGCTGAACATAATGATGTGAAAATTTTTAACTTTTGAGACAGTTAAATTGGCACATTTTCTGCTATTTTTTTGTCCTATTTGAGGTCCAATGAGCATAAGGTAGCAAGGCAAAGTACTCCGAGTATTGAGGTTGGCCTGATGCATGATGATTTTAATTTTTAATGCATATATTATGTATATGACTTTGGGGCAGGTGTGCTACTGAATGGCCACCTAGACATGCCTGTATGCATGTGGATAGTCCTATTTTCAGAGAGGCCTATGGCAAAAATTTTCTAAATGTAGGCATTGGGTAGTCATGCATTTTAACTCTACTATATATGTTAAAGTAAATGCATGCATGCATATAGTCATAAAATGCATTCTAGAAAGCTCCAGGTAAGGAAATACCACACCCTTTTTGAGGTTATTTGGAGACTTATTGTGCAAACACTATGGATCTAGATCAGCCGAGCAGTTCCTATAGGACCACTTCTGGTGTAAGGCGGAGGGCTTCTGAAGCACCTCGTCCTCGTTCTGTCAGACAGCCTCGTCGGTTGGTGGAGGCCGTGATACGTCCTGTCCAGGTAGATGTTTCAGACATTGAGGATGAGGAGGCTGATATTCCGATAGAAGATCACGCTCCTGCTGCACATGTCCCTTGTAGGGAGCTTCCGAGTATTCAGGTGGTGAACCCAGAGTTGCTGGGGAACTTGGGCAGACATCCATCGATGTATTTGCATGCTAACGAGGTATGGCGTTAGACTTTGATCTTCCTTCTTTCCTATTGATGAGGATTAAAGGGTTTTGATGTTGATCTGCATTTCATGCAGGTTCCTGGTTTTACACAGCCTCGAGGGAACTGGTTCAGCATTCACTCCATGTATCAGGCGCTTCATCCTGACTATAGAGCGGTAGTGCATGAGTGGGGATTTGGGACATTTTTCTCCATCCTTCCACGTCGTTGTCCCTGGGGTTACCTCAGGGCATTGTCTGAGCTATGGTTTCATTAGACTCAGTCACTCTATCTGCTAGATTGCAAGGTGATGATGACGCCTATGGATTGGCAATTTATCATGGGTATGGAGTTTGGAGGCGAGCCAGTGCCTTGCATGGCAAATATTACCCCTACTGCCGTTAGATCCTTAATAGGAGTTCCGGCTACGGCGCTCAAAGGCAGGACTGTCCGTTCAGGTCCTTTGAGCGTAGATGCTATGAGCGGGCTATTGAGTGAACCTATGCCTGATGATGTCAGAATCAGGGATCGCGTTCTGCGACAATTGTTCCTGTTGATCATTCGAGGCTGCTTCATAGCAGATAACTCTTCCACGGTATCTTTCGCTTTGATCAGCGCTACACGTGATGTGGACCGTATTGGAGAGTATGATTGGGGCTCCTACACCTTTGCCTATTTCCTCCGGGGCATGCGTATGCGCTCACAGGGTTTGACCGAGGCTTAGCTAGGATTTTACCCATTTCTGCTAGTTAGTATTTCTCTTGTCAATTACCATATATAGGTTAAGAGTGTTAACTGACAGCAGATGTTTGCCTTTGTGTTGGCAGTTTTGGGCCTATGAGAGGCTTCCATGCTTGCGTCCCATGAGTGTGTTAGGTTTAGACACCTATCCACGAGGAAGACGATGGCATCATTCGATTCTGCCAGAGGTCCCTGTAGCTGAGTGATTCACTCATTGTCGTATACAGCTGGAGTTGCTGACGGCCGACACCATCACATGGCTTCCCTATTCTGGGGAACACTTGACCGTGGGTTTTGAGGATGGATACCCGACTGGAGTCGAGTATGTGATTTCCACCAGGAGAGTTCCTCTCTTCACAGATGGAGGCTGGGAGCTCTAGTTAGTAGAGCGTGCTATTAGGAGCACCACAGGGGAGATTCGTATACCGATCTTGCCTCCTGCCAGGCGTTATTAGCCTGTATCGCAGTCACCCGTCATTGATATCCCATTGTTGGGGGTTGACGATTTTGCATTGTCAGAGGGTCCGTGTACTCAGGAGACGTTCCATCGGTGGTGGTCCCCTCGCACTATTGGAGCTCAGTCCCGCGCCACACAGTTTATGGGGGATATGGTTCCAGGATCCTTGATGATGATGGATTGGATAGCTTGTGTCCGAGATCCGACTCATATGACCCAGATTGATAGTTTGACCCGGCAGTTGGACCACGCACATATATTTATCCGGCATTTGGGCAGAGACCCGATAGTGGCGGCTTCATTTGATCCTTCCAGCTCAGGCGCTGGCCCCTCAGGTGACCCATTCGATTTTACTGAAGCAGATCCTCCTCTATATAGGCCTGACATCCCTGTTGATAGAGATCCAGTGACTCAGGAGGAGTTACATCAGGTGGACAGGATTGATGATGTGGACATCGACACCATTGTCTTCTTCTGATGTATATTCTCGTTGTATCTTTTGATAGGCCTCTGTTAGATATTGGGTGGGTGTGCCCCATTTCCCTATATTTGTAGCTGTACAGAGATGTTGTATTAGGTGATGATATACTTAGGAATGCATGTATTGTTTTTTTTCATTCTCTATATCATATTGCCATCTATTATCTGTTATGCATGTATCATGTTATGCATATGTATGTATGTCCAGAGATATTCGGTATTGACCCCTGGATGGTCTTATGACACGGCCCGCACATATGTCTTCTTCGACAGTTAGCCGCATAGATCATACCCCACCATCAGTGGTGGCATCGGGTATGAGATCGTGGTATGATAGCATGTCACCACCAGACAGGGTGACTGTAGATCATTTATTGCAGCATACCATGACCTTTTGACTTTTCAGGTTCCCGCAGGATTTGTGGACGGGATGATAGAGCATTGGCTACCGGATAGGCAGGTATTTCGATTCGGCACCCATGAGTTGACTCTATACCTGGCAAACAGGCAGGCCGGGCCGGGCCGGGCCGAGGCCGGGCCGGGCCAACGGTGGGCCGGGCCAAAAAGGCCCGATTTTTGGTGGGCTGGAAATGGCCAGCCCGTGGCCCGTGGCGGGCGGGCCGGGCCGGCCCGCAGGCTTCGGCCATTAATTTTTTTTTTTTGCAAACTCTTTGTTACACCAAAAATAATAATAATAAATATTAAAAATAATAAAATAATTAATAATAAACAATAATACAAACAAACACGATTAATTAATTACATACATTAACTACATATCTCAATTAATTAAAATTGTAATAGTATTATAAATTAGTATTATTAATTAATTTTTAATTATAGTTAAAATATATTGAAGATTACATTAAAAACAAATAGTTGTTGTAGCTCAGTTGGTTTGAACTCTTATTTATTTACTTACAAGTCTTGTGTTCAAGCCTCACAACCTAACACTTTATTTTAAAAAAAAAAAATTATTGGCGGGCGGGCCGGGCGCCCGCGGGCCAGGCCTCCACGGGCCGGGCCAAAAAGGCCCGGGTTTTCATGGGCTTAAAAACAGTGGCCCAAAGCCCAGGTTTTGGCGGGCGGGGCGGCCCGGCCCGCGGGCTTTGGGCCCGTTTGCCAGGTCTAGTTGACTCCTACTCTGGAGGAGTATGCACGATTGACGATGCTGCCTCTAGACAGACCTTGCGTGCATCTGGCTTTGGGAGACATGAGTAGACGATTCATGACTCTCATAGGATTAAGGCGCAGATTGGTACATGATGAGTTGACATCTGGCCACGTGATATCCCAGCATTTTCTGTACAACAGATTTGGCTCGGAGGATAGCTATTCACGACATTCCGGGGATTTCACCACATATGAGGCTCATTGGCGCTTGGCCAGAGTTGACGTACTGATGCTATGTGTATTGTCATATGTGTACATGCCGCGGTATATGGATGAGATAGATATACGCGTTATCATGGCCGTGAGAGCTCTCAGGGAGGGTCGTACCATTGTACCTATGATTGTAGCAGAGACCCTGCGGTCGACATCATATTATTTCACATATCCTACAGGAATGTTCACAGGTAGCTCAATCATGCTATATGTGTGGTTCATGTCACACTTCAGACCGATTGGCACTTTTAGACGGCATGGGTACTGCTTCACCCATGATGTAGCTATGTCATACTCTTTTAAGCCATCAGAGTGTATAGATGCTCTGTCCTAGTCCACATTCTTGGCAGATATCAGAGATCCATTCAGCATATTGCCGTGTTCGGGGCTTAGCTCACCATACATCTTCATTACTCATGCTCCGGGCATGGTCTATCTCCCTCTGGCTGGTTTGAGGGGAGTGACCACTTATCACCCATTGGCCGTGATGTCGTATTTCTACCAGTTCCAGGATTTTCATCTTTTTGAGGGGGCGACGGGTCAGCGTTCAGCTTCTCTGTACCTCTCAGCAGAGGACCGATCTAGGGTATACGCCTGTTGGGATCAGCGCGAGATAGCGGCTTTTTTTGTCAGTCATCCTGGTTATTCCGCAGAGTATTCCGCATGGATGGAGACAGAGATTTTATCAGCTGCAGAAGTATTTGTAGTACTGGAGAGCGAGTTAGATGATGTAGAGCCCATGGAGGACATTGATATCTACATCGAGGAGGAGCCTACTGCTGGGTTGCCAGCATTTCTTCCAGATTCTCCTAATACCAGTACTATTGTGATTCAGCACTCGACACAATACTTAGAGTAGAGTCTTCATCTGATGACCTTTGAGAGAGATTAGATTCGATCTATGATGTCGACTGCTCTTGATGGGAGGGAGGCCGCTCTATTGGAGAGAAACGAGGCCTTGGCTTGTAGAGATGCCGCCGTCGTTGAGCGGGATGAGGCTATATCTGCCAGAGATGCAGTGATAGTTGAGCGGGATATCGCCATATCTGCCCAGGATGTGGCCGTCACAGATAGTACTGCAGTGAGGTCCCTTACCACTGGCATGATCGCAGAGATGAGCGCATATATTGCTGATCATATGGTCACCATGCAGATGGCTACAGATCTGTTGGGTCGTATGGATATTCTCATACAGGAGACCACAACTTTACCTACATCTTCTGAGAAGGACGCCATGTTGGGCTTGTTAGCTCGCATATACCCTGACTCGTATGTGATCTTGTATTTTTCTGCACAGACTAGCTTAGCCATTTTGTCATGTAAAGTTTACATTGTGTATATCAAACATCGTTATATATATGACAGGGAAATATATTTTTGATCACTTCCCTTTTAGATATGCCTTGCTGCTTGCTTGATATTTTGCCTGCTGCTTCAGGGCTTGTGATCGTGATGTATTCTGAATTCCTTCTCGGTGGATGGACATTGAGTTGTCTCTGGATAGTTCAGAATGGATCATCGATCTGTATGTATCCCTACCATCTCTCGGTGTCTTGGGACTGGTTTCTGTATGGAAATAAGGAGAGGAATGTAGCTTTCCTCTCTAAGATTGACCGCACCACAGATGGTCGCCAGCACTTCTATTCAGGAGAAGCCTAGTTAATTTGATCTCTTATGGATTGGTGTTGCTCTTCGAGGTACAACCGCCGCTTAGATGGTCACCGAATCTCCTATTTGGGAGGAGTTCAGGTAATTCCATCCCTTTGGTCTGAAGCCAAATGAAATGTAGTGGATTGAAGGATGATCCCAGTACCAACTGACAAGGGTTTGTGTTTTGGTATGGGGTGAGACCGCACCATGCATGGCTGCCTACGTACTCCTATTGAAGAGGAGATCAGGTATGCGTAGTTCGAACCTGGTGTAAGAGGTTCAACGCTGTGTGTGGCAGGAATGGTGTAGGAATATTTTTTTTTGTTATTGCGACCGGGCCATATGAAATGGTTGCCTATGTACTCCTATTGAAGAGGAGATCAGGTCGACGTAGTTCGCCCCTCAGGGCGAGATGAAAAGCATAATCCCATGTGCAGGTAAGAGTGCGGGGAGGAGAGAGTTTAATCCTAGGTTGAGGATAAACTATAGGTGAAAAGTTTGATCCTAGATATGGGTAGGCAAACTGCATACGTAAGAGGTTCAATCCACGATGGGATAACCTAAGTTGTAGTAACGCAAAGGAGAAAGCCAGGCTGCTGGCTTGAAAGGTATGTTTCCCTGAGGGGCAAAGTGTAGAAAAGTTGTTTGTGGTAAAGGTTTAAAGAACCGGAATGACTGGTGACCTGATGGTCTACCACCAGGATGTTTACTTGATGGTAACTTCAGACATAGTACCGTTTCACGGCGTCTGAGTTGATGAGTTGCGAAAATTCATCGCCGTCCATTTCTTGCAATCTGAGAGCGCCCCCTGTCAATACTTCCTTAACAATAAACGGGCCTTCCCAGTTAGGAGCGAATTTTCCCTTAGACTGATCTTGGTTGTCCAGTATTTTCTTCAAAACCAAGTCATGTTGTTTGAATTACAGTAGCCAGACTTTTTTGTTATAGGATCGGGCGATCCTTTGCTGATATAACTGACCATGGAAGATAGCCGCAGTTCGCCTTTCGTCTATTAGAGACAATTGGTGATACCTATCTTGTACCCATTGGTCTTCATCCAACTGAGCGTCTATTAATACTCTGAGGGATTCCATCTCAACTTCTATGGGGAGCACTGCTTCCATCCCATAGGTTAATGCGTAGGGGGTTGTCCCAGTGGAAGTGCGCATTGAGGTTCTGTAGGCTAACAGAGTCAGAGGCAATAGGTCAGGCCAATTTTTGTGATTGGCGGACATCTTTTGCATAATCTTCTTGATGTTCTTGTTAGCCGCTTCAACAACAACATTCATCTTCGGATGATAGATGACTGAGTTGAGATGTTTGATGTGGAATTTGCTGCATAATTCCTCCATCATTTTGTTGTTGAGGTTCTTGGCATTGTCGGACACAATCACCTCTGGTTGTCCATATCGACAAATAACATTATTTCTGATGAAAGCAATGATGACTTCTTTAGTAACCCTGGGGAAGGAGGCTACTTCTACCCACTTGGTGAAGTAGTTGATCATGGTAAAGATAAATCGATAACCATTACTGACTTTAGGCTCAATGGGCCCGATAACGTCCATTCCCCACATTGAGAAGGGCCAAGGTGACCTCATATTGTGAAGTTCCCGTGGAGGGGCGTGTATAGCATTCCCATGAATCTGGCACTGATAGCTTCTCCTGATATGATCATTGCAATCAGCTTTGAGAGATAGCCAATAATGTCCCATCCTGAGGACTTTCTTAACAAGGAGGGGGCCACAGACTTCGCCATGGATTTCATCCATAAGCCTTTGGGCTTGATCTTTGTCTAAACATCTGAGGAGACCCAATCTTGCATCTCTTTTGTAGAGCGCATCTCCACTCAGGTAGAATTTCATAGCAAATTGATGGATCCGCCATTTCTCAGTCGGGCTCGCCTCAGCGGGTATAGATCTATCTTGCAGATATTCCTTGATATACTGATACCAAGGATGTTGGATGGGAGGTAGCTCATCCGATACTTATCCAACGTAATTCCCGTAGGCTGGGGCCTTGTGCAGGGAAATTGTGACGCTTGGCCAGTGTCCCTTGTCTGATATGCGAATCAAGGAGGCCAAAGTTGCTAATGCGTCTGTGAAATCATTCCTGTTACAAGGAATGTGTAGAAATGATATTTTTTCGAATCTCAAAGCCATCTTTAAAACCTGCCGATGGTAAGGCAGGAAATGTAGTTCCTTGGTTTGATAGATTCCGGTGGATTGTCTGATTACCAACTCCGAATCTCCAAGGACAGTTAACCATCTGATGCCCATTGAATGGGCAAGTTTTAGCCCCATAAGACAGCCTTCATACTCAGCCGTATTGTTAGTGCTGACAAACTGTAATTTGACGGCGACGGGATACTGCTCCCCCGTATCAGATACTAGAACTGCTCCAGCTTCAGAACCTTCCATATTGACAGCTCCATCGAAATACATCTTCCACGTTTGGCATGTATCGTAATGATGGTGTTGCTGAATTGTCATTACTCCTTCATCAAGGAAGTATGTCTCCAAGGGTTTGAAATCCCATGATGGTGCGGCGGCCAGTTGATCCGCAATTCCTTGACCTTTGATGGACTTTTGAGTCACATATACGATGTCAAATTGTTATAGGATCAACTGCCATCTGGACAGTCGACAATTCAGTATGGGTTTACTGAATACGTACTTGAGAGGATCCACGCGGGATATGAGATGGGTTGTGTGACCATGGAAGTAATGTTGTAACCTCATAGCAGCCCATGCTAAAGCACAACACGTCTTTTCGATCAGAGTGTACTTGTGTTCACTGCTGCTGAATCTTTTGCTGAGGTAATAGATAGGCCTCTATCATCCTTTTGTCCCAGCAGGCAGCCCATGGCATTGTCACTTACGGACATATACATAAACAGGGGAACATCATCCCTGGGTGGTACCAAGATGGGAGCTTTGATTAGCTGTTTTTTGATTGTAAGGAAGGCAGTCTGGCACTCCTCATTCCATTTCATGGAGGAGTTCTTCCTTAATAGCTTGAAGATTGGCTCACAGGTTGCTGTGAGTTGGGAAATAAATCTGCTAATGAAGTTGATTCTTCCCAAAAATCCCTGTATTTCCTTTTCTGTCTAAGGAATGGGCATTTCAGTGATGGCTTGGATTTTGGCAGGATCCAGCTCTATCCCTTTGTGGCTGACTAGAAATCCTAGCAACTTGCCTAATTTAACGCCAAAGGCGCACTTAGCTGGATTCAACTTCAAGTTGTACTTACGCAACATGTTGAACAACTTCTTGAGATGGTCTATATGGTCATCCCCCTTCCGGGACTTGACAATAATGTCATCCACGTAGATCTCGATCTCCTTATGCATTAAATCGTGGAAAAGAGCCATCATAGCTCGTTGATAGGTAGCTCCAGCATTGATGAGGCCGAATGACAACCGTCTATAGCAAAAAGTTCCCCAAGGAGTGATGAAAGCAGTTTTTTCACGATCTTCCTCAGCGACCATGATCTGATGATACCCCGCAAAACAATCTGCAGAGGAGTACATGTCGTATTGCGCAGTATTGTCAATGAGAATGTGGATAAATGGCACGGGAAAGTTATCTTTTAAGCAAGCTTTGTTCAAGTCCTGGTAGTCCACGCAAACTCGCACCTTTCCTTCAGGTTTAGGTACGGGCACGATGTTGGATATCCACTCAGGATATGTAGACACCATTATGATGCCAGCTTGAAATTGTTTCACAATTTCTTCTTTCACCTTTAAACTCCATTCAGGTTTCAATCGTCTGAGCTTTTGCTTGACTAGCTTGAATCCCTCTTTGATGGGAATGTGATGAAGGACAATGTCAGTGGACAAACCCACCATATCTTTATGAGGCCATGCAAACACATCCTAGAACTGGGTTAGTAGCGTAACCATGTCATTCCGTTGGTTTGGGGTAAGGTCTAAACCAATCTGGATTAACTTAGGGTTTTCTAAGGTTCCAAGATTGAAAGGAGTGGTTTGATCAAGGTTGGGTTTGGGTTTGTCTTTGACCCATTCTTGAATTTCTGGAGGCACCTCAATGTCATCCGGTATATCCACCAAGGCTGAATTCATCTCTACATCAAAGGTACAATCCTTATGGAGAAGAGGCACCGTATCAGCAAGTACATGCACATCTAAATTCAGAGTCCTGAAACAAAATATGCTTTCACTTAGTATATATGAAATGTGTTGATCATACACAGTGTTAGCATATACTGGCAAAATAAACCTCTAATACTGTACAGAAAAGTAAGCAGTTATTATATCTATAGGGCAAAAAGAGTTTCTGCCCGCTTTACCCTTGACGACCAATGCAAGGAATGCTGTTCCAATTGGCAAGAGCAAATTCTAGGTGAACCGTAGTGATAGAGGGATTATCATCATCTTCCCTATCCCGAATGATAGCCATTATGTCTGGGCAATCATCGTCTGGGGTGTATCTGTTGGTATGCTCATCATGAGCGATGATGCGTATGCCGGACATCATCCTGATGACGTCTTGCTTGATTCTTCATTTCTCTTCCTCCACTACGGTATCTGGAACAAAGATTTCTTTCTCCTTCACCGGTACCGGCTTGGGAAATAACATCGCCATTATATTGGCTGGCACCTTTACGGGAGGTTATGCGGACTCGGAGCTTGAAGGTAAAGCTAAACGCCGCATGGTCGAAGCTGAAGGAATCTGCTGATGCTTATGAGGATTCCTATGACTAGAGCTAGCAGAATAGCCTAGTCCAGCTATCCCAATTTGCTTGGTTAAGCGAATAGGGTACTTGACACCCTGGCAATCTTTACCCAACCCTTGTCCCGGTTTATGACCCAACGACATCATTTCTTGCGTGGCCGACATTACCTCGACAGAAATCTGGGGTTCAGGCAGTGGCGTTCTAATAGCATGGTATTGGGTATTGCTTATTTCCAAAGCATGAAAACTAATTGGCTCAACATCCTTGTTGGCATTGATGAGAGGCATGTCCCCATGCCGAGGAATCTCCGGTTCAGCATTGACTGTGACCAGGCTATTGTTGATGATGTATTTCAACTGTTGGTGAAGAGTGGAGGGGACTGCCCTTGCCATGTGGATCCATGATCGTCCTAAGAGCAGGTTGTATCCTGAATCTTTCTTGAGCACATGGAAGGATACGCAGAATGTATGAGGACCAATCTCAATTGGCAGCTCAACTACTCTGACCGAGTTACGGCGGGCTCCATCAAAAGCTTTGATGATGGTATGGCTACTCCGAATTCGATTGGGATTGATATTCATCTTCACCAAGGTAGCATATTGGCAGATATTCAGAGAGGAACCTCCATCTATTAAAACTCCCGCCACCATATATCCGGAGGACAAAACCACAATGTGCAACGGTTTGCAATGACCGGTCCCTTCGGGCGGTATGCCATCATCAGTGAAGGATATCACATTGTTGTTAAAAATGTGATCAACCAGATGTTGAAACTTTTCCGTATCAACTGATGTCGGTAGATAGGCTTCTTCTAAAACCTTTAACAAGACCTTCCGGTGATTCTTGGAAGTCAGGACCAAGTCCAAGATTGATATCTGTTGTGGAGCTTCTTTCAAGCTTAAAACCATCTTAGCTTCGTTATGACCCATAGTGCGGAGGAAATTTTCAATCTTCTCAATGGGTACTTTCCCCTTAGATTTGATGACAGGCTTTATTACCCGTTGGGGAAGATACAGTGGATTCTCCTTCGACACTGTAGCAGTTGTATGCGAGGTGGATCCTTCACCTTCTCCATAATTCCATGGAACTGTGCGCAAGCTAACAATAGGATATTATGCTCTGCACGGCAAGTTAATTAGCTCGGGAGCGGCCACTTTCAAAGGATTGTTGATTCCCTTGAGTTGAATTACTAGCATCACAAGTGATTTGTTAACCCCATCATTTTCAGTGGATATGACTGCTACTACACTCTTCCACTTAGTAGGACACGAATCCTCAGTTGCCCGTAACACAGTGTCGTTATCTGCCAGACGCAGTACGCCACTGTCTATTAAATTTTGAATAAGATGGCGGAGTGCCCAGCATTCTTCTGTGCTGTGATCGCGAGATTGAGAATGATATTGACATACTCCCTCAGAGTTGTATCGTCCTGAACGGGGGTTGATTGGAGGTAGAAGGGAACTAATCCTTCCTTCATTGATTAACATATGAAGGATTTCCTCCATAGGTTGGCCCAAATATGTGAATTCCCTTTTGTTGGCAAAATCCCGACGGGCCTTAGCATTCGCTCTCTTCGTCACTTTGTCTTCCAACATTTTATTTTCTGAAAGTGAAGAGGGAATATTCATGACAATAGGTAGGAGACTGGCATACTCCTGGCTGATTAGCTGACGAGTCACCAGTTCCGCCAATTGCTCAATTTGTTTACAGAGAGCTTTCATCTTTCGTTCCATTGTGAATTGGAACTTAGCATAATCCCATTTGTCATCACCATCTTAGGGGGTCTGGGAGGATTCACAGCTAAAATTGGAACTCTGTCCACTGCTCCAATTGATCATATTGACCTCTTCTTCTTTGTGTTGAGGAAGAGGGTTGTCTTGAACGTGAGGCTGATCGGGTTTGGTGACCACGATTTCACCGTTGTCTATCAGGTCTTGGATTTTGTGTTTCAAGGCCCAACAATCCTGAGTATCATGTTCAGGTGCCCCGACATGATAGCACATTTTCGCGTAGCATTAAAACCCCGTCCATTAGGGCTGGCTGGTGGAAGAAGATGCGTAATTTTCTTATGTGTTGTTAGAAGATTGAGAATGTTCTCGATGGTGTCCCCTAAGGGTGTGAATACTCGAGGTCGTTTGACTTCTCCACCTTTTGGTACTGGAGGGTTCGCAGACTGTGCTTGAAAGTGAGTGTAATTTCTCCTCTGGATAGGCATGTTTTGACTGCCTTTTTGACCCTGTAGTATCAGGAAAACATCCTCTTCTTTCTTTTTATGGACCCTCCGGGGGTTGTTCCCATAATTTCTAGATTGGATGTGATAAGCAACCGCTTTGAGTGCAGCTAGGTCTTGAATCTTTTCGGATTTTAATCCCATTTCAGCCATCTCCCCATGTTTGACCATTTCAGAAAATGGTTTGCCGATGCCGGCTAAAACTCTTTTATAGAAAGGTGCTTCTTGTATATCTATGAAAGTTATGACCATCTCTGATTCTGTCATGGAAGGACTAAATTGGGCAGCCAGGCATCACCACCTCTGAGCATGCTCTCTGAAAGACTCATTAGACTGTTTCTTGATCTTGGTAATTTGATACCGATCAGGAGCCATTTGAGATTGAAAGTTGTATTGGGTGAGGAAAGCGTGTGCTAGCTCTTCCCAACTATGGATCTTTGAATTGTCTAATCTTGTGTACCACGAACGGGCTTCTCCAGTTAGACTTTTTTGGAATAGTTGCATTCTGAGTTTTTCATCCTCTGTATAAGATCCAAGTTCTTCAATAAACACCTTTAGATGTATGTAAGGATCTCCTAACCCGTCATATTTTTCAAAGTCAGGAGTCTTAAAATTTTCTGGATAATGAATACCAGAGAAAATACACAAATCAACATATGAAACACTCCCGTGTGTTCCAATTCCTTTGATAGTGCAAAGAGTCTCTTCCATTTGGAGGACTTTCTTTTTGATGTCACCAATGTCTGGGTCTCCAGTGGGGATGGGCGGTATCATGAGTTTTGTTGGTCGGATCCAACTGCAGTTCAGGTATTGTAACGACCTGAGTTCCTCCTTGTGTGGAAGATTCAGCATGTACGGGTATTTTCTGACCCTGTGTAGACTGGTGTAATTCTTTTAGTACAACAGCCAAATCTGTAATCTGTTTGCTTAATCCGTCGAATTCTTTGCGAGAAATTGGATTAAGTTCAGTCTGGTCAGATGACGACATGATTGACTGTAGGCCTGTTGCCTTTTTGGACTTTAAACGGGTGGTAGGTCCGATTGATTCTCTGCAAAAGACTTGCATAGTTTAGTCTTTAGGGTAGATAATAACATGCTATGCGATGTGTCCAATTTAAAAATTTTATCCTGCAAAACGGATGTCAGCTGTTTATAGCATGTATGTGTACACATTTCTTCATATTTCTCATTACATGGAGATAGATATGGAAGATAATTACAAGTAATTGTGCTTTACAAGTAATTTGAAATGAGAGCATGAAGAGACTTTTCTCCGTTTTGGGTTTATCAGAGGCTGACCTATCTTAGGTTACTCTCACGGCTTTTTGGCATGACGGTTCCTAAATCATCGCAATCTACTTGACGGGAAGTTAATCCGGTCTTTTAACTGGAGCAAATTTGGGTGGTGCCTTTCCTGAGCCTCGGAGAATTAGTCTTCTCACGAGTCCAGTAATCAAACACCGACGGGATAGCCTCCTGGTGGAGGGACCACACAACATACATTCATATACATCGCGTCTTACCATATGAAAATGATGACATGTGCGAAGCACTAATATCACAAGCAGATATGGTGCGAAACACTAATATCATGAGCAGTTTATAGTGCGAAGCACTAATATCACAAGCAGTTTATAGTGCGAAGCACTAAGTAAGGAAATGCATTCGTACACATTCATCATAAAATGTAAATGCAACATCCACACACAAGCAGATAACAATTTTGAAAAAATTGTAATAGCGGCTTAAGTCCTTTTACTGGAGTTCCCAGCAGAGTCGCCACCTATCGACGTCGGGGTTTTTAAATGTCCCTTTCCATTACTTGTTCTTTGGTGTTCTCATTTTAGGTGAGATTTGTTTGAAAAAATAAGTGAAAAATGTCCGACATGTATAATGTCGACGATTGGACTATAAGAGTCGCCAGTTGATTTTTTAAATGGTTGTACCAACGCAACCAAGAAAAGGTTTGCACATTGACCCAGTGATGTGACACTGCTAAACGGGTCGGTGAAACCGAGATTCATTAGGGTCTGGGGACTTGGTTATGCGGAGGGAAAGTGTTAGGCACCCCCGACATCCGTGTTACCACGGTGACCGCCTCTTTTAAATAAACTATTATCTGAATGTGTGTGTGTGTGGGTCAATGTGCTGTTATTTGGAAGTAGTGTGAGGCCTCGTTCGCACCTATATACACAGGTTTTGAATTTTATGTAAAAATTTAATTTTAAGCAAGATATGACAGTGATGTTTTATAAAAGAGGTTTTTCAAACCCTGATGCTCAATAGTAATTGAGACCTTTTAAACTCCTATTTTATTCCGTATTCGGCTGGATTGATTTTATTTGACAGATGCGAGGCATCCGTACGAAAATAATGTACAAAAAGGTGTTGAATTCCTCGTGGGTATGTAAACCATCTGAGGAAATTCAGACACCGCAGAATAATTTACAAGCTGCTTACAGCTAAAAATGTCCATTACAGGAACCGAATCTAGATCCAATGGGATGAATATGTGATCACATGATTCCTAGGCTCACATGATGCCGCAATTGATATAAACGCAATAAGCAGGTATATATATATATATATATATATATATATATATATATATATATATATATATATATATATATAAATCCTGTCCGGACTCCCGGACAGGTCCTAAAATACGGACCCAAATTTTATTTTTTTTTTTTTTGCTTTTTTTTTAAAATAACTAAAAAAAAATATTTAATATTTTATGGAACTGAAATTTTTTCATAATACAATGTTTTGGACGTGTTTTGAATACCTATACCAAAAAGTGGTGGTACAGTCTGCACAGACAGTACCACCATGTTTTGCGTACCCAAATCACACCCAAAATACTGTATTATGAAAAAATTTCAATTCCATAATTATATTTTTTTTTTTAGTTGTTTCAAAAAAAAAAAAAAAAAAAAAAAAATAAAGGTCCGGATTTTATAGAGTCCGGGATCCCGGACTGGATATATATATATATATATATATATATATATATATATATATATATATATATATGATAACCAACAACAAAGTACATCCACGATCAGAAATGTAAATAAAGCTGTAAAAGCTATCAACCGCCACGGAAGAAACTCCAGGCGGGACGAAATGTACAGAAAGCTGTAAAAACGGTCAACCACCACGAAGTAAACTCCATATATATATATAAATATATATATATATATATATATATATATATATATATTAAAGCACGTAAACGCTCCGGATGTAAAATTCAGGCTCATCGAACAGAGTTCGACCACATATATATATATATATATATATATATATATATATATAAATTAAAGTAGGTAAACGCTCCAGACCGAAGTCTAGGCTCATCGAACAGAGTTCGACACATTTATATATATAAATATATATATAGGAAAGCAAATAAACGCTCCAGACCGAAATCTAGGCTCAATCGAGGCATAACTCGATAATGTTAGTTAATATATATGTAAATATATATATATATATAGACTGAAATGAAACCACGGACCGAAGTCTGGGCAAAAGCAAGCAACACGACTCTCAACGTGTAGAAGGGTGTGTGCAAAAATGAAGAGAAAGACTCTAAAGTGTGTGAGAAGGCTTACAGTGGGCTGCCAAAGAAGACTTCTATATCTTTAGAGTGAGTAAACACAGACTTTTGTAGGTACAAAAGGGCTATATATGAGCTCACAGGTGTTTAAAAGGGGAAAGTACACTGCCTGGGATGAGTGCAGAGCAAATTGGGCAGGGCTTCCTCGCCGTTTTCTCTTACAAAATGGCCACCCCAAGCCCTCTATTTATAGAGGATGGAGCCGCAGGTGTACCAGAGGCAACCCGGGTGGGCCCGAGTTTTTCGGCTCGGGTCGTCTCGAAATACATGCACTCAGGCACTGTAATGTCCACTCGAACTTTCAGAAGTACAATCCAGGCATCCGTTTGAGGTATACAGGACCTATTGCGGACCACCGTTGTCGAGAGTTGTACGATGACATGTGATTAGAGTTTGTGCGAAGTCATTGAAGATGGGACGGTGCCCTCCGGTCTTCAAGCTTCAACTTTTATCCGTTACCCCGCACAATAGTCACTCGGGATTGATTAGTCTTGTGGGACATTGTTGCGTAGATATGTTGAGGTGATGTGGCGTGACATCGTGTTGGTCAGATGACGATGTTGCCCCTCACCGGTGTTATCGCTGGATTGGTCTGATAAATCAGACGTTGCTCAGCTTCGCTGAGATTGGACTGCTGTAATTTGTTGAATGTTCTCATTGTCATCTTTGAGGTGTGTATGTCTTCCCGATGTTATCGCCGAGCTAGTACAATGTATCTCATTGTGAGCGCCGAGATTGAAGCTGGTTGCATTTGTAACAAGCATTTTCGGGGTTATCACCGAAATTTCGTTCCTTGGGGTTATCACCAAGGTTAATGGTTATTCCCATGGTTGGGACTGAGATTGGATACCTCGGGGTTATCTCCGAGATTAATCGGTCTTCTCCGGCGTGTGTTCCGGTATTGTATCTCCATGCCTCGGGTTTATCTCCGAGATTATTACTTCCAGATTGTGATCTGGAGTTGATGCTGAACTTCCGGTAGTATCCGGTACGGATATGGATCGTCTTTTAGAGTTCCCTCTTAAAAGACGAATCTGCTCTCCTGCAATGTTAGTGACAGGTGTACAAAAAATTTTGAGTGTCTACAGTCATACATATAGTTTGTATGCTTAAGTTTACATATAGTTTGTATGCTTAAGTTTTGATTAGTTTAAGATCTCTGAATCTTCCACTACTGTAATTATTATCACAACATTGCATCAGTGTTTGACTTCAATATTTATCATAGAAATGAAACTGAACATATTCTTTATATATTTGCTTTTATGAGATCAAGGTTATTTACTGTTTGTTACAATATAATTTAGTTTTTAATAACGCATTGCCTGAATATGGTTTAAAATTAATACTGAATCAAGAGAACCTCAAAAATATAGCACTCTGCAACTTGACTAGGCAATCATATCAGTCAACTTATTCAGACGGGCCCGGGGGAGAATACATTTCGTACAAGAACATGTTGCCTTACCTCCAAGAAAAGATCACCAAAATAGATTTTGTCACCAGGTTCAACCAAAAGATCAGCTTTAGCAATGCTTGCTTTAGAAATGACAGACTTCACGTCAGGGACCTTACTCTACATGAGCAGTGACAAATAAAATTAATAAATTAACAAACTGGTAAGAATTCAACTACAAAATAACTGGATGAAAGAAAGCTAGGAATAACCTTAAGTAGGCCCGTTCCATTCACATGATCAGCATGTACATGGGTGTTTAAAGCGTAGATAAGATTTAAACCCAAGTCTTTAATAAGAGAAAGATCCCTTTCAATTATCGTGTCTACCGGGTCAACCAACTGCATAAGTCAGCAACCAACAAACGTATTAGGCAAATGTACATGGTACGCATCTGATTAGCTAATTTGTTGTTGACATGGATCTGCTATTGCTGGTTGACCTTAAATGAACATAAATATGATATTGACGTTTTGACAGTAATCATCAGGAGCTAAAACAAATATCAATTCATTAATATAAGACAACATGCCTTTCAACTTCAAACAATCCACTAACAAGTTCCAACCTTTTCACGTATAGAACTTCATTTACTTCATAATCAATTTCATCGTTTTCATTTTTGACCATTAGACAAACTAATTCAAATTCCTTATTTGCTGCTTTATAGCAGTAATTTTTAAAATTCAAGATCAATAGATATTAGCCAAACTTAGATTGTACTGCTAAAGGAAAGAAGATACTCCATAGGAAATTAAACTTGATCTTCATCATAACACATACGGATCCATATGATTTGAATTGTTTTACTGCTAATAAGTTTTTATCAGTTTATTTCATTATACTTAGTTCCCAAATTTAAAAAGTCAGAACAATCAAGTGTTCCAACACTGTGCTACACATCCTCAAAAGCCCAAAATAAGACAAAATTTTCAATTCCAGCTGAAGTAAAAATAATTTAAAGGACAAAATTTTTTCAAGAGTATAAAAGACTGAGCTGGTGAACTTCAAACTCCCATAACCCCCAAAGGGAAATTCAGAATTGTGGTCATTTACCAAAACCCATAATTCCTTATCCTAAATTAGCATCAAGATAAACAACAAACTCAATTGAACCAGAATAATATTACCCATCTCAATCTGGTTAATCTATAAATCTCTCTACTCCTCACTAATTAAATTTCAAAACAACTTTGACGAATAAATCAATTTCAGACTTCCTGAAACAGAAATCTATATATAAACCACACAAATTTCATTTAACAATTAATTTGTCAATTATTTTCTTAAACAAACACTCATATACAGTAGGTCACAAAAGTTGAATGTCTAATCTGCTAATAAATCTGAGAACAAAACACTATAACCATAAATATACAAACTCGTAAACTGTACACATATAGAAAAGTCAGGTTACTAAAATGTAAAATCGGTTGAAAATGAGAGGCAAGAATGAAAATTAAACCTAGAAATTGTTTCTTCGTTCTTCTTTGATTTGCTGCAGTGCATGCCTAAATAACCCCTTTCTTTTTAAATGATAGATGCAAACCTTGTCACAAATGCTCAAGATCTTCTCCCGTACGTGCCTCCTCAACTGATGGCCACAGTGGTAGCCGAAGAAGACAGAAAGTAAGAAGATAGTGGACAGTGGAGAAGACAGTGGAGAAGATGAGGGAGAAATGGTGGATCGAAATAAAAGGGAAGGGAGGAAAGGGAGAACGAGTGGGCCGGATGAGTAAGTGGAGGAGGAGGTGATGGCAGATGGTGAGGGGGGGAAATTCTAGAGAGAATGAGGAGCCTCTCTCTCCAACTTTCGCTACTTGGAACTCTAGAGGATGCAATCACGTTTTTTTTTTAATTTTAAATTTTCACTTAGCCTGGTTTTTTGCTCCGTATTTTTTAAATAGATAACGTTTTTTCATATATATCTAGAATGTTTTGTTAAAAAACGTTGTGAAAAAAAATACCACAAAATTTTTATAAAAAACGTTATGATTTAAGTGTTGTCTATTTACTACTTTGTAGTAGTGCCTTCACATAATTTTGAAATGCTCAAAATTCCTTCCCAAAAATATCGAATGCATACATTTATTTTCTGTCTAGGTTCTAATATTGAACCTTAAATCAATCAATTATGATTTTAAAAATTTTCTAAATTCTTGGGTTGTCACAAATTATATGAAATTTAGGGTTGTTACAACCTTGGCATCGTTCGTCGGCAAAGCAGCTGCTTCGACCCATTTTAAAACGTAGTCTACTGCCAAGAGAATGTATGCATTGCTGAAAGATGTCAGAAATGGCCCCATAAAATTGATATCCGAAACATCGAAGATTTTCACTTCCAAGATAGTGTTTAGAGGCATCACATGACGCTTTGATATATTACTTACCCTTGACATCTATCACACCTTTGCATAAACTGATAGGTGTTCTTAAACAACGTGGGCCAATAGAATCCTACTTGTAATACTTTTGCAACTGTCCTATCACTTCCATAATGTCCTCAATACATTAAATCATGATAGTGCTGTAAGATGCTCTCAATTTAACTTTGAGGAACACACCTTCATATCATTTGATCTGAGCATTGCTTGAACAAAAATGGCTCATCCAACATGTACCTCCTAACATCATGTAAAAACTTTTTCTTCTGTTGTTTTGTAAAGTACGAAGGGAAAGCATTGCTTACTAAGTAGTTGACATAGTCTGTATACCACAAAACTTATGTGTTAACCACGAACAACTGCTCATCTGGGAAAAACTCATTGATTAACATCTTGTCTTTCTTATCTTGCTTCGTATTGTCTAATCTCGATAGATGGTCAGCAACCTAGTTTTTAGTACCCTTCCTATCCCAGATTTCCAAATTAAACTCCTGAAGAAGTACCCACCATATCAGTCTCGGTTTTGCATCTTTCTTCAAAATTAGATATCGAATAGCCGAATGATCCGTGTAAACCCTAACCTTAGTTCTGATGAGATATGATCTAAACTTGTCAAATGCATACACAACCATAACTAGTTTCTTCTAAGTAGATGTGTAATTAAGTTAAGCATCTGTTAGTGTTTTGCTAGCATAGTATATTGCATGAACAACTATGTCCTTGCGTTGGCCTAAAACTTCCCCAACCACATAGTCGCTAGCATCACAAATCAATTCGAAGGGCATAGACCAATCCGGATCCACAATCACCGGTGTTGTCGTCAGTCTCTTCTTTAACTATTCAAAAGCTGTCAAACAATCTTCGTCAAACTTGAAAGGCACGTCCTTCTCTGACATGTTATACAATGGCGTAGTAATCTTAGAGAAGTCCTTTATAAATCTGCGATAAAATCCAGCATGACCGAGGAAGCTCCTGATTCCATTAATTGAAGCCGGTGGTGGCATGTTTTCAATTATCTCTATCTTAGCTTTGTCTACCTCCAACCCCTTAGCTTACACCTTATGCCCGAGAATGATCCCTTCTTAAACCATGAAATGACATTTTTCCCAGTTTAGCACTAAGTTGGTATCTATACACCTTTTCAGTACCATAATCAGATTCTCCAAACAACTGTCAAATGAATCACCGAAAACTGAAAAAGTCATCCACGAACACCTCAACATTTTGTTCCACTGTATCTGAGAAGATATCTATTATACACAACTAAGTAGTTGTCGGTGCGTTACACAACCCAAAGGACATTCTCCTAAATGCAAATGTGTCATACGGACAGGTGAACGTTGACTTCTCTTGATCCTCCAGAGCAATAACAATCTGATTATACCCTGAATATCCATCTAGAAGGCAGTAATACTCGTGCCCTACTAATCTGTCTAAAATTTGATCAAGGTAGGGTAAGGGAAAGTAATCCTTACGGGTTGCTTTTTTGAGTTTTCTATAATCCATACAAAACCTCCATTCGGTCACTGTCCTTAACGATATCAATTCATTGTTATCATTTGTTACTACTGCCATTCCACCCTTCTTAGGGACACACTGTATCGGGCTTACTCATGTGCTATTAGAGATGGGATAAATTATTCCACCATCAAGCCATTTCAAGATTAATTTCTTTACGATTTGGACTATACTCATTATCTTCAAAGTATACTTTATGTTCAGCCTTTAGTTATTCGATCTTCAACTTAAATTTATGATTAATGAGAGAACTCTACGATCGATAATCTGATGCACTGTAAAGAATGAGTTAACTTTGCTATTCCTGATGACACTACGAATAGGCAGAGTAACTATACGATTAGATGGACATATAAACTATACATCTGAATGTCTCAATAAGATTGATGATTGGGTAATATACCCATGAATCGGATATACTTGGGTTTAAATTATTGTATTTTCAAGTCTTAGGAATGTTTTTACTGTGTTTATCTGTTGTATTGCAGATACGGAAGCTGAGGAGACAAATTGGGGATTTAAGCTAATAAATGGCAAAGTCGTAATTTTCTAGCAAATAGCGCCGGGGCGCTGTGTTATACATAGAAAATAGCGCTGGGGCGCTATACTGTGGATGGGTCTGACGCGGAGCGCGCACATGAGGCAGGCGTGGACAACACTTTGAAGATCAGTTTGACCTTGTTGGAGGAATTTATGAGGAGTCTATTTGGATTAGGAGTTGTGGATATATATATATATATATATATATATATATATATATATATATATATATATATATATATATATATATATATATATATATATATATATAAAGTGAGTCTTTTTAACAGGAGAGGAAAACATCAGGGAGATTAACGGAGGAAGAGGAGCAGATCTGAAGGCTGAAAACTTGGAGTTCTTCTTCTTCTTTATTCTTTTAATTGTTAACTTAATGAGGATGATTTATCAATTATTTATAGCTTTTATTTCCATCATGAACTAATTTCTTTTATTAAGATTCCAATGGAACTTATTATGGTTATGAGTTAATTATTTAATTTATTCAAATTATTTTATGTTGAAGTGAATTGTTCATCTTGCCTTGTGTTTATTGATTAATTATCTGGCCAATAATTACCTTGTTACTCTAGAAGGAATTGGGAAAGGAATTCTAGGGTTAGAACTGGGCAGGGTGACATGTGACTTAGTTATTTGCACAGTGAATAATTAGGTTTGTGAATAGAATGAGAATATCTATTTGCCGCATGTAACATAAAAGGAAATGGGTGTGTAACGAGTTTAATTCAATTATTTTGCATAGAGATATAGTAAAATTAATCTGGGTTAAATAGAAGGCAATTGATCACTCGAGAGAGGACTTTTGACATTTGAGAATTCCTGTTAACAATTTAGTAGGTGTAATAATTGGGATAATTAGATAATTGATTTAATAATCATAATTGGGGAAATTGGAATCTTAATTATTATTTATTTGCATTCATATAATTATTAATTTGTTCTTTATTTTCTTTTAGAATAATTTCTTGCTTTAATAAAAATAAATTTTTCTTTTAGTTTTAGAGAATCAAAATTTTCAGTTGTTTAAATAAAATTGAATTGATACAATACTAGTAGGTGGAGTTTATTAATTGGAATTCTCTGAGGAATCGACACTCTAATTTATCATTATATTACTTGTTGACCGTGTATACTTGCACGTATTCATTGATTGTGAATTCAATCAACAAGTTTTTGGCGTCGTTGCCGGGGAATTCTTTGTTAATATTAATTCCATATTAGTTATAATCAATTCGTTTTTAATTTAAACGTTACTTATTTTTCTTCTTGTCTTTGCAGGAATTCTTTGAAAGTGAATGCTCACTAGATCAAAGGCGAGAAAGGAACTTTTTCCTTATACAGACGAGATTGAAAGGGAGTTCCGGAAAGCGCAATCGACTAGTGCGACACTACCCGAGGAAGAAAAACTGGCAGAACAAGAAATTCTAGTGAACATGGCAGGGAATGATCAGAAACCACTTCGGGACTATGCCATGCCGAATGTCACGGATATTCAGTCGAGTATTAGGAGGTTGGCAATGAATGCTAACACCTTTGAGATCAAACCGGCAACCATTCAGATGCTTCAGAATCAATGTCAGTTTGGGGGTAGTTCATTAGATGATCCGAATGAGCACATCTTAAGTTTCTTGGAGGTTTGTGACACCTTCAAATTCAATAACGTGTCAGAAGATGCTATAAGGTTGAGAATGTTCCCATTTACCCTGAAAGATAAAGCACGAAGTTGGTTACACTCTCAACCTTCGGACTCAATCCTTACTTGGGACGATTTAGCTCAAAAATTTCTAGCTAAGTTTTTCCCACTAGCAAAGTCAGCAAAACTATGAAACGATATTCATACCTTCGCACAGTTTGATTCAGAATCGTTGTATGAGGCGTGGGAAAGGTTTAAGGATATGCTCCGCAAGTGCCCACACCATGGAATTCCACAGTGGATGCAATTGGGGATATTTTGTGATGGTTTACAAGCATCCACGAGAGCAAGTATTGATGCAGCAGCAGGAGGAGCGATTATGTCAAAAAATTTGGACGAGGCATATAAGTTGTTAGAAACGATGGCCACCAACAACTATCAGTGGCCCATGACAAGAAATAACCCTCCGAAAACATCGGGAAAGTATGATGTGGATGCGATAACATCATTACAAGTGCAAATGACCGCAATGGCTAAGTAGATAGAATTATTGCGACCACAATCCACTCAGCAGGTAGCGATGGTTTGTGATATATGTGCTGGGGGTCATACTACGGATCAATGTGCCATAAATGCTGAAGCAGCGCAATATGTGGGGAGTTATAATCGATCTACTCAGCCTTATCAGAATCAAAATGCATATAATCCGGGGTGGAGAAATCATCCGGGTTTTTCATGGAGTAACAACCAAGCTGCAGAACAAGTGCCAAAACAACAAAACAATTCCGGGTTTCAAAACCAGACACAACAAACTGTGAGGAAAGCAAGTTGGGAAGAAGCCTTGGAAAGGTTTGTGAAAGCAACTGAGAAAAGGAGCGAGGAGAGTGATAAGAGATTTAATCAATTGGAGCTAAGTATGCAAAGTCAGCATGCATCAATCAAAAATCTAGAAAATCAAATGGGACAAATGGCACAGGCATTGAATAACCGACCACCGGGAACACTTCCGAGCGACACTGAGAAAAATCCGGGCAGAGATGAGCATTGTAAGGCGGTAACCCTATGAAGTGGAAAAGAACTACCAGAGTCCATCACAGATAAGGAAAAAGAGGACAAGGTATCAATTGAAACCGATGAAGTGGTGGAGACCGAAAAGCGTCAAGATGAGACCATACAGCAGAAAAATTCGGAACCAACCAATACAATGCCTCCCATACCGTATCCGCAGAGATTTCAGAAATCCAAGTTAGATAAGCAGTTCTCATGATTTTTGGATATCTTCAAGAAATTGCATATCAACATCCCCTTCGCCAAAGCCTTGGAACAAATGTCGAGTTACGCAAAGTTTATGAAGGAGGTTTTGTCCAAGAAGAGAAAATTGGGTGAATTTGAAACAGTAGCATTGACAGAGGAATGCAGTGCTATCATTCAGAACAAATTACCGCCAAAGCTCAAGGATCCAGGTAGCTTTAACATTCCGTGCGAGATTGGAAATCAGTTTTCGGGACGAGCTTTATGCGATTTGGGGGCCAGTATAAATCTAATGCCATTATCCGTCTACAGCCAGTTCGGACTTCAGGCTCCACGCCTAACAAATATCAGTTTACAGTTAGCAGATAGGTCGGTTACATATCCACGAGGTATAGTTGAAGATGTGTTAGTAAAAGTGGATAAATTTATCTTCCCTGCGGATTTCTTTATTCTGGATTGTGAAGTGGATAGTGAAATCCCGATCATTCTTGGGCGTCCATTTTTGGCGACAGGAAGAACATTAATTGATGTTCAAAAAGGTGAATTGACAATGCGAGTTGAAGATCAACAGGTAACCTTTAACGTTTTCAAGTCAATGTCGTACCCAAAAGAAAAAGGTGAATGTATGCGGGTTGACATCATGGAGGAATTGGTGAATCATAAATTCAACATAACTTTTTCGGAGGACCCACTTGAAACAATTTTGCTCGGGGCAGATGACTATGGTATTGAAGAGGATATCGAATATGTCAAATGGCTAGACACACCATCAATGTTTCGAAAGGGCAATCAATCCTTCGACACCATAGAGAGGCCCGAAGCGGAAGGTAAAAAGTTCAAACCATCAATAGAAGAGCCACCGGTGCTAGAGTTAAAGCCATTACCATCCCATCTGCAATATGCTTACCTGGGCAAAGACGATACCTTACCAGTTATTGTTTCAACGGAATTGAATGATACGCAAAAGGAGAAACTGCTGCATGTCTTGCGAAAATTCAAAACAGCAATTGGGTGGACTATAGCGGACATTCGAGGTATTAGCCCATCATTCTGTATGCATAAAATCTTAATGGAAGAAGGGGCAAAACCAACCATCGAGATGCAAAGAAGGCTAAACCCCATCATGAAGGAGGTGGTGAAAAAGGAGATTATAAAGTGGTTGGATGCTGGCATTATTTACCCGATCTCAGATAGTGCATGGGTGAGTCCTGTGCAATGCGTACCAAAGAAAGGGGGTATGACAGTTGTGAAGAATGAGGCGAATGAGCTCATCCCTACTCGAACAGTTACAGGATGGAGAGTATGCATGGACTACCGCAAGCTAAATAAAGCCACACGCAAGGATCACTTCCCCTTGCCATTCATTGATCAGATGTTGGATAGGTTAGCGGGACATCAGTTCTATTGTCTCTTGGATGGTTATTCCGGATATAATCAAATTGCTATAGCACCGGAGGATCAAGAGAAAATGACCTTCACATGCCCATACGGTACGTTTGCATTTCGGCGAATGTCTTTTGGTTTATGTAATGCACCAGCAACCTTTCAGCGATGCATGATGGCAATCTTCTCCGATATGGTCGAGAAAAATTTGGAGGTGTTTATGGACGATTTTTCTGTGTTCGGTGATAACTTTGATTTGTGCCTGAGAAATCTGAATTTAGTGTTAAAACGGTGCGTGGAGACTAATCTAGTTCTTAATTGGGAAAAATGCCACTTTATGGTGAAGGAAGGGATTATTCTCGGGCATAGGATTTCTGCAGCAGGATTAGAGGTGGATAAAGCGAAGATTGAGACCATTGAGAAATTACCACCTCCATCATCTGTGAAAGGAATTCGGAGCTTCTTGGGACACGCAGGTTTCTACAGACGTTTCATCAAAGATTTTTCAAAAATTTCAAAACCTTTGTGTTCCCTGTTAGAGAAAGATGTGCCCTTCAAAATAGATAAGTCATGTATCGAGGCATTCGAAAGTTTAAAAAAGAAGTTAGTATCTGCTCCAATCATTGTCGCACCCGATTGGTCTATACCATTCGAATTGATGTGCGACGCCAGCGACTATGCAGTGGGAGCAGTTTTGGGTCAACGACACAACAAAATTTTTCATACAATCTATTACTCAAGCAAGACGTTGACAGATGCTCAGTTAAACTACACAACCACCGAAAAAGAACTACTTGCAGTTGTGTTCGCCTTTGACAAATTCAGAGCATACCTCATCGGAACCAAGGTCATTGTCTATACTGATCATTTTGCAATCAAATATTTGATCGAGAAGAAGGATGACAAACCAAGATTGATACGGTGGGTGTTATTGCTTCAAGAGTTTGATTTGGAGATTCGGGATAGAAAGGGTACAGAAAATCAAGTAGCAGATCATCTTTCACGATTGGAAAATGATGAGGTGCAGAGAAAAGACAATGCATTGATTAACGAGAAATTTTCGGACGAACAACTTCTCCGAGTAACCACAACACTGCCTTGGTTTGCTGATTATGTGAACTATGTGGTTGCTAAGGTGTTACCACCGGAGTTGAACTCACAACAACGAAAGAAATTCCTCCATGACGTGAAGCAGTACTATTGGGATGAACCATTCTTGTTTAAAGCCTGCGCTGATCAAATGATTAGATGTTGTGTGCCACATGAAGAGATGGACAGTATCTTGGGTCATTGCCACTCATCCGATTATGGAAGTCATTATTCCGGTGATCGAACTGCGGCGAAGGTGTTACAATCAGGATTCTACTGGCCTTCGTTATTCAAGGATGCATATCTCTATGTGCTAAAGTGTGATCGATGTCAACGCATAGGTAATATCTCCAAGCGAAATGAAATGCCACTCAACTCTATATTGGAGGTAGAGCTGTTCGACGTCTGGGGAATCGATTTCATGGGACCGTTTCCCTCATCTTTTAATAATCAGTATATTCTGTTGGCGGTGGATTATGTGTCCAAATGGGTAGAAGCTGCAGCTTTGCCCACAAATGATGCCAACGTCGTTCTTCGATTCTTGAAGAAAAATATCTTCACGCGATTTGGAACTCCGCGGGCGATAATAAGTGATGAGGGAACGCATTTCTGTAACAAGCAGTTCACAAAATTGTTGGTGAAATATGGGGTTCATCATAAAATAGCAGCTGCGTATCATCCCCAAACTAATGGCCAAGCTGAGGTCTCCAATAGGGAGGTTAAGAGGATTCTGGAAAAGGTGGTCAATCCGTCACGAAAAGATTGGTCTTTACGTCTTGACGATGCTCTATGGGCATATCGTACAACATACAAGAATCCGATCGGTATGTCACCTTATCGAATGGTTTATAGAAAGGCGTGCCACCTCCCAGTCGAGTTAGAGCATAGTGCACACTGGGCCATTCGGAAGCTAAATTTTGATGAACAAGCAGTAGGTGAGAAAAGGTTACTGCAGTTAAATGAGATGGATGAATTTCGTTTCAACGCTTATGAAAACGCAAAACTATACAAGGAGAAGGTCAAAGCATGGCATGATAAGAAAATTCTCACTAAAACATTTGAACCGGGCCAACAAGTCTTGCTTTTCAACTCGAGATTGCGTTTATTTCCTGGGAAACTGAAATCACGTTGGTCAGGTCCTTTTACAGTAGTGTCTGTTGCACCACACGGTAACATCGAGATCGAAAAACCAAATTCAAATTGCCCATTCAAGGTCAACGGTCAAAGACTCAAACATTATTGGAGTGGGCCCATTGAACGTCAAATTACGGTCATGAACCTCTCCGACTCAGTGAAAAATTGAACACACAAGCAAAGTCGGGCCGACGACAGTAAACCAAGCGCTTATTGGGAGGCAACCCAATCATTTTTCTTTTTAATTTTTAATTTTATTTTTATTTTTATTTAGATTCTTGAACTTATATGTTGTAGGTAACAAGAGCCCCGGCCTAAGCCCAATTCAGAAGTTTCTAACCTATAGCGCCCCGGCACTATTTCTAAGGGCAATTATAGCGCCCCGGCGCCATCCCCAGCCAAGAGCTACTGACCTATAGCGCCCCGGCTCTCAATTTGGGCTACAACACAGCGCCCCGGCGCTATGTACTTCATGAACTTTCGGACCTATAGCGCCCCGGCGCTGTTTCTTAGTCTATTTTGAGCGCCCCGGCGCAGTGGTTGCGTCCCAGACTCCTACTTGCACTTAAATACCGGACGGTTACATTCCTTTTCTATTTCAACTTCTCTCCTCTATTAAGTCCATACCACAAGCCTTCCTTACCTTCATTTTTTTTGGGATTTCATAATTAAGATCAGATAGATACGATCCTTTGTTCTCATTTGTTCCATAAATTTCATCTCTCAATCAATTGCAACACGATCAAACCAGGTATGTCTTGAATTATATTTGATTTTTGGGGCAAAAAGCTATCAACAGATATGGTTGGTATGTACATATTCTACTAAATGTATATCTTTTTACACTAACATCAAAGAATGTCACTCTCCTGATCATGATTATATTTTTACGACACGTGTTGATTCTTAAATTGGGAGCATATGTTATTCTAATTGTTTGACTGACAGGGATGCATGGTACACCCACAAGGTGTTTGATAATTTGCCTGAATCATTAATCTTGTCTACATGCACACATATCACCATGTTTCGCACTATCATTCTGCACCTTAATGCTACCGCAATGATTTCAATCTACTGTAGCACATAGCTATCATTACACATAGTCACTTAGAGTGGGGGGAATTACACTATTTTGATACGTGCATGTCTCTTATTGCACTACATGGCAACTCTTGCGGACATTTCCTGTGTGGCTTGGGTTCATTCTAGAAACTGAATAATCCATGACTCCGATTGATACTATTGTGCATGTTGTTGCATTTTTGTGTCGAGTATCATCCCCCACTAATGTAGTCAAATTCGACATATATTTTAAAGTTTGTGGGTAAAGTCAAACCTAAGATTATCCAATTTCTAATTTTATTCGATGCTAATACATAACTATGCTTGTAATTGTAGAATTTTTGGCATGGCATCCAAACGCCAATGTGGTGAAGGGTCAGGGACCGCCTCAACTCCACCTCCGCGATTTGACAGCCGCCGTTTTGTCAGTCATGCGGCTCAGGAAAGATATAATCGAATGGCTACTCAGTCATTGGTTCCGGAGCGTGGGTTGAGACCGGATCAATCAAAGGATGGTGACATGGCAGTCATGATAGCTGAGAGGAACTAGTTCACACTTACCGAGTAGCCCGAACCAGCCGTAATAACAGTGGTGAAAGAATTTTATGCCAACGTGCCCGAACATGATCACTATACGGTATTTGTAAGGGGCAAAACGGTGGAAATTGGCGACGAGGACTTCAATGAGTGTTATCAATTGCCAGTTGAGGATTTTCATGATGAGTATGCTGGTTTTATTAGTGATGGACCGGACTATGAGCAGATAATACGTGAACTTTGTCAGCCGGGCACCACATGGACCGTGCATGAACGCGGAAACATGACTTTCCCACTATCGAATCTTAGCTTATATGGGAAGGCATGGTATGCGTTCATTTGTGCAAAACTCATGCCATGTACACATGTGAGTCATGTTACTCGGGAACGTGCAGTCCTTCTTTACTCAATCATCAAAGGCTATAAAATTAATGTGGGACATCTCATTTTGCAATCTGTCCTTCGAGCATCTCGTGGAAGTACCACTGGAGGGTTACCACATCCGTCTCTCATCTGCGTTTTGTGTGCCAAGTTCGGTGTCAAATGGATGTCCGACGAGATGATTCAAAAGGCCATGCCAGTGCTGGACCACAAGTTGATAAGTAGATACAAAGTGTGGATGGGTGGGGCAAATCACCCTAGGGGATTGGGTTTCATAATTCCCCAAGTTGCACCTGCACAAGACCCCCCACCTCAGGCTCCACCTACTTATAGCCCATCTACAGCAGCTCATCGTGGTGTGGTCCCCGAAGCTGTCCAGCGGGAGATAGATGGCTGGTTTTACAACATGGAATCCCAGAATGTGCGCTTATCGGAACGTCAGGACGTGATTTTCAAATTTTTAGTTGACCAATTTGCTGCACAGAATGCACTGACTGTCCAATCACATCCGGGCGTGCAACTTAGCCATTTCCCAACTGCTCCTGTTCTTCCTGTATTTCCCCCATCTGATCAAGAGATGAGCGAGGATGATGATGCACCACCCGAAGAATAAGCTCGTCAGGGAAGTTCTCTGTTTTATTTTGATTTATTTTTCGCATGAGGACATTGCTCTAGATTAGTTTGGGGGTAGTTAAGTTTTATTTTTAAATTTCTAGTTTGTTATTAGTTTGTGGAGTTGGATTGTTATTAATAATTATGGCGTTTGCTAGTGCGTTTATTCGGGGGCCAATGAGGAAATTAGAATTGCATGAACAAGTCTAGTAAGGATTGTTGAGTCAGTTGATATGATTGTCTGGACATGATTTGAATCTCTATCTGTTTGACACTGATATTATAGGTTAGCACTTTGAAAAACGACCATGTTGGCTATGATAGTTTAAATGGTTAGATAATAGAGTTCTAAAGGATGATTGCTAGTGAAATGAAAAGACAAGTTGAATAGCTAGTGAAGACTGAATTTATACATAAACTCGAGTTTGGGGGAAAAATATGTGGGATATATAAGCTTTGAAAAAAAAAAGAATGTAATATGTTGAGTCTTGTGGTGGGTTGAGGTGAAACACTCCCCATGGACACAAGCGTGAGATGGAGCGTAAAACGCACTCACCAACCATCTATGAAAAAAATTTAATAATAAAGCGGGAAAAGTGCAAAATGCCCCCGTCTGAAAAGAATATTAAGCGTAAGTATTTCATGTTGACCCCTGAATTTTTGGTGATTGTTTAATTTCAGTCGAATCTAGTTTATTTGTTGAACTCTTGAGTAGAGCTGTATGAAGTTTTTTATAAACTTTATTATTTTTCAGCGTTTTGCTTTTCATTAGTTAGCATGGTTGTTGAACACACACTCACAATATCAGTAATAACAGATTTGGATTGGTTGATTGTTGGGATATCATTGATCTGTGTTCACAAGATGTATTAGCATGTTTTTGTGATTTTTCTGAGGCCTATGGATATACGTAAGTTATTGGATGCTGGAATTATGTTCTTTCAGTTAGTTGTAATTGCATGAGTTGTGTTTTTATATTGTTAGTATTGTTTTGTGTTTGTTGCTTGAGGACATGCAACGGTTTAAGTTTGGGGGTATTTGATGATTGGGTAATATACCCATGAATCGGATATACTTGGGTTTAAATTATTGTATTTTCGAGTCATTTAGGAATGTTTTTACTGTGTTTATGTGTTGTATTGCAGATACGGAAGCTGAGGAGACAAATTGGGGATTTAAGTTAATAAATGGCAAAGTCGTAATTTTCTAGCAAATAGCGCCGGGGCGCTGTGTTATACATAGAAAATAGCGCCGGGGCGCTATACTGTGGATGGGTCTGACGCGGAGCGCGCACGTGAGGCAGGCGTGGACAACACTTTGAAGATCAGTTTGACACTGTTGGAGGAATTTATGAGGAGTCTATTTAGATTAGGAGTTGTGGATAAATATATAAATATATAAAGTGAGTCTTTTTAACAGGAGAGGAAAACATCAGGGAGATTAACGGAGGAAGAGGAGCAGATCTGAAGGCTGAAAACTTGGAGTTCTTCTTCTTCTTTATTCTTTTAATTGTTAACTTAATGAGGATGATTTATCAATTATTTATAGCTTTTATTTCCATCATGAACTAATTTCTTTTATTAAGATTCCAATGGAACTTATTATGGTTATGAGTTAATTATTTAATTTATTCAAATTATTTATGTTGAAGTGAATTGTTCATCTTGCCTTGTGTTTATTGATTAATTATCTGGCCAATAATTACCTTGTTACTCTAGAAGGAATTGGGAAAGGAATTCTAGGGTTAGAACTGGGCAGGGTGACATGTGACTTAGTTATTTGCACAGTGAATAATTAGGTTTGTGAATAGAATGAGAATATCTATTTGCCGCATGTAACATAAAAGGAATTGGGTGTGTAACGAGTTTAATTCAATTATTTTACATAGAGATATAGTAAAATTAATCTGGGTTAAATAGAAGGCAATTGATCACTCGAGAGAGGACTTTTGGCATTTGAGAATTCCTGTTAACAATTCAGTAGGTGTAATAATTGGGATAATTAGATAATTGATTTAATAATCATAATTGGGGAAATTAGAATCTTAATTATTATTTATTTGCATTCATATAATTATTAATTTGTTCTTTATTTTCTTTTAGAATAATTTCTTGCTTTAATAAAAATAAAATTTTCTTTTAGTTTTAGAGAATCAAAATTTTCAGTTGTTTAAATAAAATTGAATTGATACAATACTAGTAGGTGGAGTTTATTAATTGGAATTCTCTGAGGAATCGACACTCTAATTTATCATTATATTACTTGTTGACCGTGTATACTTGCACGTATTCATTGATTGTGAATTCAATCAACAAAGATCAACCTAACAACTTTGATCTTTATATCTTAAGTCCTTGTACAAATGTTTCTCAGATAAGGATTTTACAAAACTTATTTGTACACATACATTAATCATATTCATCATTAGATATAATCAATTCAATAAGATCAACCTAACAACCTTGATATTTCTATTCTAAGTCCTTGTACACTCATGACATTATTAAGGACTTTACAAAACTCACTTATACAAATATACATTAATCATCAGATCACATATTAACAATTAATTAGATCAACTTAACAAATTTGATCTTTCTATTCTATGTCATTGCACAATCATAACACTATTAAAGACTTTACAAAACTTACTTATACGAATATACATTAATCATATTCATCATCAAATCACATATTAATAACTAATTAAACTAACCTAACATATTTTATCTTCCTATTCTAAGTCCTTGTACAATCATATCACTATTAAGGACTTTACAAAACTTACTTATACAAATATACATTAATCATATTCATCATCAAATCACATACATAGATTTTAACAAACTGAACTGATGAATGAGTGTAGGGTGAATAATAGTTTGTTTAATATTATTATCAAAAAATTGAATGACTTCTTTTTTACTAATTTGTATTTAAGACATTAACATTTTATGTTTTCAAAGGAGACAATATGAGGTTAAGTTTGTCTTTCTCCTTTGATAAAGATTATGTATTGTTTAATCATGCATTTTACATAATGGTTGTAGTTGATTAAGTTATTAAAATTAGGGAATTATAAATAAAAGAATTGAGGTCTCATTTATTAAGGATAAATTAATTAATTACTTATAATAATGTATACAATTAATAATTCAAAATGTGCATATATCACCACCCTACCCATATCAACACCCGAGATTAAATAAGAAGATTACTTGGTTACAAAGCTAAATGTCATTAAAAAGGTGGATACGAGGTTAGAACTAAGTTCGATTTAATGATTTAAAAGATATGATAACATAAAACTAGGAGTTGAATAACATGAGACTGGTACTATAAAGATATACTACCTACATGTCAAATTATAAGATTAGCATTAACTTTTAAAAATTAATTTGAGATATTTTTATACTTAAAAATTAAAAAGATTCATTAAAAATATGAAACAATAGATTTTACAATGAGTTACACTTATTAGATAGTTTACAATGCTCATTACTTTATTAACTAGAATTAAAAGAATTTTTGTCAACTTTATGTTTAAAAATATTATAAGTTGACTTCAAAAAAGTCAATAAATTGAGAGAGTATATATTAGGCCTAATTTAAATATTATATATATATATATATATATATATATATATATATATATATATATATATATATATATATATAAATTATACAATGGGGGAGGGACCAAAATTGTATATTTACAAAAAATATATAAGTAATACTCTGACGAGTGTATAATATTCATTTATTTCATTTCCTTTTGTCTTAGTTTTTTGAATGTTTTGTGGTTAACACAGGCTTAATGTGGTTGTTTATGGATTTCATGTTAAAATGGAGCTTAAGTATTAAGCTGGGACGTAGTGGAGTTGATTGCATAGAAAAAAGAAAAAATAATCAAAACTTAGCAACCTGCGCACCGGCGACATTTGCTAGGAAAAAATCTGCGCCCCATCGCAAACCTCTCTGTTAAACGTCGCCTTAGAGCCAAATTGAAGCCCCCTCAACACAGACTTCTCTGCCATTGTCTGCCCCGACGAGTATTTTATGAACAAAAACTTCTCCTCAGCGGAGGTCTTTTGTGGAGCCCAGGAAAAGTGAAATTCACCCCAACGAATTTGGCAGGCACAAAACTTCGCCCCAGCGAAGTTGTCGGGAAAAAGACAGCAGTTTCTATTTTTTGGCAGTTATTTGGTAGACTTCTATTGTGATGAGGATTTTGATTTCTTAAAAACGTGGGATTATGTTTAGGGAGTATATATACATGTAAGACTCAGTATTAGCGAACATATCTTATATTCTTCTACATTGATTAACACCCTAGTTTTGGAGAATAAAGACATGTCAAACTAATTTGCCAATTCAATTCTGTAGGGCTGTAGAACCTTATTCGTAATTAACGGTTTGATCAATTTTACTTTATTCATTCCTTCGTATGTGAGATTTATTCTGATTATCTGCATTAACTTCTTGTATGCTATTTAATATACTAATTTGGTTTCTGCAGGATTAAATTAGTAAATTGATATAATCTGCTAGATTAAGATATATATTAAGCAAATGATGTATGTCTGATCATAAGTATAAATTAATGATATTCGATTGTGGTCAAACTTTTGAATACTATTAAGGTTTTCAGAAGACAAGTTAAATAATTCCTGATTGCGTAATTGTTCCTTGGAACAATCTAATTCTTATTCTTCATGTTTCTATTGTATTAAATCTAAACTGATAGTTCTAGGTTGTATGATAGTTAGGATCTCTTGTTGGCGATCGTCACATTAGATTTACACATAAGGAGAATTTCGGATAATTAGCGATCACAGTTATCTAGGGTTGTTAATCTTATTGAAGGGTAAATATTGTAAAACGTGGTTATCCCATAATTGTGAAAAAGTGATACTGAATTGAAGAGTTGAAGCTTTTTACTCATTAATACTTCTTTTAAATTCACTTTTGATAATTTAGTTTTTAAAACCAAAAGCCCCCAATTCATTGGAAAATACTTGGATAAATATAAAATAGTACTCTCTGTGGGATCGATCCTTGCCTGCTACTATACTAATTCATGAGTTAGTAGAATAGGAGTAAGGTTTAATTTTGGAGTGTTAAATGACAGCTCCCATACTCACTCCGTCCAAGTTTATTTGTCCTAATTTTCTTTTTGTTTTGTCCAAATCTATTTATCCTCTTTCCTTTTTAATTCTATTTTTGACATTACTTTTTCAATAATACTCTCATTTAACTTTAACAAATTCAATAAAAACAATATGACATACATTGAAAAAATAGTATTATTAACTTTAACACCGGAATCACAGCCACACTGCTTTTTTCTCTACAAATACACACTCTCTCTCCTCTATTTTATTGTTTCAAGAAAGAGTTGAAAGATTAAATAAAATAAAAAAAGATGATAATAGTGAAATTAAGATGGGTAGTTTATGAAATTAGTATGCACACAAGCCAATCATATTTGATATGATAAAGCATATACTTTGTAACAATCTTATTCATTTATTAATAAAAGTATTCATTTATTAAAGACTTTAATTTATCCACATGGTGCTATTATATTTAACATGTGATAAACTTATAGTTTTAAGCAATTCTTTTAGAATTATAATGAGATCATGCTAATGAGATTTAAATTCTTAAATAGCTGAAAACTAAATTTTTCCCAATTGTTGGATTGCTAAAAAGGGGATTAGTGAATCCGGATAGATTGGAACATACGTTGTTTGCTCATTAGATGAGGATGATTTATCTCATAATCATTTGTATGGACACACTAAAGCAAGTATATAGATGCTTATTGGAGAATAAGTTCACTGAACGTGACTCACTAAGGATTGCCTAATGAAGTTTTACTTGTCTGTCAATAAGAATTTCTGTAGTGATAGTAGTACAAGTGATTCTTAGACATACTTGAGATCATTATAGTATCTTGTGCATGATGAGTTATACTTTGACATGTCCCTTAATAACCTTCGGGTATATCAAATGGTATACTTGGGTGTAATAAGTTATATATGGAGATAATGAATGATCAATAAAGAATCTACCACTTCTAGTAAAACGAGAGAATGTCTTATGTGATTCGATAAATAACAACCTAGGAATCCTTGGCCAAGGTGGAATAAAATTAAAAAGGAGTTTCTAATTTGCATGATTTGGAGTTTTGCATTTGAGAATTGAAATACATATTTCAATTAGGACATTGTAATTCCGCGTCTTATATTTAATTAGGACATTGTATGGCGGAAGGATTGAATTGTACGGTAACTATTTATTCAAAGGTTCTTTTATGATTAATGTTGAATTCTATATTATCTGGAAAGTCGTTGACCGCTAAGAGGGCTTATCCTTATTGTAGAATAAATGTTATTTATTTAAATAAATTAAATAGTATAATTTATTTATATAAATAAGATTAGAATTATTCTAATTGATTTATTCACAACTAGTTCAATATAGAGAACCTAAAGGGTCATAATATAAATGAAAAAAAAATATTTATTCAAGAAGTAAATGGCATTATCGTAATAATAAGTTAAGTGTCTTTAGTTTAATCTATGGTGATAGAATAAATTAAATAACTTAATATTTATTATTTAATATTTTTGAAATATTAAATATAAATTAATAAGAGAAGTCTTATTATTATTGTTATTAGTTAAATTCATAAATGAGTTTGGGAATTAATTAATAAAAGTACTCCAATATATTCGTAACTAGATTAGGAGCATAATAAAGTAAAGGAGTTTAATTAATTAAAACAAAACCCTATTCCTAAATTATTTAGGAGGGTTGCCTACATCTATAAATAAGAAAGTTTTATTATGGATTAAGGTTACACATTTAATTCCAAGAGTTGGGAAAATATGTATATTCTATAGAGAGAGAATCTAAGGTTTTGTCAAACACCTATCTTCTTGAATATTTTTTTTTTCTTTTGTGGATCACCTCTAGAGGCCAAACACTTGGGTGGCTAACGTTGATCAAAGGAAGGAATCAAACCCGATGAATTCAAGTTGAACGTGAAAAACAAATTTGAGGGTAACTCGTACATGAGAAAGATAGTTTCTACAAGGGTATGAATATGATCTCCACCTCTTTTTCTATTGAATTGATAATTGAGCACAAAGTATGATCATGGTTATGGTTTGGATGAAAATTTTTAAAACTCGTTTTATCGCGCTTTCGCCACTCTGCAGAATCTGAATTTTTTTTTATTTTTTTAATTAACACAAATTGTTTATTTAATTGATACATGTTTAAAATAAAGATGTTTCTTTTATCTGAAATAAGATTTCAGATTGCTAAAAATTAAAGAGTTTAATTTGGATTTCGTTTTGATTAAAATTATAGAGTTTATTTTATTTCAAAACTAAATTTTAGCAAACTTTTACCCATTAAATGATATTGATGCATATACGTAATGATTTTATTATTAATGAGATGAATGTTTATTTATTGATGCATATGGTGATACATATGATAATAAATGTGATTGATTATGGACTATAGACCAATGTGATTGGATTTTATTTTAGTTGGATGCATAAATGTATGAATTTTATAAATGGGGGTCAGCGTACCTTGTTTTCTCTAGTTTTTCTTAATGTAATTTCTATCTCCCACCTATGTACTTCTCCTTGACTTTTGGTCAAGGTTTCAATTTAATGCAAATATTTTATGTAATTGGATTAGTTAGAATTACTTAAAGAATTGGAGACCAAAGAGCAAGGAGCGCTTGAAGACCCGTTTGTAATGGAACCCGAGTTTAAATGTAATAGTTATATTTAAATTTAATTCTTGCACCCTAGGGTTTGACCTTTTGGTTCACTTGGTGGCTCTAATGAACCAAACTAAAATAAAAGTCCATAATCAATCCTGAAAGAATATAGTATTCTATATGTGCATACTTATACTATATAATCAATTACATTCAAGGATCCCAAACTAATAAATACATAAAGGAAAAACAAAGAAAAGATAAAGGAGTGGCTTCCCCATTTTGGTAGATAAAACTCCATTGGAGCACCTTCATTGAAGCTCTTGAAGAACCATGGCCAAAGGCCATGGCCTCCCTCTTTGATGTCTAGGAACCTCCCTCTTCCCTTTGATAGCAAAAAATGAAGATAAAATGAAAAGAAGTGAAGGAAATTGAGGTAATGGGTCATTAGGTTAGGCATTTAAAGGCTGAAATCTGTCAAAAATCTATGCCAGGCGCTGCAGCGCCTTGATTAGGCTTGAAACGGGCGTTGCAGCGCTTCAAATGGGCTGAGCTACTACTTCAGGGCGCTGCAACGCTGAAAATACACTAGCAAGGGGCGCTGCAGCGCCGAGTAATTTTCTACTTCGACATCTGTTGGGAAAATGGCCATAACTTCTTCATACGAACTCAGATTTAAATGATTCAAGATGTTCTGGAAAGAAGAGAGGGAGATCTACAACTTGTATTCTTTGAGTGATTCGAATTAATGGCTGGAAAAATACATAAATTATCCATGAAGTGACTGCTATGCAAAGGGCAGTTGGTCGTTTCCAGATTTGACACTCGTTGTGAAAATGAACATAACTCTCATATCCGAACTCCGATTGAGGCGATTCAAGATGATCCGGAAAGATGAGACGTTGATATACAACTTTCATTCTTGAAGTTTTGATAGATAATGGTCGGATCATGGTAAAAACTGGGCTTCACGGGACTGCTATGTCAATGGCAAACCGAAAATGCAAATTTGGCGATTCCAACCATCGACCCAAATGACATTCCATCCAATTCCTACAAAACAAAGTAAAAATATATAAAAATAATACAAAAATACATAAAAGAAATATAAAACTACATTACACAACAATACAATGAAAATAAATAAAAACCAAACAATTTTGCTTAGGATTTGCAAATTTGTCAAACTCAAAAGTACCTAATTTGTGTATATAAAACACACTCATAAAAAACAATTGGTTAACCAACAAGTAATATAATGATAAGAGAGTTGTCGAACCCACGAGGAATTATCTCTAATGATTAACCAAGTACTAGCTTTATATCGTCTCAATCTTATTTAATCAATTGATTAAATGGATAAAAGCTAAAGACTACAGTTACGCTACAAAACATAAACAGATAGTTAAGGAGCTAAGAACACAATATCCCCACACAAGCATTTTGTCGAACATTTGGTGTGAAATGCTTCATTTACATCTCCTAGCTATCCAATTGTTCATAATGGTCACGACGAATTGTTAATCGAGAATTCATTAGTATTCATATACCTCTTCCGAGGTTCATATAAACATATCCTCTCTAGATCCACCCAAAAGGGAATAGAACGAAAAGGAACATCATAGATACATAACCCATCATATTCCTACGTGAATTAACATTAGACAATTTAAGCTTAGATTCTCAAATTGGCTACACATGACATATATGTATATTCCTATCCTACACACAAATTATGTATTCCAACACATGTAGAACAAGTATAATCACATGTCAATTTATTCAATGTCTACATCTACAATCCACTTTCCAATTTCATATAGACTACCAAATTAATTACTAATTCCTTAGCAATTAAACATTAAACACAAAATATAGAGAACTAATTCATATAGTGCCAATCAAAAGGGTAAGTTATTCAATACAAGCTAAGGAAAGAGTTCAATTACATTCAAGGATCCCAAACTAATAAATACATAAAGGAAAAACAAAGAAAAGATAAAGGAGTGGCTTCCCCATTTTGGTTGATAAAACTCCATTGGAGCACCTCCATTGAAAGTGCTTGAAGAACCATGACCAAAGGCCATGGTCTTCCTCTTTGATGTCTAGCCACCTCCCTCTTCCCTTTGATAGCAAAAATGAAGATAAAATGAAAAAAAGTGAAGGAAAATGAGGTAATGGGTCATTAGGTTAGGCATTTAAAGGCTGAAATCTGTCGAAAATCCGTGTTAGGTGCTACAGCGCCTTGATTTGGCTTGAAACGGGCGTTGCTGCACTTCAAATGGGCTGAGTTACATCTTCGGGGTGCTGTAACGCCGAAAATACAATAGCAAGGGGAGCTGCAGCGCCGAGTAATTTTCTACTTCAACATCTGTTGGGAAAATGGCCATAACTTCTTCATACGAACTCCGATTTGAATGATTCAAGATATTCTGGAAAAACAAGAGGGAAATCTACAACTTCTATTCTTTGAGTACTTCGAATTAGTGGATAGAACAATACCGAAATTGTCCATGAAGTGACTTCTATGCGAATGGCAGTTGGTAGTTTCCAGATTTGACACCCGTTGTGAAAATGACCATAACTCTCATATTCGAACTCCGATTGAGGCGATTCAAGATGATCCAGAAAGAGGAGACGTTGATATACAACTTTTATTCTTGGAGTTTGGATAGAAAATGGCCGAGTCATGGCAAAAACTGGGCTTCACGGGACTGCTATGTCAATGGCAAATCGAAAATGCGAATTTGGCGTTTCCAACCATCGACCCAAATGACATTCCATCCAATTCCTACAAAACAAAGTAAAAATATATAAAAATAATACAAAAATACATAAAAGCAATATAAAACTACATTACACAACAATACAATTAAAACACATAAAAACCAAACAAACTAGCTTAGGATTTGCAAATTTGTCAAACTCAAAAGTACCTAATTTGTGTATATAAAACACACTCATAAAAAATAATTGATTAACCAATAAGTAATATAATGATAAGAGAGTTGTCGAACTCACGAGGAATTATCTCTAATGATTAACTAAGTACTAACTTTATATCGTCTCAATCTTATTTAAATAATTGATTAAAGGGATAAAAGCTAAAGACTACAATTATGCTACAAAACATAAATACATAGTTAAGGAGCTAAGAACACAATATCCCCACACAAGCATTTTATTGAACACTTGGTGTGAAATGCTTCATTTACATCTCCTAACTATGCAATTAAACATAATGGTCATGACGAAATGATTCATTAGTATTTATATACCTCTTTCGAGGTTCATATAAACATATCCTCTCTAGATCCACCCAAAAGGGAATAGAATGAAAAGGAACATCCTAGCTACATAACCCATCATATTCCTATGTGAATTAACATTAGACAATTCAAGCTTAGATTCTCAAATTGGCTACAAATGGCATATAGGTATATTCCTATCCTACACATAAATTATGTATTCCAACACATGTAGAACAAGCATAATCACATGTTAATATATTCATTGTCTACATCTACAATCCGCTTACCAATTTCATATAGACTACCAAATTAATTACTAATTCCTTAGCAATTAAACATTAAACACAAAATATAGAGAACTAATTCATATAGTGCCAATCAAAAGGGTAAGTTATTCAATACAAGGTAAGGAAAGAGTTCAATTACTTTCAAGGATCCCAAACTAATAAATACATAAAGGAAAAACAAAGAAATGACAAAGGAGTGGCTTCCCCATTTTGGTAGATAAAACTCCATTGGAGCACCCCCCATTGAAGCTTTTGAAGAACCATGGCCAAAGGCCATGGTCTCCCTCTTTGATGTCTAGCCACCTCCCTCTTCTCTTTGATAGTAAAAATGAAGATAAAATGAAAAGAAGTGAAGGAAAATGAAGGAAAATGAAGTAATAGGTCATTAGGTTAGGCATTTAAAGGTTGAAATCTCTCAAAAATTCGTGTCAGGCGCTGCGACGCCTTAATTTGGCTTAAAACGGGCGTTGCAACGCTTCAAATGGGTTGAGTTACTGCTTTGGGGCGCTGCAGCACCGAAAATACACTAGCAATGGGCGCTGCAGCGCCGAGTAATTTCCTACTTTGACATCTATTGGGAAAATGGTCATAACTTCTTCACACGACTTCGATTAGGATGATTCAAGATGTTCTGGAAAGACGAGAGGGAGATCTACAACTTTCATTTTTTGAGTGCTTCGAATTAATGACTGGAACAATGCTGAAATTGGCCATGAAGTGACTGCTATGCAAATGGCAGTTGGTAGTTTTCAGATTTGACACCCGTTGAGAAAATGGCCATAACTCTCGTATCCAAACTCAGATTGAGGCAATTCAAGATGATCCGAAAAAAGGAGACATTGATCTATAACTTTCATTCTTGGAGTTTGGACAGATAATGGCCGGATCAAGGCAAAAACTGGGCTTTACGGGACTGCTATGTCAATGGCAAACCGAAATGCGAATTTGGCGATTACAACCATCGACCCAAATGACATTCCATCCAATTCCTACAAAATAAAGTAAAAACAAATAAAAATAATACAAAAATACATAAAAGCAATATAAAACTACATTACACAACAATACAATGAAAACATATAAAAACCAAACAAACTAGCTTAAGATTTGCAAATGATCAAACTTAAAAGTACCTAATTTGTGTATATAAAACACACTCATCAAATACCTCCAAATTTGAATCTTTGCTTGTCTTCAAGCAAAACACTAAGAACAAAAACTATAAAAATAAATTCTAACAATTAACTACTTGAGAAATGAATCAATAAGTTTGAACAATGGCCTTAAAGATGTCAAAACATGATAACTCTAGAAAACTTTCAATATGTCACAACGTCTAGGATTTTAACTTGCTTGTTAGTCATACCTTGCTTTAGATCCTTTCCGTGTGTGTGTGTATCCTTTTGCACTAAACTATTTATAGTTCGGATTGACTTATGCAACCATATTACCTTATGAAAGAAATAAATTTCAAAAACTACATGCTTAACACATCACTCACAGCAATTGTAGACAAATCAAACATTCTAAAAATTTGAGATCAAATGACTCTTAGGTGAGTGCATTTTATGTGACACCCCCAAATTTAGGTACTTCATTCCCGCTGGATTTGTTGCTCACTATTCAAAACAATTAAATCTAACCACCTATAGTCAAGGATAAAGACATAACTTAAATAACTTAAACAATAATCCTCCCCATTAAAGGGTTATATTAACTTAAAGTAAATCCCAGGTAATCTAACCTTAAATTATTACATAAGTCTGCGGAATACATCATATCATTAAATAAGTCTCATAACATAGATTCTATTAAATAAAATTAAACAAGTCTTCATCATTTGGACATCTTGCCCTTGCCCTTGCTAGAAGACGACTCATCAACTTTCTCAATTTTAGCTGCAGTGTTAAATGCAAGAGTGAGCAAACAATTGCTCACAAATATAATGATGGCAATAGCAATAACATAAGACTAATTAATGAATACTGAATAATAAAGAACTTGTTCTTTGAATCGAGATTAGAAAGTAAGATCAAAATTTATATCTGAGGGTCTAAAGACCATGGACTATGTCTCAGGTTACTAAGTATTTCTACCTCAACCTTCAATAGTCGTTAGACTATACGGACCTCTCATTTCGTACTTAGGGGGATCAGCCCTTCGTACCATGTATTATGCATAAATATATAAATGCTAACGCGTACATAATCCCTTATATTAGAGTTGTTCATCTCAGTTTGACTTAGGATTTCTGCACTAAAGAAAGTTTAGTTTGGATTAGCTTAACAATGGTTCTAGAATTTTAGAACACTTATCAACTATGGACTAGTCATTTCAATAAAGGTTCACTAGCCATTCGAGGTTCGATAGAATAACTAGGTATTGAATAACAACATTTAAGACAAGAATGAAACAACAACAATATATAGTTGAATAAAACATTGTATATCCAATAGACTAACTTCAAAGGAATTAGAAATTCTCGTTCGAAATAATGAACATCTCAAGCTTCGAAATTAATGACCAACAATGATTAGAAACTCGCTCATTATGAACAAACAACTTGAGCTATCTTAATCAAACAATATCAAGTTCAAGATTAGGAAACTTGCTTAATGAAAAGTAAGATTTAGATACTTGCATAACAATAATAAACAAGATAGGATAAATATCTTGTTTTACATAAAAGAATTAAGGTTTAGGAACTTGCCTCATGCGTAAGCTATACAACTATAACACACGTTCGTTAAAACCGTACATATATTGTAACGCCCCCAAAATAGGTATACATCACCTATTCTAAGTTGCCAAATACATGATGCAGTATACAAATATAAACTTAATTTATACAACTGATAAGTGTCGTGTATAATACGACAAAACATAAACTGTGAGTTTTAATATAAATATTGTCCTCTAGACAGTATTCAAACTCAAAAATAAGTCCTCATTACAATTATTATCACACTATTTCACAGAACAGTGAGGACTACTAATGCAAATATCTGGATCGTCACTCCGTTCCCTGACTAGTCCCAGCTATATTCTCATTTCTTGAAGAGAACAATGAAAGCAAAGGATAAGCTCAACTAGCCCAGTAAGAAATATTATGACTAAGATAATGCAGAATAAATTATGGTTAGCTTTCAACAGTGTTAAACTAATAAAATATAATAAACATCAAGTTTAACTGCAGCGGAACAAGTAAACCATTAGAAGAGTCAAGTAGAGCATGATATCAACTATCTTCTATGATTTAAAAAGTTTTTCATCAACTTTATCGCTGAGACTCAACTTAATAAATAAACCACATCATCGAATCATCACTACACTACGGGCCAAGGATATTCATGCAATCATCAATGGTCATGATCATACCAACAGCTGTCCATCAATGCACTACGGGCCAATAAAGACTTTTACCACATCATTTGTAACATTACGATCATGATTATACCGAATAATCCCTGGTCATAATCATACCAATCAATAGTATATCTATACACGTAAGCCACATATGACTTTTATCACAATATAAGCATGAGGATGATGACAATGATATAAGAATTCAATTAAAAGAAATCAAAGGCTAAATTTTTAATGATTTATAATTTAATTTATCCAAAATTTAATAATGTCCAAATTGTCAACATGATACTGCTTTGTGGAGTAAAATTCAAGAATAATATTGTATCAAAATTGATTTGGACCGAAAAGAAATTAATTTTTGTTATGAATAGTATCTCGGATGAATAGTACTCGAGTGAATAGTAACTCATGAATAGTAACTCGGTATGAAAAGCACCTCGAATCCTCAGGTGAATAATATTCGAGTGAATAGTAACCGAGTGAATAGTAACCCGTAAATAGTACCCCGTGTGAAAATATTGATATTTAATAAGAAAGTTTAGATTAATATTCTAATTAAACGATACTGGATGAAGCGCAAAACTCAAGGATATTCCACTAATTTCAGGAATTATAGAAGTAATACTTACCATAGTAAGTTTAGATTTAAGAATATGAAAATAAATAATATAAAAAATAGCAAATGGATTTTCACCTGTCATGCGGTAGTCCGCGTAGACAGATCATTTTCACAATTTAATAACAATTGAATACGAAGGGTTATTCACCAGGCATGCGGTAGTCCGTGTAGACAGGTTATTCCCATAGAATAATAATGAATGGAATAACAAAAGATTTCACCATGCATGCAGTAGTCCGCATAGACAGGTTATTCCAATAAAATAATAAAGAATGGAATAACAAAATATTTCACTATGCATGCGGTAGTCCGCGTAGATAGGTTATTCCCACAGAATAATAAAAAATGGAATAACAAAAGATTTTACTATGCATGCGGTAGTCCACGTAGACAGATTATTCCCACAGAATAATAAAGAATGGAATAACAACCCTTACGAGTATTAAAAGAAAATAACTCTCTTCATGAATACGAAAGAAATAATACCCTTTACCTTAATAGAAGAGTGAATATTGAAGTAGGGTAGTAGCAGAATACTCTTCTTCTTGCTCTCTATAGTTTCTCTCTCTAGAGTTTCAGTGAATTCACAAAAAATAATGAAGGAATGAGCATATATTTATAGGAAAAAGGATTGAATAGTAACTAATTTATGAACGGCCCAGATTAATTCACTTTTAAATGGACTGTCCATATTGATTTGCTATTAAAACTTAAAGCAACGGTCCATACTGATTTACTATTAAAACTTTAAACCAATGATCCATATTGATTTACTATTATAACTTCAACCAACGGTCTAAAAAATAAGCACATCTGCTCATGGAATAATAAGCCAAACTTATAACAAACACCTCATAACAAACCCCTCTATTTATATCAAAAATTGAATAAATAATTACCACAAATCACTTATCTTTAATAAACACATTTTTAATCTATTAACAATTATTCATCATTAATATTATAACTCATAATATTTAACAACCAGATTATTTTCAGGAAAGAGGGGGCTTTCCGATAAGAATTTCTCCCTATTGGAGCGCAATTAGGTGACAAATCTCTCCTCGACAGAACTTTCTAGACATCGTCAATATGGCAAATAATAATATGAATAACTTTGTCGTCTCAATAATATAAAATATTATGCAGATGATACTGTGACAATAATTGAATCAAATAATGTGAGATACTATGCAACAATTACTGTAGCAATAATTGAATATAACTGAGTGACTTCTCACATAAGCATCAATAATCAATATCGTGTGCTACTATGCAACCACGCGTATTACTGTTCTTTTACGGTCGTGTATTTCAACAGTTTAACGGTAAAACTTTTGTCGTTATTTTATAAAAAGATATTTCTGTCGTTTTCTAACTCCGACAGTTATTCTGTTATGGGGTCCACCAATGATGGTGTCGTCGTACAAATATTCCTTGTTAAAATGAATATTCCCTGACCAATCAAATATTTTATGACCACTTGCTTACTTTGTAAAATTTATAAATATTACCCACAACTATAACATTATATCAAATCCAAACTATAATATTCAAAAATATAATTCGAGAAAAATTAATCTTTATTCATAAAATTTGGGGTCTTAAAACCTACCATTCTTATGAAATTTCATCCTCAAAATTAGGGTACATACCTGGTATATCGAAAAGGTGAGGATACCTTGACTTCATTTCAGATTCTAACTCCCAGGTCATTTCCTCAATATCTGTTTAGATCTCCACCCTTTCTCCATACAGGTAATGTCTCCAAATCTTAAGCGAAAAATGACAGCTGCCAACTCTAGAACATGAGTAGGATAATTCCTCTCATATTCTTTGTGTTGTCGTGAGGCATAGGCTATGACTTTTCTATGATGCATGAGAACACATCCTAACCCTTTGCCGGAAGCATCACTGTAGTTGACAAATCCCTTCGAGCCAGATGGTATTGTCAGAACAGGTGCTTAAATGAGTCTCCTCTTGAGTTATTGAAAACTCTACTCACATTTCCGCTCCAACTGAATTTTGTATCTTTCCGAGTCAACTGAGTTAATGGAGTAGCGATTCGAAAAAACCCTTCTATGAATCTCCGGTAATAACCAGCTAAGTTGAGAAAGCTACGTACTTTGGTCACTAACTTAGGTTGCTCCCAGCTCTTAATTACTTCAATCTTTGTCGGGTCAACAGATATTCTATGATTTGATATCACGTTCCCAAGGAATGCTACTTCCTCAAGCCAGAACTCGTATTTGTTCAACTTGGCATAAAGCTTGTTTTCACGAAGCTTTCGGACTATCAGCCTCAAGTGTTGCTCATGATCTTCACGACTTTTAGAGTATATGAGGATTTCATCAATAAAGATAGCCACGAAATGATCCAAATATTCCTTGAATACTCAGTTCATCATATCCATGAAGGCCGCAGGAGCATTAGTCAATTCAAAAGATATGACTAGAAATTCATAATGCCCATACCGAGTTCTAAAAGCAGTCTTTGGGATGTCATTGGTTTTAATCTTTAACTGATGATATCCTGAACAAAGATCGATCTTTGAAAAGAATTTGGCGCCTTGCAACTGGTCAAAAAGGTCATCAATGCGAGGCAATGGGTACCTATTTTTGATGGTGACATGATTCAACTCATGATAGTCAATATAAAGTTGCATACTTCTGTCTTTCTTCTTCACAAATACAACAGGAGCACCCCAAGGAGGCGTACTTGGACGAATGAAACCGATATCTAACAATCCATGTAGTTGGGTTTTAACTCCTGAAGTTCAATAGGAGCCATTCGATATGGGGCTTTGGAAATGAGTTTTGTACCGGGTTCAAGGTCAATACAAAACTCGATTTCACGCTCTGGGGATAGGCCAGGAAGTTCTTCAGGGAACACATCAGGAAATTTATTAACAATAAAAATATCATTCAAATCTGACGTATTTTTGTTTAAATCTGTGACATGGGTTAAGAAAGCTTGACATTCATTTTTCAATAAACGAATAGCTTTATGGCTTGATATGACAGTGATTGACTTTAGTGGTTTGGTTGCTTGAATTCGCATAATAGGTTGGTTAGGAATATGAAAGCTAACAACCTTACAAAAATAATCAATTTTTGCATGATGAGTACCAATCAATCCCTAAAATCACATCAAACACAAGTATTTTTAAAGAGATAAGGTCGACATGTAATGTGCGAGTGCCGATTTGGACCAAACAAGACTTATAAATAGTGGATGTAATGAAGGTTTCTCCCAATGGAGTTTCAACAGATAAGTCAAAGTCTAATTTCTCCGGAGTCAAATTTAAACGTTGAGCGCAAGTAGGAGAAATAAAATAATGGGTAGAACCGGTATCAAATAAGGTATAGACTTCGCTAGAGTTTATAATTTGCTTACCCGTGATTACCTCATTCGGATTCCTCGCTTTTTGGGAGGTTACGACAAACGCTCTCCCTTGAACTACCAGTTTTGTCTTGTCTGGGACGACTTTTGATGCCTCTATCCCACCTGGACTTGACTTTGATGCACGACAAAATCGGGCTAAGTGACCTTCTCTTCCACAATTGTAACATGCTTTGGACTGCTTCGTACAGTTTGGACTGATGTGTCCCTCCCCTCCGCATTTGTAACATACGACCGGCTGTCGTTCCACTTCCTTAACAACAGGTGCTGGTGCTTACGTCATTCCATCATTGTTGAATCTCTTCTTCTTGAAATTTCCACTTCTATTATCTTGGCCATGATTTCCACTGAAGTGGTTACCATTTCTGGCATGTTGATTCCCTCCACGTTTGCTGTCACCACTTCGATGACTGCTACCACTGGTATTATCATTTTGACGGCTTCTCTCCCTTGGGTGGGTTAACTCATTATTGCGCTCCAATAACTGAGCCCTATTTACAACATATGAATACAAACCCAATTTATGAGAAATTAGGTATTGACGTATCTCAGGTTTCAAACCTTTTAGAAACATCCGCGTCATTCTCTCCTCATTATCAACCAAGTGGGACGCAAACCGGGACAACTCGACAAACTTAGCTTCGTATTGTGACACAGTCATATTGTTTTGCTCCATCTTGATAAACTCTACCTCCTTAATGTGACGAATACTTTCGGGAAAGTACTTGTCGTTGAATAGTTCTTCGAACTTCTCCCAAGACATCTTCAGTGCGGCAGGTTGAGTACGCTTTACCAATTTCCACCAGTAATCTGCCTCTTCTCGCAACATATAGGTGGGAAAGGGAACCTTTTGCTCCTTGGAGCATCCTAAGACATCAAATATCTTGGTGATCTGCTTTATCCATGACTCCGCCTTAAGTGGTTTTGGCTCTCCTATAAACTCCGTTGGTCCCAGCTCCTTGAACTGTGTCCTACAGTTGCCAGTGTTTCCACCTGCATTTTGAATAGGAGTTGCTCTCGCCTGATGTTGCATGAATTGCATAAAGCCTCTGAACATCCCATTGTTCATCATTTGGTCAGTGTTGTTGTTTTCCTGAGGATTATTGCCTTCCTGATGCACATTATCCTGGGTATTGATCGTTGGTCACTCAACGGTCTCATGTGCTTCATTGCTTATCTCCACATTTTCGGATGACATTTTCATACACTGCCATAAAATAAGGGTTAATTGACATGTCACATATTATCCCTATACTCTGACCGACCAAATAAATACCAAATAAACTTAGGTAGGTCATACTAGCGAAGAAATTTTTTGCCTCTCCCCTCCTAGTTCTAGTCTCACGTCTCAGCCAGGGATCATATCCCTAAGCTTTGATACCAACTGTGACGCTCCTAAAATAGGTATACATCACCCATCTTGGGTCGCCAAATACATGGTACAAAATATAAATACAAATTTAATTTATACATCTGATAAGTGTCGTGTAGAATATGACAAAACATAAGCTGCGAGTTTTAATACAAATATTGTCCTCTAGACAGTATTCAAACTCAAAAATAAGTTCTCATTATAATTATTATCACACTATTTCATAGAATAGTGAGGACTACTAATGCAAATATCTGGACCGTCACTCCGTTCCGCGACTAGTCCAAGCTATATTCTCATTTCCTGAAGAGAATAATGAAAGCAAAGGGTGAGCTCAACTAGCCCAGTAATAAATATTATGACTAAGATAATGCAGAATAAATTATCGTTAGCCTTCAACAGTGTTAAACTATAAAATATAATAAAAATCAAGTTTAACTGCAGCATAACAAGCAATCTATTAGAAGAGTCAAGTAGAGCATGATATCTACTATCTTCTATGATTCAAAAAGTTTTTCATCAACTTTATCGCTGAGACTCAGCTTAATAAATAAACCATATCATCGAATCATCCCTTCACTACGGGCCAAGTATATTCAAGTAATCATCAATGGTCATGATCATACCAACAACTGTCCATCAATGCACTACGGGCCAAATGAAGACTTTTACCACATCATTTGTAACATTACGGTCATGATTATACCGAATAATCCCTGGTCATAATCATACCAATCAATCGTTAATCTATGCACGTAAGCCACAGATGACTTTTATCACAATATAAGCATGAGGATGATGACAATGATATAAGAATTCAATTAAAAGAAAGCAAAGGATAAATTTTTTAAGATTTATAATTTAATTTATCTAGAATTTAATAATGTCCAAATTGTCAACATGATACTGCTTTGTGGAGTAAAATTCAAGAATAATATTGTATCAAAAATGATTTGGACCGAAAAGAAATCAATTTTTGTTATGAATAGTACCTCTGGTGAATAGTACCTGAGTGAATAGTAACCTGTGAATAGTAACCCGTAAATAGTAACTCGGTATGGAAAGTACCCCGAATCCTCGGGTGAATAATATTCGAGTGAATAGTAACCGAGTGAATAGTATCCCGGGTGAAAATATTGATATTTAATAAGAAAGTTCAGATCAATATTCCAATGAAACGATACTGGATGAAGCGCAAAGCTCAAGGATATTCTACTAATTTCAAGAATTATAGAAGTAATACTTACCATAGTAAGTTTAAATTTAAGAATATGAAAAGAAATAATATACGAAACTGCAAATAGATTTTCACCTGTCATGCGGTAGTCCACGTAGACATATCATTTCCACAATTTAATAACAATTGAATATGAAGGGTTATTCACCAGGTATACGGTAGTCAGCGTAGACAGGTTATTCCCACAGAATAATAAAGAATGGAATAACAAAAGATTTCACCATGCATGCAGTAGTTCGCGTAGACATAATATTCCCACAGAATAATAAAGAATGTAATAACAAAAGATTTCACCAAGCATGCGGTAGTCCGCGTAGATAGGTTATTCCCACAGGATAATAAAGAATGGAATAACAACCTTTACGAGTATTGAAAGAAAATAACTCTCTTCATGAATAGTAAAAAAATAATACCCCTTACCTTAATAGAAGAGTGAATACTGAAGTAGGGTAGTTGCATAATACTCTTCTTCTTGCTCTCTATAGGTTCTCTCTCTAGAGTTTCAGTGAATTCGTAAGAAATAATGAAGGAATGAGCTTCTATTTATAGGAGAAAGGATTGAATAGTAACTAATTCATGAACTACCCAAATTAATTTACTTTTAAACGGACGATCCATATTGATTTACTATTATAACTTAGAGCAACGGTCCATACCGATTTACTATTAAAACTTTAAACCAGTGATCCATATTAATTTACTATTATAACTTCAACCAACGGTCTAAAAAATTAGCGCATCTCCTCATGGAATTATAAGCTAAACTTATAACACACACAATTTATAACAAACACCTCTATTTATATCAAAAATTGAATAAATAATTACCACAAATCACTTATCCTTAATAAAAACATTTTTAATCTATTAACAATTATTCATCATTAATATTATAACTCACAATATTTAACAACCAGATCATTCCCAGGAAAGAGGGGGCTTTCCGATAAGGATTTCTCCCTATTGGCGTGCAATTAGGTGATCAAACCTCTCCTCGACAGAACTTTCTAGACATCATCAATATTACAAATAATAATATGAATAACTTTGTTGTCGCAATAATATAAAATATTATGCAGATGATACTGTGACAATAATTGAATCAAATAACGTGAGATACTATGCAGCAATTACTATAGCAATAGTTGAGTATAACTGAGTGACTTCTCACGTAAGCACCAATAATCAATACCGCGTGCTACTATGCAACCACGCGTATTACTGTTCTTTTACCACCAGGTATTTCAACAGTTTAACGGTAAAACTTTCGCCGTTATTTTATAAAAAGATATTTCTGTCGTTTTCTAACTCCGATAGTTATTCCGTTGTGGGGTCCACCAATGATGGTGTCGTCATACGAATATTCCCTATTAAAACGAATATTCCCCGACCAATCGAATATTTTATAACCACTTGCTTACTTTTTAAAATTTATAAATATTACCCACAATTATAACATTATATCAAATCCACACCATAATATTCAAAAATATAATTCGAGAAAAATTAATCTTTATTCATAAAACTTAGGTTCTTACATATATCATTAGAATCGCAATACCGATTAGTTACACTAACATTAACCCTATATGTTTTAGTTCTCATTTAAATTCAATTTGTTAACACAATTCAAATTCTAACTGTTGAATTAACATCACGTCACCAATCTGAAATCATAAGGCTATCATAGCAATGTAACCTTTAAACACGTCTCAAGACTTAAACAAATAGCAAATTGAAGTTTTTCATAACTTATTAACTAAACAATTTGAAATCATTGAACACATGTTTACAATTAATTATAAAACCTTATTACATGCTTAACACATTAACATGCACCTTAGACTAGGTTAGGCCAACATGTCATGGACTGAAGCTAAAAAAAACAAATTATTTCTACTCAGGGGAGGGCGCAGCTGCGCTACCCCAAGCCTTGGCACCGGCACAGCTGCGTTGTTCTTGTCCTTGACACCGGCGCAGACAAGAACACTGCAGTCTGCTTCCAGCACCTATGCGATCCAAAACTCCAATTTCACAGCAACATGAACAAACCCATACACTATAAACCTTACCAAACCACATAACATATACACTTAAATCATTATAACACCTAAAGCAATCATAAACAACCAAACTTAAGGGATTAAAACTGTGTTTATGATTATAACTCAAATTTTGACATGTTTAGCAAATCATATCACTACGACTTCGTTAATCAACCAAATTAATTCATTCCAAATGTATTATTTTCGTATTTCAATATAATAACAATAAAAATTAACAGATAACATGTTCATACATGAATTGAACTTTAATTTTTAACTCAAAATAGACCATATTGTACATATTTTATTGTAAACACACTTTCATAGATTAATCTAACAAAAATCATTTTTAGATGTCAATTATCAAAATATAATATTTAATCAACATATATGAACCACAACTCAAATTAGACAACCAAATCCAATTACAAAGGATTTAAAACCAATTTTCAATGAAAAACTATAAAGAACACAATTTCTTTAAACTAAATCATGTATACATGAATTTATTCTCTAAAAATTATCTATAATCAATATATATTAGTTTATAAACTTATACTAACACATATATCATCTATTTAGCAAATCATCCCACCGAATTTCCAATTTTAAAGAAAAACTCAAGAACATACAACTGAAAATATAAATTAGATTATACCTTGAATTCCTTGTTAAGACTAGCAAAAATGATTAGCAAGCTTGTTCCCTTGATTTCTCTTATCTAATTTCTCAATTCTCTCTCAATTTCTCTCCCTAGTTCTCTATGTGTTTTCTCTACTTCCTTTAGTTTTAGGATTAACCAAGTGATAATACGTAAAGAAAACAAAACTGATATAGCCATTACGGGTAAACTTAAAACATCAGGTAAAAACTCAAAAGCTTTATCAGTTATAATATGTTAAAGGCCACAAGGCCATGTTTGGCAATCCTCTCAAAATCCCCTTTTAATTTATTTTTATATTACTAATATAATATGGTTCAATTGTCACATTCCTAGTAAATTAAATTAATCTAATTCTAAATATTTTAAATTGTTAATCTTATTTCATTAATAATTAAACCAAACATTTACAATATAATTATAATTTTATTTAATAGATTATTAAATTTCTAATTTAATTATCAAATTGGAACATCATCATTACACACATTGTAATTATTAAATAATTTATTTAATTTAATTATTTCATTAAATTAAATCTTCAAATCATAAAATTATCATTCATTAATTTAATTATTATAACATACTTTAATTAAATTATTACTCAACAATTTCGTCAATTTTTATTTATCTCAATAAATAAATCAATTCAAATATTTATTTAATTCAATAAATATTTTTAAATTACATATAAAATTCTCGTTCGTTACATCCTTCCCTCCTTAAAAGGATTTTGTCCCTAGAATAACAACTCAATAAATTCATTAGTCACATTTTATATTCCATCTTACCCTAAGTCTGCTTTTATGGGCGAGTGCATTTTACGATCCATCTTAACCCACTGTAAGATTTTTGATATATTTTTATTTCTTCATAGGTGAGTGCATTTTACGCTCCATCTCCCCTAAGTATGTGTTTATGAGTGAGTGCGTTTAAGCTCCATCTCAACCCACCACATGACCAATTAATCAAACTTAAGTATATTACTTTGAGTGATGTTTAATCGAGTTCTAGAGCTTATTGATATCTCCTACAAGCATTCGGTCATATAAGCCTTCTCTAAGTATATAATTAGTTCATTACAAATGGATGATTGCTCAAAAGTAGGAGTCATAAGCAAAGCAATAACCAATAATAAATCAATCACCCAAACTAAGCAACATTTATCCATTTTCACGAGTTATAACCTTAACAATCATTTACCTGATCATATATTATAGCTCTATTCAAATTAAATCAATGCTCAAGAGACAACCTATACTAGAAATGTAATTAAACCCACACAAAAAACACAATAAAACAAAACATATCAAAACAAAACGTAGAAGACCCCCAAACTTAAAACTGACAATGTCTTTACAAAACATAATAAAAATTTTCTATTTAAAGGACTTCCGTGATCATTTATTAGTTGTCGCCTTCCGCAACCGACGTCTACTATTTGCTAAGATATAACATAAAATGGAAATTTTTCAAAATTTTCAAAATTCTAACTAATATGCACATATAAACGAAATACATTAAAATAACTAACATAATAACAAAATACTAGCTCAAGTACCAAATGTCATAACAACGCACAAGGCTATATACATATAAAATTGGATCCTTATTCTCACTAGCAAATCTTATTAGATATTTCCAAACTATATAAGTGAGGGTAATATATTTTCAAGAAAATAGAGCGAGATAACGATTTAAAACAGTACCTAATTTATTTTGGTAATTAATTAATTAATTAAATGAATGTATGCTAAAATGTTATGTTTTTTTACATGGAAAATTGTAAAATGTCAAACTCATTAATATCACTGCGTAGCATAATTGATGTTAACAAACTAACTGGATCGAATTTCATAGATTGGTTAAGAAATCTGAGAATTGTTCTCAGTACTGAAAAGATTTATTATGTCCTAAATTTGCATGTCCCTATAAATGTTGCAGACTCAGCCTCCGAGGAAGAAATTGCTACTTTTAAAAAGTGGCAAGATGATGCATCTCAATGCATCATGCTCGCATCCATGAGTAATGAGCTTCAGCGTCAACATAAAAATATGGATGCTATTGCTGCACCTCAAAGAGTTGTATGGTGAGTAAAGTAGAACTGCTAGATATCCTATATCTAAAGAGTTATTTCAATCTCGTAAGATTGAGGACATTACTATTAAGACTCATGTCCTCAAGATGATTATTTTGATTGAACAACTTGGGAACCTAGGGTTTGTTATGGATGGGGGGTTAAGTCAAGATTTGATCTTATAGTCACTCCCAGACACCTTCTCACAATTACTTAACATGTTGAAAACTACTGAAGGCCACTTCTCATCTAAGAAGGACCAAGTCTTGTTAGTGGATAATTCTCCCAAAAAAAGGAAAAGGCCTAAGGTATCTTTTGAAAAGAATAAAAGCAAGGTGTATCTTCTGCGAGGAGTTTCTTGCGGAACAAAAGTAGAAGAAGCTTAGAGAAGCTTCGACTCCTAATCAAGGTTTGTTTATGATTGAAATTAATTTTTCAGAAAGTCAAGCTTCTACTTGGCTATTAGATACCGGCTGTGGTTCTCACATATGTAATACTATGCAAGGAATGGGCAGAAGTAGAAAGCTGAATAAAGATGAGGTTATCCTACAAGTGGGAGATGGAGCAAAGGTTGTTGCATTATCTATAGGGGCTTATTGTTTAGCATTGTTTACGGGAAAAACCATTAGTTTAAATAAATTTTATTTTGTTCCAACTATCATTAGAAACATTATTTCTATTTCTGTATTAGATATGGATGGTTTTAATATTATAATAAAGAAGAACAATTGTTCTATTTATAATAATAATATTTTATATGGTATTGGTAATTTGAAAAATGGACTTTATATACTTGACTTACATGAAAATATATTTCAAATTGAATAAACTAAGAAAAGAAGAAGAGGTAATGTTAATTATACTTATATGTGGCACTGTAGACTTGGTCATATCAATGAAACGAGATTGTCCAAGTTGCATAAGGATTGGCTCTTAGAGCTATCTAATTATGAATCATATCCAACTTTTGAATCTTGTCTCATGAGAAAAAGGACTAAATCTCCTTTTAGTGGAAAAAGAAAAAGAGTTATAGAGTTGTTAGCGTTGGTACACACAGACGAATGTGGACCTATGACAACTACTACAAGAGGAGGGTATTCTTATTTTATTACATTCACTAATTATCACTCAAGATATGGATATGTGTATTTAATAAAATATAAATCTGAATCATTTGAAAAGTTCAAAGAGTTCAGAAGTGAAGTAGAGAAACAAACTGGCAAAAGTAATAAGATTTTTTGATCAGATCGAGGTGGTGAATACTTAAGCAGTGCGTTTCTCAATTGTCTCAAAGAAAATGGTATAATCTCATAATGGACTGCACCAGCTACAACATTTAACTATGGCTTACATATACCACTGTTATGTTTGTATATAGCGCGATCATGCAATTAAATCACATAAAAGGTGTGGAAGCGCGATAAAACGCCATCACCATGATCATACTTTGTGCTCAATTATAAATTCAATAGAAAAGAGATGGAAATCTGATTCATACCCTTGTAGAAACTTACTTCCTAAGGTACGAGTTCACCTCTAATTCCTTTTCACATTCAACTTGAATCCACCAGGTTTGATCATTCCTTTGATCAATGTTAGCCACCCAAGTGTTTGGCCTCTTGAGGAGATCCACCAAGGATCAATCTTTATTTAAGAAGATGTGTATTTGAAAAAAAATCCTAGATTCTATCTCTATAGAATTATACATACTCTCACAACTCTTGGAATTAAGTGTGTCGTAACCCTAATTTATAATAAAACTTTCTTATAGATGTAGGCAACCCTCCTAAATAATTGAGGGATAAAGTTTTATTTTAATTAATTAACCTCCTTTAATTAACTAGGCTCCTAATCCAATTAAGAATATATGAGAGCACTTTTATTAATTAATTCACAAACTTCTTTAGAAATTAAATAATAATAATAGTAATAATAATAATAAAGGCTCCTCTTATTAACTTATATTTAATATTTTCAAAATATTAAATATTAAATATTAAACTATTTAATTTATTCTATCACCATAGATTAAATTAAATACACTTAACTTATTATTACGATTATGTCATTTACTTCTTAAATAAATATTTGTCCTTTTATGGTGTGACCCTTTAGGTTCTCCATATTAAACCGGTTGTGAATAAATCAATTAGAACAATTCTAATCTTATTAAAATAATAAATTAAACTATTTAATTCATTTAAATAAATAACATTTGTGGACACTTAAAATTTTGCTTTCCTTGGACTAACCATGCAGGAGGGAAAAATTATCTTTTCTACCCTAGAGACAGTCCCGTGGGATATCAAATCAAACCCTGGAAGCAGCCCTGTGGGACATCAAATCAATCCTTGGAGATAACCCTGAGGAAGGACAGAGTTAACAACAGTCAAACCCTGAAGATAACCTTGAGCAAAGACAACTACAGCACATCAAGTCCGGAAACAAAATCTGAAGAGCAAAAGGGTAATTTTGCCAACTCAACGTCAAAACTGATCAAACTACTGTGAATAATGGCAAATAGAACCATCACAACAATCTCGAGTGAAAACTGCGCTAGACAGCTCGAACTGACTGCAAAGACTTGAAGATATGGTAATGGACCCATATCCCTGGATTCGAAAAAGCTAAAGCCCCATGTCATTGTGTAGCTCTCAGAAAAAACTTTCTGAAAAGGTATGACACGCCTCCATCAGATTCCCAGATTGCATGTTATGAAGGTTCAAGCAGACTGCACATTGGTCAGAGTGCACATACTTCGAGATAGTGGGGCCCACCAGGATCAGCCACAGGTAGACCCGTGACTGATCGAGTCTATATATATTTCCTCCCCCAACTCATTTATGCATAGAAAGAGAGAGAGAAACGGTCAGGGAGAGAGAAATCTGACCATTTGAGAGCTAATGGCAGCTTTTCTGCCGTTCAATCTTTGTAAAACTTCTTTTTAAACGTTTATATATATATATATATATATATATATATATATATATATATATATATATATACTACAACATATCAATTTTTAACCGGTGGGAAATGATTTTTGAGGCGCCTAATGCCGTTCGATAGCCATTCTCGTGCTTAACTATAAGATCTCTTCATATCTACTTCTTTTTCTTGCTTTGCGTTATATATAAGTATTATATATATACAGATCTACCTTTTTATAGCACAAATATATCTTTTTAACCGTTCATTTCTTGTAAATAGTTAATATTTAAGCTTTGTTGACTATATCTGTACTGGATCTAGCCAGGTCTAGCTTTTCACCGGTTCAAAAGTTGTAAAACTTGAACTCGGAAGCTAGAATGGCTAAGATATGTACAGATCTAGTTTTCTTTCTATTTTTTGTAAGTATTTAGCAACCATGTGGCCCTAGATCTATATCTAAAGGACACTGGAAGCTTTGGCTACGCGTATGCAAGGATTTGACTTATGAATCCTTTGTTTTGTGATGTTTTGAGTACATATATGTATTTTATTTTTGTATATTTGTTATGCAGGCTGTTTATGTGATATCTTGTGAGCCTAGGAACTATAGGGTCTACGATTCAATCTTTGAATCTAGATATGGTTCCCACGATGGACACTTTTTATTTGTACGGCCACCTTTCAAATCTTTGTACTTATAAATCCAGGGCCTTAAAACGGGGATACGGGTTTAAGGCCCCAAATTAGCGAAAACTGTGGTTGTGGTGTTCAGACTTACTTTGATGGCTTTTATGCCAATAAGGAGCCCGACACTATATATATATATATATATATATATATATATATATATATATATATATATATATATATATTTGTCTGTCGAAGATGCTTCGCATCTCGAGAATAAAATCAAAATAATCTGATTACGGAATAAAATAGAAGTATCAAAGGTCTCAATTCCTATGTGAGAATAAGGGTTTGAAGACCTGATTTCAAAACATCACTTTATATACCTTGTATTAAAATTGAACTTTTATATAAAGCAAACCATTTGTATATAGGTGCAAAAGAGGCATAACACTACTTTTAAATAAAAGCACTTAGGCCCATTTAATTGCAATACACACACACACACACATATACACAAACTAGGGAATAAAAAGCGCGATAACCATGTTTCATAGAAGTCGGGAGGTGCCTAATACCTTCCCCTACTTAATCAAGCCCCCGAACTCTATGAATCTCAGTTTCCAATATCAATTAAACAGAGTCCAATATTGGGCCATATTGCAAAACCTTTCAAAATTCGGTTGAGTTGGTACAACCATTTAACTCATATCAACTGGCGGCTCTGTCTAATTCGGACTAATAAAAATCAAATATTTTCAAATTGTTGACATTATATGTCGGTCTTTTCCTGAAAATCTCACTCTTCAGATCAAACAAATTTACATAGAAAATATAAAGGGTAAGAAACACCAGAGAAGAGGGAGAAATTTTTTCGGCGTCGACAGGTGGTGACTCTGCTGGGGACAATAAAGGGTTTTAACCACATTTTAATCTTTTTGATTCCCTTATTTGTGCATATGTGTGACATGACATCTTTACATTGAATGAATGTGAATGTCTCTTTACCACACTTTCTATTAGTGCTTCACACAATGTCATCATTTTGCATGAGGTGAGACACAATGAATGTATGTTGTGTAATTCCTCCATTAGGAGGCGAACCCGTCGGTTACTGATTACTGGACTCAAGTGGCGATTAAGTCCAAGTGAGGTTCAGGAAAGGTACCACTCAGATCCACTCCAGTTGAAAAATCGGATTAACTTTCCATATAGTAGATTGCGATGATCTGGGAACCTCCATGCTAAAAAGCCTGTGAGAGTAAACCTAAGATAGGTCAACCTCTGATAAACCAAACGCGAAGGAAAGTTTCTTCATGCCTTTACCTTTCAATTCAATGTTAATCTCAAATTCCATGTAAATACCATTTAAATGTAAATATCATTTCCATTCCTTGTCAATTCCATTATTGTATAGATATCAAATCCTATCATATTATCCTGTCATCAAAGCAACTGACATTTGTTTTGTAGGAAAATATTAAACCATAAAAAACCAAGACATTGCATCAATACATGTTGTTAATGCTTATCAAGACTAAACTACCAACTCCTCTTGTAGGCAAGATTAGTCCCATTACCAGATCGAAATCTAAGAAGGCACAAGGCCTATCCACCAACATAACTAAAAGTACCCAAAATGAATTAGGTTTTGTGTCTCAAAAGGAGTTTGAGGGTCTCAAGAATCAATTAGCAGAGTTGGCTATCCTCCTGAAAGAACAAAACCAGAGTCCTCCTCACAGGGTGGCAATTAAAGTGCTGACAAAACTGGGAAAGTACAAATACCTGAACCTCAATCTAGTGAGAGAATCACCAACAAAGCCCCCTGAAATCACTAACCTTAGGGATGATCGAGAAACTGGGGACATAAGAAAAAAATTCCAACAAATAGAGGAAACCATTCGGTCAATAAAAGGGATTAGAAACTATGGAAGTGTCACCTATTCAGATCTCTGTATATTCCCAGGGTCTCGATATCCTGACAAATTTCAAATTTCAAAGTTTGAAAAGTACAATGGGGTAGACAATCCTTATACCTATCTAAGAGTATACATCAGGGAACTCGGATCATATGCAAAGGACGAGTAATTAAGATTGCAACTATTCCAGAAAATCTAATGGGAGAAGCCATAACATGGTACGCTTGACTTGACAATGCCAAAATCCATAGTTGGGAAGAGATGGCCCATGCCTTCCTGAATCAACAGAGCTTCCAGTCGTAAATGGCACCAGATCGATATCAAGTGACAAAAATTAAGAAGTAGAATATTAAGTCTTTCTTAGAATACGCTCAAAGATGGATACGTCTAGTAGCACAGGTCAGCCTGCCTATAACAGAAACTTAAATGGTGATGACTTTTATAGACATTCAAGAGGCACCTTACTATGAGAGGATCATAGCAGGAATAGGCAAGCCATTCTCGGAGATGATCAAACATGGTGAAATGGAAGAGATGGTCCTAAAAACGGGCAAGATTAAAGACATCACGGCCTTGGAAGCAATCGCCGAGCATATACAGTCTGGAAACTATGCGAGCACTACCAAAAGGGTACCCGAGAAAGGCAATGAAGATGTATCCTTTGTTTTACAGGGGAAAGCTAGAAGACCAACCTATAGTTCCCCCATTTGGAAGAAGGAAGGCAATCTTTCATTTCGATAACATGTCGCATTCAACCAATGCCAGGACAGAAAGAGAAAATTTGAAAGAATAGAAAATTGGGTTTTCACTCCACTAGGCGATTGTAACGACCTCAAAATTCATACAATAATGTTCTCATTCTCGATCGTTAAAAATACAACTTTAATCTATCTTTACATCATTATTCAATATTAAAATCACTAAAAATGCGGAATATTTAAAACTTTTATACATTTCCTTTTGTATTGCCCTAAATCGCAACCTTTACATACATCTCTTCGATTCAAATTTATATCATAAATCATTACAACAAAATGACTATACAAAGTCTTACATCATAAATAGATATCCATATACACTGGATAGCTCAACTTACAATTCAACAACATGTTACATTCAAAATACTAAATACATTTCTTATAAAACATAAGTAATCTTTGTGAATATGGATCTCTATGATTCACTTAGCACATATCCTTACTTAGAAATCTTGACCTGCAAAAGTGGTTATTTGCAAGGTTGAGCTTGACAGCCCAGCAAAATCTAACAGTTTTCATGCATCACATAACATATAATAATATGCTTGGTATACATCTCATAAACATTGGACTGACATAACATACATGTTGTAGTTCATATAACAAGTATAAAGATTGAGTTCCTTACTCAATCAACATTTAGTACTCAATCAACGTAGTCATAAATTAACTTTAACACTTCATACTTCCAACATGTATGACATATCATGCTCACTTACAACACATATAACATATTATGCGATTTAAAACAGTTCATCAAGTCCATGTAGAAAATAGGAACCGAAAGACTTGCCTTGATCGTTATTTACCAATAATAGATTAACAACTTATAGCTATCTGCACTTCACGTGCCCTTCAATTACTAAGATAATCTTTGCTAATTGCAGACAATTCCAACTTCACAGACTCCTCTCAACTCACTGTATTCTCTCTCAAACTACTTTCCTCTGTGAACCTTTTTTCTCAGACAACTGCTTTTTTCCTTCTTAGGCTTAAGCCAAATATATTATACGTAAACTAAAAATAAAACCAACGCACGTCTTTTCAAATGTTTTTTTTAAAAAAAATCGACGTCTACTAATGATCTTATTAAATTATCAGTTATCATAATTAATATATATTATTTATATTATTAATAATTAAAAATTTAAAAATTCAAAAGCCATAAGGCTCCGTTTGGCAAAACCCTTTAAAAATTAAACATTTAATATCTTTAAGTCTTGTTTGGCAAAACTAAATTAAACTTTTTAAATTTATTTTAATAACTCCTTTATAGTATAGTTATTTGTCACACTTTAATTTGATTAAGTTTTCATACTTAATTTAATTAATTCTAATAACAATTTATTGAATAAATTATTTAATCATTATAAACTCTCTAACTTAATTATTAAATTAAATTAGAATACTATCTCATAATAATTAATTTCCTTAACTCATTAATTATTTATTTAACAAATAATTCACCAAATCAAATCAAATCAATTTAAACAAATATCTATTCAACGATAAACACATCCATTAAATATTTATATAATTCAATAAATATTTAAAAATTATAATTAAAATTCTGGATTGTTACATTAATCACATAATCTCAATAAATAATTCTCTTTATACCAAATCATATAATTCAAAATATATACACATCATAATAAGAATTTCAATTATTAAATTCTTATTTTAATAATTTATGAAAATTCGGGTTGTCACAACCTTCTCTCCTTATAAGGATTCCGTCCTCGAAATCAAAGAAATCTCCCTTACTCGATTTTTACCAAATCTCTTTTTTAAAATCTATAATTGAATATCTTCAACACATTATCTTAATATAGATTTTATATTTCCTACTACATTCATTACTTCAACAAATTCTATGTTTTATTTCATAACTTTCACTTGAACTCAATTATATTTTGAGTATTATATATTTTTTAACACATTCATTTCCTTTTCTAAGGATCGTTATCATAAACACTCGGGATATTACATTCACCCTTTTTTCTAAGAATTTCGTCCTCGAAATTTTATCTATCAATCTTTATTCATTCAATCTATCAAAATAGATTTTACTTTAACACTTTATTCATTCATTGGGTTCTATAACCACCTTCTTTTCACAAAGATCTTTCTACAATTATTAACTTATCTATTAAAAGTTTTACATTATTCTTTGATAATTCATCTCCTTCTCATTTCAAAATTTCTTTTCTCATTTATTCAATATATTCATCTTTTAGTGTCACATTCTACGACTTACTTCTTTCTAAGAAATATCATTCTTACCACATTCGCCTTTTAGAATAACAAGAATCTTCCATAATTGCTCAATAATTGGGAAGCAGTATGAATAAATCAGGAATTTAAAAGATTCCAAATCATGCTGAGGGGTCATAAGACCTTGAACTACATCCACGGTTATAAGTACTATTTCAACTTAAACCTTAACAGTCATTAGATTATAGGGACTCCCGTACTTAGGGTGTTAAGCCCTTCGTATGATGTATTGTGCACAAACATTTCAACTCTAAGCGTATGTCCGTAGTTATAAGTAATCTTTCAACTTAAACTTTAACAGACATAAGACTATAGGGACTCCTCGTACTAAGGGGGGTCAACCCTTCGTACAATGTATTGTGTACAAACATCTAAATGCCTCCGCATAATCCCCTATAAAAGGGTTGTTCATCTCAGCTTTTCAACATCTGAATCCGCACCAAAATAATTTGGCTTGGCATAACTTCTCAAGAAATGCTTGAATTTCATAAACATTTGTCTAGCTGAATCAAATAGCCTAGACACATACCAATAATTCGAATATAAATCGAAACATGTCTGGCCAAATTCAATTGGCAATAATTTATTTTTAAAATTCTAAAAATTATTTTATGACATCATGATACCGTACTGTATTTATAGTCCGTTTGAGGATTTCATCATTTTGTGACTTTGTCATACTACATCATACCATAGTGGGCTAACGATCCTTAGATCACATCCAACACTAAGAAATTCTACATTGATAACTCCATTGTTTTTATCATCCTTGCACCAGGTTACATGATGCATTAATGATATAAAATACATTTTGATATTTTTAAATCTTTTTTGTCTAGCCGAAGCAATTAGTATAGACTCTTCTTTAAACAGTTCAAAACCATTGAAAATCAGTTTTAGTGTTATCATGTCGTAACAGATAACGAGATGTTAGTGGCTCACAGTCCACATACACACCCTTATCACCGTATGATGCTGATAACAAAAATTCATTTGTATTTTTAAAGGCACATCAGTGCAAATTTTGCTTGATGTAAAAAATTTCGAAGTCTAGCATAGCTGGAAGATTTAGAAAACATATGTCTCCACCATCAACTCCACTTTTTATAATGATCCGTTGCTTAATCAGTCTATCTATTCCTATCATCCTCACTACTTCATCACACTTATCTATACCCCAGTTCATCAAACTTATCACACTTTGGAAGTTCAGAAACTTGCCACAATAATATGAGTTTAAGAACTTATCCTAGTCAGACCATAGGCGTCCATTCGCTAAGGGGTTCGAAACATACCATATTATTATGAGTCACGAACTTACCATATGCATTAGTTTTAAGAACTCGCACCTAACCCTAATAATATCTAACTTGTCTTAATAGTTTCTAACTATCAAATATACACATGAGAAAAGAATAACCTTTTTGCTACATATACATTGATAGCGCGACACCAACATTCTAATGATTATCAATGTGATAAACTGAGTACAAGCACAAAACCCTCGCCCATACAAAGGTTTGTACAACTCAGCCACCACATGAGTCCCCAATTGAAATCCCACCTAACTCTATCTTGCCTATAACTTGCTCTTAACTTGCTCAATACGAATTCCTCGTATCACATTATCTATAACTCCTCATGAGTTTATCTTGTACTATATCATAGTACATCATCTTCATAGTGTCAAGCTATAATTATTCAAACATTATAGACCATCTTCCTTTTATAACTTAAACAGATCACGTCGTGATCTTATTCTATAATCATCTCCCTTAAAATTCTTTTCTTAACTAGTTATCGTTTTGTTTTATGATCCCCTTTCTTTCCTTTTTCATCATTTACAACATTATTCGTTATCTTGGCTATTGGAGTTAGGAAACTCCTATTTCTTATCTTTATATCTCTTCAAGATTCTTCTTTGAATTTCCTTATTTATATATCAATTCTTCCCTTAAGAATTTTTAATTTCATTTACATTGCTCAACATTTCATTCGAGTTCCACATTTTCATCATACGTATCCATTTTCTATACTTGGTACACATCGAGTCTCTAACAGTTTCAATATGGTACGCTGAGTGTGTAACGCCCCAGAAAAATCGAGTTTTTTTGAGAATTAAATTTTTATTTGATTATGTGGATTAAATGAATTTAATTGATTATTTATGGGAGTAAGCTAATTGAAGGTCGTTCTATGACCTAGATATGTCAAAACGTCGTAGTATTTTGGCTACGTGATAGAATTAAAGTGTTTGAATTTTCAAGACGAAAATAAAAGCTTTCCGAGAAATTTTTTGAAAAATACTATTCACGTATTTCTGCTCGGGAATTATTTTTGAATCTTCGAGAAATACGTAACGATAGAATATCGAGAGGAGATGGATTATGTAATAATAATTCAAGTATGGAAAATGTAATATTTCTCTTGCGGACTTAATTTGAGAACGTTAGGAAAATCAAGCGTTATGAAGTTAATGTAATGATTGTATGATACGTATGTATTGTGCGAGGTAGAGTATACGAGTATGATACGAAGTATTATACGAGTATGTATGAATGATGGTATATCGTATATCATGAATTAATATACGAGGTGGAATATGAGATTAATACGTAATTTATATGTTATAAGGCTTTAAGCCAAATGGATTGAACTTGTAGGATTGTGTAGCAATTTGTGAAGTCCAATAAGAATTAGTAAGCAAGCCCAAGATTATGTAATATTAAAGCCCAAGTGATTGTTAAGGTAAAGTCCTAAAGAAATTTAATGCAAGCCCAAATGATTAAGCTAAACTAATTAAATGTAAAGCCCAAAGTAAGTATCCAATGGGTTCGCATGAACCATGGGGCAACCCATGGGTGATCCAAGGTGATGAGCAAGTAAAGTAACTTAATAGCTAAGTGTTGTAATGGCCAAGTAATTAATGTGATGGCCAAGTAAAAGTTGTGGAGAGCAAGTAATGGATAAGTGTTGTGCTTAGCAAGTAATGAATAGTAAGGAGGTGGATTAAGGAGGTGGAAGTGGCTTAATGACCATTATACCCTCACTTTGAGATTTCTATAAATAGGAAGCTTGCTAGCTCATTTGTGAGTTGTTAGATTTTCATCCAATAACTTATAAGAAGCTTATTGGCTTGAGATAAAAAGCTAGAAAAGCTAGAAAGTTAGACTTTGAAATTCAAGAAGCAAGAAGAAGAAGATCAAAGATTAACCAAGTGATCTCCAAGGCTAAGATCTTGAACCATGAATCTCTTTCTCTTCATTTGTTAGAGAAGTGAGTAGTGGTGGGATTTGTAGGCTAAGAAGTAGTAAGAATGATTAATTAATTGACTTAAGCTGTATAAGTCATGAATACGCTATTCGTAATCATACATGTTATGAACTAAGCAAGAACTTGTTATATGTTAATAATAATGAAGTTGGTATGATAAGAAGAAGCAAGGATGGTGGTTAAAATATTTAAGCCATCATAAGTCATGAGAAACGAAATCATAATTAGTTTATACTTTTATAAGTTACAAACTCACAAAGAATAGGTAATAACTTATCATGTTTATAAGTTAATGAAGTATGGATGTCAAGATGTTAATATGATAGATTGAATCCATTTGAAACGAAGAACAAATCATAAGAAACAAAGTTAAGCCGTAAATTACACGATTAGACGATAATCGTCGAATTCGTGAATTTCTCGGAATGGAACTCAAATTTTGATATTGAGCTCAGAAACGTTGGTTTTCAATGGAGACAAGTCTTATTTGGCATTATAGAGTTGCAAACTCGAAAATGACCGAATTCTGACTTAGAACGAAGAAATGAGCATTGAACGTTTACGAACGTTTATCGTTTTCGTTAAAAATGGACTAATAGGTGAATTTTTAGTTAACGAAGTTAAATAGATAAAAATTATTGCATGAAAACATAGAGTATGTGATTTGTGAGCTAACGGCTTTTGAACGAGCCAATTCGAACTTATAACGAAGAAGTTATGAGCCCGGGAATCTCACCTAAAAGAAAATCTGTCAAATTTTTTTGAGACACAGAGTTCGCATCGCAGCGCGACTCAAGGCATAAAGGCCCACACCGTAGCGTGAGGCCAAGATCATGGTGCACTGTTAGTTGGTGCCGCAGCGCGACATAGTGAAGAGGGAATGGTGCCGCGGAGCTAAGGCCGGGTCTTGTGCACAACAAACCCGCGCCGTAGCGCGAGTCCAAGAAGGAAAGATGGTGCTGCAGCGCCAGCCTTGAAGTTTACATAGAGATGAATGGTTATGAAGATAAAAAGAAATATAATGAGATAATAAAACTTAATGAACATGAAGTAACATTGTTAAGACATGGTTAGACCTTAAGTATAATCACTTAAGGTTAAAGTAAGTCAATTGCATATGAACGTAAGAACGACGTAACGGAACGCCATCAGTGGAAGTTGGTTGACCAAATTAGGTTTTGTAATTCCAAATTAATTGAAACAAATAGTAGAATGTACATGTATTTAATGTACATGATTAGACTAACTTTAAATCACTTGTATAGTAGTAAAGGTATGAATTTAAGTATGGATTAAGAATAATTAAACGAAGAACGTGAAGGGTAATTAATTAAACCGTGAATGGTATTCAACGTTGGTACGTCACCAATGACGATCAAGTTTCGATTAATAACGTACGAATGTTAGTAAGCCATGAGGAAGGATGATTAACTCGAACCGAGTTGTATTAATGACATAATTTCAATTAAGAAAGAAGTTGGTCAGGACAATGTAAAAGAACGATGGCAAGCCGGAACCAATAATAACAAATGTAATACATGATTAGATTGAGAAAAAGGGTAAGATTCATTAGGAACCATGTATGTTCATTCATGACCTAATGTGGTATGTTATGTGGTTATGTGTTGTAGAGACCGTAAAGACTCAAAGGAAAAGTAATTTTACTGTAGCAGACGCTGAAGGCAAGTTTTTCTTAAACGTTTGTCTAACCTTCGTGTTAGCCAAGTTTTCAGTGATTCATGTTATAAGACACATGAATTGTTTTACGAAAGGGTCGATGCCAGTTTACCTCGGCTAGACTATTCTTGAAAGATTGATTGATTTCTTTACAAGTATTTCCATATAGAATTGATAATGCTATCCTATGCCAATTGTTTGGTACGGATTTAAGGTAAGTCTGAGTAATAATAAACAAATGTATTTTTCATCGAGTATTTGATGGGCACGTGAGGTTGCCAAAACTTAAACGCACATACATTTAAAGGATGTAGTGTTGATCAACATAGAGTACTATATGCTGATTACCTAGAAGTGCTCGTACGCTATGCCGGACTTACGGACTTAGTGTCGGGTTGTCCTTTTCAAAGAAATTATGAAAGACTCATGGTCTTGGACCAGAATTGATGTTTTACTTAATATTGTTATTGTAAAACGTTTTGAAGGAAAAGAAATGCTATTTTGAATTATTGATAGTACTTCGTAACAATTATCTAGTTATTGAAGATATACGATTCTTATGTTTCAAGCATGTCGTTTAAAAGAAATTGTTGTACTTACTGAGCTTGTTATGCTCACTCTTGCTTGAACCATATGAATGCAGCTTAGACCGAACAGACCAAAGGATCCGATAAGGATAAAGGAAAGGCTAAGGCGAACATGTATATTACCTATGCAATAGTATAGGTCTGTAATGATAATATTTGATATTATGACAAGAACAAATGTAACGGTAATAAAGAACCTGGGGAATGGTAATATTGTTTTGGAATATATGTAAGACATATTGTGATAACCCGAGATTTCGAATAATCAAAAATTTGCGAATAATTTTTTTTTCATTAATATTAATATTAATTATCAATTTTGTGACAAGTATCTGTGATACGAGTCTCGAGAAAGTCAATTTGGGTATTGACTAATAAAATTAAAGTAGAGTTGTGCTTAACAGCTTTAGAAACCCTAATCCTAATTGCTGGAAAGGGATTCGATAGAAAATATAATTAAAATAATTATATTAATGAGTTTGTGTTTGTACCGAAGAAATTTATTGATCAATGATTGATCGGATAAGGTTTAAAATTTATAAACCCTAATAAGGGATTAGAAACCCTAATCTCAGATTTAGAAAACCAATGGTACGGTTAAAAACCCTAATTGTACGCCGGAAAACCCTAATTTTAAATTCGGGAATCCTAAACCCTAAATTAGGAAACCCTAATCCTAATTGGCAAACCTATTGTGTGTATTAAACTTAAATATGATTATAAAACCCTAATTATATTTTAGTTATTTTAATTTCTATTTTACAAACCCTAATTGTAATTTAGAAAATTTATTTTTCTTATTAAAACCCTAATTCGTGGGTTATAAACCCTAATGATCATTTAGACCCAAATTGCTAAATTAAGCAATTTTAATTAGGAACATTAATCCTAATTAGCAAGATTGAATTTTAAGATTAGGAAATATTAATATATTTATTGAATCCTAATTATAATTTTGGAAAATTAATTTTCTATTTTGAAAACCGAAATTCGAAATTTTAGAAAATTAAATTGCTAATCTAAAGGGTTTAAACCCTAAACCCTAAAGGGTCTAAACCCTAAACCCTAAAGGTTTGTGCATTGGACAAGATTGCCATTAAAATTATTTTGTAAATGTCAAAAATGCCCTTTATGGATATTTTATTAGATTACTTGTAAATCTTACCAAATCAAGAGTTGTTCACTAACTATTTTGACCAAGGTGACTTATCTTACCAGCAAATCAGCCTAACTCAGCCTAAAATATCAGCTAGCAACATATCTAAGTATTATATATAGATTAAAGAGAGAGAAAGTCTCAAAATTTGGCTCATTTAGTCTCTTGCTCTCACCAACTCTCTCTCTCTCTCCGAAACCAACGAAATACATAAGTAGATCAGTCCTAAAATCAACCTTTAGATCATCCAATAACAGTTTGGAAGATCAAGATCAAGATTTGAGCAAAAGAGGTATAAATTCATTTTTACTTTTGATCTTGTATGCTTGGGAAAAATTTTTGTTTTTGTATTTTTACAAGTGATATATAATGTTTTTAGTTGATCTATGATGATCCATGATGGATCCATAGCATCTAAGTGCTTAAAAGGGTGTTTTTCCAAAACTGTCCAAGAAAAGATATTGTGCTCTGACGATCAAATGTCAGACGGCTCAGATCTCTGTATGTTAATGTTTTGTTATGTTTTATGTGTTTAATCTATAGCCTGATAGGTGTTCTTTATTTGGAAAGTGAAATCAGGGTTGTTAAATTCTTAGATTTCAAGTTATACTCGGTCAAAGTCGGTTGACCGACCATGACCGAGTACATTCTGGGCAACCCAGAATGCAGTTTCTAGAGTCTGGCAACGTTTTTTCAAGGTCCGGATCTGGCAGGTGTTGTGTTGTTTGATGTTGTGTTTGTGACCAAGTTATAACCTGCTAGATCTACTATAATAATATGTCCTTACATCTTTCAAACCATCATCGTAGCGATTAGAGTGGCTAGTCAAACTAGCCTACTCGACATGAATGTCTGTTTTCTGGAATTTCCAGAAAACGTATGAACTAAGTTTTTGTCAGAGATTGACCGAACCATAAATTATGATTATGTTATGTTTGGACTAAGATTATATTACATACTTGTTCCTTGTCATGTGAACTAGAGGTTTAGACCTTAAGAACATCAATGTTATGGCCAGATCATGAAGATATTCAAGCCCCAAAGTAGTACTTGTGGCTGCCTGGGTTTCTGGGATTACCCAGAAAGCCCAGGAGCTGTCTGACAGCATGATTAAGAGGCTAGATTTCTCAGTTGTGAGTTGATTTGAGCAAGATGATGGTTGTTAATGGTAGTACTACATGAGTACTACACGATTGAAGCCTTAGTTAGCATCGAACATGATTATACTGAGAATTACAGGCAGTCAAACGTGACACCTTGAACACTGACTTTGTAACGACCCAAAAATTCATACAATTTAATTCTCGACTTCGGTCGTTAATAACACATTCAACCTCTAATTTTATATCATTAAACGATAATACAACCATTAAAATTTGTGGAATAATTAAAATTTTCTATTACAAACTATCCTCGTTCCCAAAACCTTCAACCTTTACATCTAAATAACTCAGAATCATTTTAATACTACAATAGTTTACATTCATAAAATAATATTACAATTCAACATTAATACATTATTCGAAACATTAGACATGGTTTACAAGAATAACAACTTAGCTAGGATATTAAATCTTCATATATAACTTTTGATCCATAACAATCAAGTAGCACATAGCGTTACCTCCAATTCTTGAATCTGCAAAAATGGTTATTTGCAAGAATGAGCTCGACAGCTCAGCAAAATCTAACAGTTTTCATGCATCACGTAGCACATAATAACATGCTCAACATACAAGAATAATCATAAACAAACATAGCATACATGTTTAGTTCACATAACAACTATAAAGATTGAGTTCCTTACTCAATCAACATTCATAGTTCAATCATCATAGTTATAGATTGACTTTCACATTTCATACTTTTGACATATATAATACATCATACACTAAAATTTTAAAGCAGATCATCATCAAGTTCACATAGCAAAAAGGAACTGAAAGACTTGCCTTTATCGGCGTTTTACCAACACGCTAATACTTCACGTCCTTGCACAACCTACACTGTATGCGAGATTGATAATAAATAAAATCAATACTCAATCTCATGGTCAAATTTATTCTAAGACCTTACATTATCTTATTATCCTTTATAATATCTTTATAGACATCTAACTGTGTTTTATATGCAACTCGATTTTATTTTAATTTTCATCACCACACATGCTAGACTATCTCACTTGTAGTTTAATGTACGTATATCACACCATTTTATTTTTTACCAATTTGGTTTCAAAAATGCATATTCAACACATTGTTTGCATGTTTATTTTTCTTTCATAAATCAAAAATTACCCTTTTCGATTTCTTTCCATTATTATTCTTGTATTTTCATTTTTTTCATACTTAGATATCCAATATTAGCCATTAGTTAGACACTTTGTATACCAAAGTTTAGAAACACTATTACTTTAAGGCATTTTATCGAGCACGTTATGTGCACATATTAACTTATCTCAACTCTTGATCTTAAATGGTTAATTATGCATAGAATATGATAACACATATCTATATTCATTACATACGTCAAAACATATTTTTAATCATCAAAATATACCATCACCCAAAATCTTAATTCAAACATAATTATAAAACTTCATCTTCACAATTTTTTTTAACAAAACGTTGTTTTCATTTTTAACGTATCTCCTTCGTTACATGTACGTTTTTTGTTCCTTCTTATATAGAATTAACCCTTAGTCAGTGTACTACAACCTCATCTAGGCCTTAAAGTCAGACCCTTATCCATCTAAACCAGATTCTGCAATTCATCAACTAGTGTAGAAAATTTTATTTTCTGGACATCCATACTAAACAATTTATTTTGGACATGATCCGGTCCATAAAATGGCTCAATCTCGCGATTCTAGCTAGTAAACGTCCATATCTACAACTTTGCAGTTTTAAGTTTCTTCAGATTCAAAACACACGAATTTATATGAATTTTTCAAAGTCAGAAACCGTAACAATTTTGATTTTCTGGACAGATTATTTTCCCTTCGGACCAGCCTTAATAAAACAGACATTGCAAAAAATCTACAAAGAGTTTTCATGTGATTCCACTTTCAGAATATAGCTTACTTCCATATCTTCGATTTGATATAAGGCTCATTTTCTAACTCATTATACCCAAAGAGATATGAATTTCACAAAATATGTCCACAATTACTCAAAACCTACGAATTTTGTTCTTCAAATTTACTTTCCATTTCATTTTCTTTCTTGAATCCTCTTGTTTAATTCTTGATAATCCAAGATTAAACCAATAGAAACAAGATTAAGCATGATCTATTACCCTAGAACATAAATCTACCCAAAAATCAATGATTAAATAAGAGTTTAGAAGTTACCTTCTTCTAACTTTTTCTTCTTCTTCTTCTAGCTCATCTCAATTCTTCTATCTCTCTAGATTTCTCAATACAACTTTTATATAACCATTATCCTACATTTGAAGAACATAAAATATAATTAAAATAAAGAATTTAGATTATAGTCTTATTAGTATGAATTTAAGAGAGAGATGAAGATGATGATGATGGGGCTTGTTTTGTCTTCTCAAAGCTTTCCCTTCTTCTTTTTCTTCCTCTTCCTTTTCTTCCTTTTTCTTCCTCTTCTTCCTCTTCTTCTTCTCCTACAATTCTCTCTAACTCTCTTCTTCTTTCTTTGGTTTATTTTCTAAAACTAACATACTAACTTGTAGTATATACATATAATATACAATACTAGTAATATATAATATATGTAACTCCTAGTAATTATTGGATATACTAATTACTAGTTAATACATAGGTTACACCAATTTGAACTTGAAAAACCTAAGACCATGTTTGGCAAATGCTCATTATTTTAATTAATCAATAGCTTAACATCAATCAATCTCATCAAATTGTCACATAATTATATTTACTTGTTAATTATAATTTTGTGTAACAATCACCACATAACTCATCTAATTTAATTACCTCAATTAAATTAGAACTATAACATAAAATTATTATATTAATTAAATTAAATACTAAATATTCATTTAATTAATCTGCTACACTTAATTACCTTACTCTATAATCAAAACAAAATTTATTTATTTAACTCAATAAATAGTTCAATTAAATATTTATATATATTAAAAATTAATATATAACATTCTCTTCACATCAATTCACATATTCTACAATATATGACATACACATGCTCACACCCAACATATCTCATAAATAATAATTTTATTTATAAAATTCTCATTTATAAATTCTAAAAATCTGGGATGTCACATCCTTCCCTCCTTATAAGGATTCCGTCCTCGGAATCACCGAAACCCTACCTTACTCAGGTTTTCCTCAAATCTATTCATTGAATAACTTCAACACATTACCTTTATATAGGTTTTATATTTTCTACTCTCACCATTCTTGATAATAAATTCTTATAAGTTTTATTTCATAACATTTACTTAGACTCAATTATATTTGAGTATTATATATTCTTTGACCCGTTCATTATCTTTCTCTAAGGATCATTATCATATATTATATGATCAAACTCTCGGGACATTACATTCACCCCTTCTTCTAAGAATTTCGTCCTCGAAATTTTTATTTATTACTCTTCATTCATTCAATCTATCAAAGTAGATTTTTACGTCACTACTTCATTCATTCATTGGTTTCTATAACAACTTTCTTTCCACAAACATCATTCTACAATTATTAAACTTTTTTATTAAAAGTTTTACATTATTCTTTGATAACTCACATCCTTCTCACTTCAAAAAAAAATAAAAATAAATAAATTTCTCACTTATTCAGCACATTCATCATTCAGTGTCGTATTCTACGACTTACTTCTTTCTAAGCAATACTTTCCTTTTTCACTTCCATCTTGCAGAATAACAAGAATCCTCCACAATTGTTCAATAATTGGGAAGTAGTATGAATAACTCAGGAATTTAAAAGATTCTAAATCATGCTGAGGGTCATAAGACCATGAACTCTATTCTCTTGGTTTAATAGTGCTTCACCCCCGGTTCTTCACACTTTAAACCCTCTTTGGCAGAATGTTTATCAATCACAAAGACTGAAAACACCCTCCGCAAGTACTCTAGGTGATCAACCTATTGTACATGTATTGTATACAAACATTTCAGCGCAAAGTATAAAACTAAGCGCAACCCCTAATAATAGGGTTGTTCATCTCAGCTTTTCAACATCTGAATCCGCACCAAAACAATTTGGTTTGGCATAACTTCTCAAGAAACTCTTGAATTTCATGAACATCTTTCAATATTTGTCTAGCTGAATCAAATAGCATAGACCTCTACAATAATTCGGACATCAACCAAAATATACATATACATACATACATATGTATTCTCATATCCCAAAAAAATCTCAAAAATCTTTTTATGACGTCATGATACCGCACTGTATTTACAGTCCGTTGAGGATTCCGCCATTTGGTGATTTTATCATACTACATCATACCATAGTGGGCTGACGATCCTTAGATCACATCCAACACTAGGTAATACTGCATTGATGACTCCATCATTTTTTATCATCTTTGCACCAGGTTACATGATGCATTAATGATATAAAATACATTTTGATATATTGCAAATCATTTTTGTCTAGCCGAAGCAATTAGCATAGACATACGAATAACAGTATTGTTGTTAAAACTCATTGGTTCCATCATTTGATCCAATGTTTTTCAAGAAAATAGAAGTGAAAACATCAGCACGAAGTCAATAAATTTCGAAAGTCTAGCATAGCTAGTAGATTTAGAGTACCTATGCTTCCACCATCAACTCCACTTTTTATAATGATCCATTGCTTAATAGGTCTATCTATTCCTATCATCCTCAATACTCCATTTACACTTATCTATACCCAGTTCGTCAAACTTACCGCATGTTATGAGTTCAGGAACTTGCCACAATCATATGAGTTTAAGAACTTATCCTAGTCAGACCATAGGCGTCCATTCGCTGAGGGGTTCAAAAACATACCATATAATTATGAGTCACGAACCTACCATAAGTATGAGTTTTAAGAACTCGCACTAAACATTATAATTTTCTCTAACTATACTCTACCTATCTGTTATACACATGAGAAAAGAATCACCTTCTCAACAGGCATATAGCAAATAGCGTGACACAAACATTCCAATGATTATCAATGTTATAAACTGAGTGCAAGTACAAAACCCTCGCCCATACAAAGGTTTGTACAACTCAGCCATCACATGAGTCCTCAATTGAAATCCCATCTAACTCTATCTTGCTTATAACTTGCTCTTTGCTCGATACGAATTCCTCGTATCACATCATCTATAACTCCTCATGAGTTATCTCGTACTATTTCATAGTACTCCATCTTCATAGAATTAAGCTATAATTATTCAAACATTATAGACCATCTTTCTTTTATAACTTAAACAGACCACGTCGTGATCTTATTCTATAATCATCTCCCTTAAAATTATTTTCTTAACTCGTGATCGTTTTATTTTACGATCCTCTTTCTTTCTCTTTTTTTTTCATTTACGACATTATTCGTTATCTTGGCTATTGGAGTTAGGTAACTCCCATTTCTTATCTGCATATCTCTTCAAGATTCTTCTTTGAATCTTCTTGTTTATATAACAATTCCTACTTTAAGAATTTTCAACTTCATTTACATCGCTCAAAATTTTATTCAAGTTCTACACTCTCATCATACGTGTCCATTTCTATACTTGGTACACATCGAGTCTCTAACAGTTTTAATATGGTACGCTGAGTGGTTTCCCACAAACAACCAACAAACTAGGTTCCGAGTTACTAGTTCGTATATACCTCCGCTCTATGAAGGAATCGTTTAGCCCAGATACCATACATCCACTACTAAAGAGTACGATTGTACCACACTTAGTATAACTTTTTGATTCTTAACTTCTTTATCACTCTCTTCTTATAGACATTGTCTATTTATTATCACCTTACAACCTTATTATTGGAGTTGGGTAACCCCACATTCATATTCCTTATAACTCTGCGAGATTCTTCTTTGAATCATTTCACGCAAGTTTTATCCCTTCTTTATACATTTCTTAGATTACTTCTTATTGTTCAAACTCTATTTGAGCTTATTCTTTCATTATCTTCACCTTCCTTCTTTAAGGTTATAGCCTAAGGTACCCCTACCTAAGGTTTATAACCTACAGCTTTGATACCAACTGTAACGATCCAAAAATTCATACAATTTAATTCTCGACTTCGGTCGTTAATAACACATTCAACCTCTAATTTTATATCATTAAACGATAATACAACCATTAAAATTTGTGGAATAATTAAAATTTTCTATTACAAACTATCCTCGTTCCCAAAACCTTCAACCTTTACATCTAAATATCTCAGAATCATTTTAATACTACAATAGTTTACATTCACAAAATAATATTACAATTCAACATTAATACATTATTCGAAACATTAGACATGGTTTACAAGAATAACAACTTAGCTAGGATATTAAATCTTCATATATAACTTTTGATCCATAACAATCAAGTAGCACATAGCGTTACCTCCAATTCTTGAATCTGCAAAAATGGTTATTTGCAAGAATGAGCTCGACAGCTCGGCAAAATCTAACAGTTTTCATGCATCACGTAGCACATAATAACATGCTCAACATACAAGAATAATCATAAACAAACATAGCATACATGTTTAGTTCACATAACAACTATAAAGATTGAGTTCCTTACTCAATCAACATTCATAGTTCAATCATCATAGTCATAGATTGACTTTCACATTTCATACTTTTGACATATATAATACATCATACACTAAAATTTTAAAGCAGATCATCATCAAGTTCACATAGCAAAAAGGAACTGAAAGACTTGCCTTTATCGGCGTTTTACCAACACGCTAATACTTCGCGTCCTTGCACAACCTACACTGTATGCGAGATTGATAATAAATAAAATCAATACTCAATCTCATGGTCAAATTTATTCTAAGACCTTACATTATCTTATTATCCTTTATAATATCTTTATAGACATCTAACTGTGTTTTATATGCAACTCGATTTTATTTTAATTTTCATCACCACACATGCTAGACTTTCTCACTTGTAGTTTAATGTACGTATATCACACCATTTTATTTTTACCAATTTGGTTTCAAAAATGCATATTCAACACATTGTTTACATGTTTAATTTTCTTTCATAAATCAAAAATTACCCTTTTCGATTTCTTTCCATTATTATTCTTGTATTTTCATTTTTTTCATACTTAGATATCCAATATTAGCCATTAGTTAGACACTTTGTATACCAAAGTTTAGAAACACTATTACTTTAAGGCATTTTATCGAGCACGTTATGTGCACATATTAACTTATCTCAACTCTTGATCTTAAATGGTTAATTATGCATAGAATATGATAACACATATCTATATTCATTACATACGTCAAAACATATTTTTAATCATCAAAATATACCATCACCCAAAATCTTAATTCAAACATAATTATAAAACTTCATCTTCACAATTTTTTTTAACAAAACGTTGTTTTCATTTTTAACGTATCTCCTTCGTTACATGTCCGTTTTTTGTTCCTTCTTATATAGAATTAACCCTTAGTCAGTGTACTACAACCTCATCTAGGCCTTAAAGTCAGACCCTTATCCATCTAAACCAGATTCTGCAATTCATCAACTAGTGTAGAAAATTTTATTTTCTGGACATCCATACTAAACAATTTATTTTGGACATGATCCGGTCCATAAAATGGCTCAATCTCGCGATTCTAGCTAGTAAACGTCCATATCTACAACTTTGCAGTTTTAAGTTTCTTCAGATTCAAAACACACGAATTTATATGAATTTTTCAAAGTCAGAAACCGTAACAATTTTGATTTTCTGGACAGATTATTTTCCCTTCGGACCAGCCTTAATAAAACAGACATTGCAAAAAATCTACAAAGAGTTTTCATGTGATTCCACTTTCAGAATATAGCTTACTTCCATATCTTCGATTTGATATAAGGCTCATTTTCTAACTCATTATACCCAAAGAGATATGAATTTCACAAAATATGTCCACAATTACTCAAAACCTACGAATTTTGTTCTTCAAATTTACTTTCCATTTCATTTTCTTTCTTGAATCCTCTTGTTTAATTCTTGATAATCCAAGATTAAACCAATAGAAACAAGATTAAGCATGATCTATTACCCTAGAACATAAATCTACCCAAAAATCAATGATTAAATAAGAGTTTAGAAGTTACCTTCTTCTAACTATTTCTTCTTCTTCTTCTAGCTCATCTCAATTCTTCTATCTCTCTAGATTTCTCAATACAACTTTTATATAACCATTATCCTACATTTGAAGAACATAAAATATAATTAAAATAAAGAATTTAGATTATAGTCTTATTAGTATGAATTTAAGAGAGAGATGAAGATGATGATGATGGGGCTTGTTTTGTCTTCTCAAAGCTTTCCCTTCTTCTTTTTCTTCCTCTTCCTTTTCTTCCTTTTTCTTCCTCTTCTTCCTCTTCTTCTTCTCCTACAATTCTCTCTAACTCTCTTCTTATTTCTTTGGTTTATTTTCTAAAACTAACATACTAACTTGTAGTATATACATATAATATACAATAGTAGTAATATATAATATATGTAACTCCTAGTAATTATTGGATATACTAATTACTAGTTAATACATAGGTTACACCAATTTGAACTTGAAAAACCTAAGACCATGTTTGGCAAATGCTCATTATTTTAATTAATCAATAGCTTAACATCAATCAATCTCATCAAATTGTCACATAATTATATTTACTTGTTAATTATAATTTTGTGTAACAATCACCACATAACTTATCTAATTTAATTACCTCAATTAAATTAGAACTATAACATAAAATTATTATATTAATTAAATTAAATACTAAATATTCATTTAATTAATCTGCTACACTTAATTACCTTTCTCTATAATCAAAACAAAATTTATTTATTTAACTCAATAAATAATTCAATTAAATATTTATATATATTAAAAATTAATATATAACATTCTCTTCACATCAATTCACATATTCTACAATATATGACATACACATACTCACACCCAACATATCTCATAAATAATAATTTTATTTATAAAATTCTCATTTATAAATTCTAAAAATCTGGGATGTCACAGACTTTGTCAGTGTTCTTGAGCCAAGAACACCTAAGGCTACAGGCAAGTGTAGCTAAAGCCTTTAGCGACGGTTCCTATTTATTTATTTTATGAATTTCCGAAAAATGAATAAAAAATAGAAATAAATTCTAAAACTTACCAAAAATGGTTTTAAAAATAATTTTAAATTATAAAAAATAATTTTTGACCAATTAGAATATTTTTCTTTAATATTTATAAATATTTTAATATTAAAAGTATTTAATTTATTTAATTAGTGTATTAAATAAATTAGAGAAAAATGATTTAATATTATGAAAAAACATTTTAAATAAGAATAATATATTTAAAAATATTTTGAGTTATAAAATGTGACTTTTAATATTTTTAGAGAATTTTCATTAATAATTTAATATTAATGATATTAGATTTATTTAATTATTAAATTAAATAAATAAGTTAAAAATAATTTTAATGATTTAAAAATCATTTTAAATAAGAATAAAGTGTTAGAAAATATTTGGAATTATAAAATATTATTTTCAATATTTTTGGAGAATTTTCATTAATAAATTAATATTAATGATATTAGATTAATTTAATTATGATATTAAATAAATGAATTAAAAATAATTTTATTGATTTAAAAATCATTTAAAGATGAGAAAAATGATTTAAAAGTATTTTAAGTTATAATTAATGACTTTTAATATTTTGATAATAATTACATTAATATTTAAATATTAATGGTGATGATTTAAAAATAATTTTAATTACTTTAAAAATCATTTAAGTAGAATATTGATAATTTAAAATATTTTAAGTTATTAACAATAACTTTAATATTTTGACAAGTATGTTATTAATATTTTTATATTATTAAATATTAATAATGATAAGATTATTTGATAATTAAATCCTTTAAAAATGATTTAAGTGTTTGAAAAATTATTTTAAATTATAATAATTCTTTATAAATTATTAAAAGCTTCCGGAAAATATTATAAACGATATTTGACTTATCTAAAATAACATTGAAGCTTAGAGACCAAGTTTAATTGACAATCAATGTATTAATTGTCGGATAGGGTGACCAGAACAACGAGAATGGACCGATGTCCAACCAGACCGAAATAGTTAGATTGGATAAGTGTTTATATAGGTTATAAACACTAATGTGGCTATGTGATAATGTGCCTAGAAAAAGTTTGACTGTAGAATATAGTGTTACGTGTTATGTATGATTGTTCTAATTATGAGACCGACATTATTGGTTATAGGTCTTACGAACGCAGTTAATTATATTGTGTAGATGCAATCAACACGAAAGGCAAGTTTCCTAACTCAACCTTGAGTTATATTCATTCAATTATTTTAATGGTTAATTATTGATAATTATACCATGTCCAGGGAATTTATTGTTGATTATTCGCAGTTAGTGCATGATTAAAATTCAAATTGAATTACGTATTCGAAAAATATATATTCGTAGAATTACTGTTGTTGGATATTTATATCTGCAGAAACTAATATTGACAGTACAGATAATTCATGTTTATTGTCAAATTATATTGAGAAATGTCTTAGCTAATTATTCTGGCTAGACGAACATTTGTTAGAACTTGATAAATACGAGAATAGAAATCAATTGTTATTGATAGATCGATGCCAATTGTTTTGTCTAGATCAATAAGTAGATAGAATTTGAAATCACAGTATTTCGTTGTTAAATCAAAAATCTTGATTCTGAGACTGAGAAGAACAACCTTTTATATAAATGAAATATTTTGGGTCGTATATTCGACCATTGCGCGCTGTTAAGTATTATGCATAATATAGGGTACAAGGAGTTGGCCGGCTCTAAGTACTTGCAGAGGGGTATGATTTAATCTTTATGGTTATCTGATACGCCTGCGTATGTATCAAAGTAAATCTTTGGTAGATACCCGAGAAAAATAAGTTCTAAGATCTGGTGGGATCACTCAGCATAAATCTGGAAAACATTCCACTTTGCTATTGCGTAGAATTAATTCTTGATTATTCAATAGAATATCGTAGAAACTTTGAAAGCGTTGTACTATTTCATTATCAGATTATTGCGTTGCCTAGAATACGAGAAGACTTGGTATTGAATAACGATTTGTTTAGCTATTTCAAAGTTCACCGAACTTTAGTTTCATTCTATCAAAATAGATAGTCTGTTCTTGTTGATTCATATACCTTTATTGTATGTCTTAACTTGCGGGGCAAACTTGTTGCTCACCCTTGCTATAAATAAAACATTTCAGCTAGGAACGAAGAGGCCAGCGGGTCAAAGAAGATCAAAGGCAAAGGCAAAATATTGGAGTATTTATAATGAACAATATTATTATGTTATATTGTATTGTAAACCCTTTTTGTATATCTAAAGGGGTATTTCTGTAATGTTAAGGTTAGTGGACCTGAGACTTATGTATTAACAACTTATGTTAATTACTGATATAATCCTATTTATATTTAAATGGGTAGTTAAATGTTATTTATATTGTGGATCGTGAGCACCAAACTCGGGGGTCAGGTAACCCGATTTGGGGGTGTCACAGGTTGGTATCAGAGCTGTAGTGACCAAGGTGTCACCAGTTAGTAGAAGAGCTATAGGTTATAAACTTTAAGTGGGGTGGGGGAAAACCCTAGGATTATAACCATACACGAGATAGAGAAAACTCATTTAGAGTTCTAAGTGAGGGATTGCAGAAGTGCATCAATAGTGAGATAAATGGACACATAGTGTGATAATTTTGTACTGGTGAAGTACTAATCAAGTTATTTAAATTGATTGTAGGATGTCTGGAGAAGGTGAAAAGAGTGCGGAGATGCTAGCGGCTGTTGCACTGGTGCCAGAAGCTGAGGTGCCAACGCAAAGCGAATCAGTGGAGAAGGTGGGAGAAGATGAACCTATGGTTAATCTGGGAAACGATCATGACGATTATCCCGAGATGTATCTGAGTGGAGATGAGGAGGCAGAGTCTGAGCCAGCTAAGGTGGAGTTAAAGAATAAGAGTAAAGTTGAAGAACAAGATCAGTTATCTGCAGAAGTCCAGGAACTCTGAAGTAAAGTGTTTCTTCTAGAGGAGTTGTGGAAGACGGAGCGAGCATTACGCGAAATGACTGAAGAACGGAATGAGCTCAAGGCGCAGGTGGACAGAATGAAGGCTGAAGGTGGTGGATCATCAGAAGGAACCAGTAAGAAGGACAAGAAAAAGAGAAAGAGGGAAAAAGACAGCCCTAAATCTAAAAAATCAAGCCCGAAGAAGAAGCAAGCATGTAGCAAGTGTGGGAGGACTCACGCGGGAGAATGCATTATGTGGAAGAACGCGTGCTTCAACTGCAAGCAGGAAGGACATATTTCTCTGCATTGTCCTAAGTCGAATTTGAGGAAGTGTTTTTCATGTGGGCAGACGGGTCACGGATTCAGCAAGTGTCCCAACAAGAAGAAGATTGGTGAAGGGAGTGATCGGTAGATAACTTAGATATGTGTAATAGTATCTTTTGGGTAGAAGTTTATGATATTAAGTGTAGTAATATCGAGAACGATGTTTAAGCATATGTAAATATATATATGTTTTATGAATGAAATCCTTATTTTCTATATGAATATAAGATTAGGATTAATTTGTTTGTTCTTAAAACTCATACTTTTGGTAAGTTAATGACTCATAATTATATGAAATGTTTTGAACCCCTCAGCGAATGGACGCCAAAGGTCTGACTAGGATAAGTTCATACACTCATATAATTGTGGCAAGTTCCTGAACTCATAAGTGTGATAAGTTTGACGAACTGGTAATAACTGTGTATAAATGGAGAATAACAACTTTTTGTGTAAAGTTGTGTTGTTAATCCTGATATGATTTAAAAAGGGATAGTAAATGTGTTAAGTACTATAAGTACTATGTGCTATTTGAATAAATATACAATTATATGAGAATTATGTGTTAAATTCTTTTTGTGTTAAGAATTTGTGTAAAGAAAGAGAATTAATATAAGATTTTTATTTAAATCAGATCATGCCGCCTAGACGATAGAATCGAAACCAACGAGAAGAACAGTCGGTAAATAATGAAGGAGGTCAAGCTGACCCGATGCAAAACTTTACAGATATGATAGCCGAAGCTATGGAGAATAGAGCTCCAGCTGCAAGAGGAACAGTAAGGAATCAGCCAGCTGATAGATTGGCTAATTTTAAGGATTTTAAAGCAGTGGGACCGCCAGAATTCAAAGGGACCACATATCCGATTGAAGCCCAAACTTGGGTGAAGGAGATGGAGAAAGCTTTCGTCATTGCGCGAGTGGCGGAAGAGCAGAAGACAGCTTTTGCAACTTATCTGATGAAGGGAGAAGCTAATTACTGGTGGAAGACGAACCAAGCGAGAGCTGGTACAGACGTGGTGTTGTGGACAAGATTCAAGGAGTTGTTCTTTGAGAACTACTTCTCGCCGAGTATGCAATCCAGAATGGAAGTCAAGTTTCAAGAACTTAAGCAGGAGAACATGTCGGTATCTGAATATGCTGCCAAATTCAATGAGCTGGCAAGATTTGCACCTCATCAGGTGGACACAGAGGCGAGAAAAGCGCGAAGATTTGAGAACAGACTGAAGCCGGAAATATACAACAAGGTAGCAGTATTACAGATCAACACGTTCGCGGCCTTGATGGAGAAAGCGTTAATTGCTGAAGGAGGGAGCGAAGCTGCATCTCGATTTCGTCAGGAAAAGAAGAAGAAGACCAATGATGGTGGAAGCAGTGGTGGTAGTAATCCAAATAAGAGGAAATGGAGTGAGAATACCTAGTCGGGTAATAAGACAGAAGATAATAGGAAAGGAAGGGAGCTATGTGCGAATTGTGGGAAGAACCATGCTGGAGTTTGCCTGAAGAAGAAGGGAGTTTGCTATAACTGCGGACAAGAGGGGCATATGTCACCCAATTGCCCCAGTCTGAAGAAAATTCAAGGTTGCTTTGGATGCGGATCGACTGATCATATCGTTCGGAACTGTCTGAAGAAGAATGCAGAAAAGGAAAGTGTCAACAAGGGACCCGGTGGTGGAACCTTGGCAATTCGAGGACCTACACAGCCAGGAAGACCAACAGCCCGTACATTCAACATGACAGCGCATGGCACTGTGGCTACTCAGGAGGTCGCAGCATGTAACGATTTCGATTAGAATTTTTATTACGCGAGTATTATGAGTCAGATGTTTCTGTGGACTGTTTTCTTTTATAGATTCAAGTCACAGGTTAGAATTTGAAACATAAATTAATATTGTGTTGATAACAATGAATTGATGATACAACTTTAAAAGATTATAGAGAATAAGAAAGCGGTGATTCCGAGGACGGAATCCTTTTAAGGAGGGGTGAATGTGATAACCTGAGATTTCGTATAATCAAAAATTTGCGAATAAATTTTTTTTATTAATATTAATATTAATTATCAATTTTGTGACAAGTATCTGTGATACGAGTCTCGAGAAAGTCAATTTGGGTATTGACTAATAAAATTAGAGTAGAGTTGTGCTTAACAGCTTTAGAAACCCTAATCCTAATTGCTGGAAAGGGATTCGATAGAAAATATAATTAAAATAATTATATTAATGAGTTTGTGTTTGTACCGAAGAAATTTATTGATCAATGATTGATCGGATAAGATTTAAAATTTATAAACCCTAATAAGGGATTAGAAACCCTAATCTCAGATTTAGAAAACCAATGGTACGGTTAAAAACCCTAATTGTACGCCGAAAAACCCTAGTTTTAAATTCGGGAATCCTAAACCCTAAATTAGGAAACCCTAATCCTAATTGGCAAGCCTATTTTGTGTATTAAACTTAAATATGATTAGAAAACCCTAATTATATTTTAGTTATTTTAATTTCTATTTTACAAACCCTAATTATAATTTAGAAAATTTATTTTTCTTATTAAAATCCTAATTCGTGGGTTATAAACCCTAATGATCATTTTGACCCTAATTACTAAATTAATCAATTTTAATTAGGAACATTAATCCTAATTAGCAAGATTGAATTTTATGATTAGGAAATATTAATATATTTATTGAATCCTAATTATAATTTTGGAAAATTAATTTTTTATTTTGAAAACCGAAATTCAAAATTTTGGAAAATTAAATTGCTAATCTAAAGGGTTTAAACCCTAAACCCTAAAGGGTCCAAACCCTAAACCCTAACCCAAACCCTAAACCCTAAAGGTTTGTACATTGGACAAGATTGCCATTAAAATTATTTTGTAAATGTCAAAAATGCCCTTTATGGATATTTTATTAGATTACTTGTAAATCTTACCAAATCAAGAGTTGTTCACTAACTATTTTGACCAAGGTGACTTATCTTACCAGCAAATCAGCCTAACTCAGCCTAAAATATCAGCTAGCAACATATCTAAGTATTATATATAGATTAAAGAGAGAGAAAGTCTCAAAATTTGGCTCATTTAGTCTCTTGCTCTCACCAACTCTCTCTCTCTCCTAAACCAACAAAATACATAAGTAGATCAGTCCTAAAATCAACCTTTAGATCATCCAATAACAGTTTGGAAGATCAAGATCAAGATTTGAGCAAAAGAGGTATAAACTCATTTTTACTTTTGATCTTGTATGCTTGGGAAAAATTTTTGTTTTTGTGTTTTTATAAGTGATATATAATGTTTTTAGTTGATCTATGATGATCCATGATGGATCCATAGCATCTAAGTGCTTAAAAGGGTGTTTTTCCAAAACTGTCCAAGAAAAGATTTTGTGCTCTGACGAGCAAATGTCAGACGGCTCAGATCTTTGTATGTTAATGTTTTGTTATGTTTTATGTGTTTAATCTATAGCCTGATAGGTGTTCTTTATTTGGAAAGTGAAATCAGGGTTGTTAAATTCTTAGATTTCAAGTTATACTCGGTCAAAGTCGGTTGACCGACCATGACCGAGTACATTCTGGGCAACCCAGAATGCAGTTTCTAGAGTTTGACAACGTTTTTTCAAGGTCCGGATCTGGCAGGTGTTGTGTTGTTTGATGTTGTGTTTGTGACCAAGTTATAACCTACTAGATCTACTATAATAATATGTCCTTACATCTTTCAAACCATCATCGTAGCGATTAGAGTGGCTAGTCAAACTAGCCTACTCGACATGAATGTCTGTTTTCTGGAATTTCCAGAAAACGTATGAACTAAGTTTTTGTCAGAGATTGACCGAACCATAAATTATGATTATGTTATGTTTGGACTAAGATTATATTACATACTTGTTCCTTGTCATGTGAACTAGAGGTTTAGACCTTAAGAACATCAATGTTATGGCCAGATCATGAAGATAATCAAGCCCTAAAGTAGTACTTGTGGCTGCCTGGGTTTCTGGGATTACCCAGAAAGCCCAGGAGCTGTTTGACAACATGATTAAGAGGCTAGATTTCTCGGTTGTGAGTTGATTTGAGCAAGATGATGGTTGTTAATGGTAGAACTACATGAGTACTACACGATTGAAGCCTTAGTTAGCATCGAACATGATTATACTAAGAAATACAGGCAGTCAAACGTGACACCTTGAACACTGACTTTGTCAGTGTTCTTGAGCCAAGAACACCTAAGGCTACAGGCAAGTGTCGCTAAAGGCTTTAGCAACGGTTCCTATTTATTTATTTTCTGAATTTCTGAAAAATGAATAAAAAATAGAAATAAATTCTAAAAATTACCAAAAATAGTTTTAAAAATTATTTTAAATTATGAAAAATAATTTTTGACCAATTGGAATATTTTTCTTTAATATTTATAATTATTTAAATATTAAAAGTATCTAATTTATTTAATTAGTGCATTAAATAAATTAGAGAAAAATGATTTAATATTATGAAAAATCATTTTAAATAAGAATAATGTATTTAAAAATATTTTGAGTTATAAAATGTGACTTTTAATATTTTTAGAGAATTTTTATTAATAATTTAATATTAATGATATTTGATTTATTTAATTATTAAATTAAATAAATAAGTTAAAAATGATTTGAATGATTTAAAAATTATTTTAAATAAGAATAAAGTGTTAGAAAATATTTGGAATTATAAAATATTATTTTAATATTTTTGGAGAATTCTCAGTAATAAATTAATATTAATGATATTATATTTATTTAATTATGATTTTAAATAAATGAATTAAAAATAATTTTATTGATTTAAAAATCATTTAAGGATGAGAAAAATGATTTAAAAGTATTTTAAGTTATAATTAATGACTTAATATTTTGATAATAATTATATTAATATTTAAATATTAATGGTGATGATTTAAAAATAATTTTAATTACTTTAAAAATCATTTAAGTAGAATATTGATGATTTAAAAATATTTTAAGTTATTAACAATAACTTTAATATTTTGACAAGTATGTTAGTAATATTTTTATATTATTAAATATTAATAATGATAAGATTATTTGATAATTAAATCATTTAAAAATGATTTAAGTGTTTGAAATATTATTATAAATTATAATAATTGTTTATAAATTATTAAAAGCTTCCGCAAAATATTATAAACGATATTTGACTTATCTAAAATAATATTGAAGCTTAGAGACCAAGTTTAATTGATAATCAATGTATTAATTATTGGATAGGGTGATCAGAACACCGAGAATGGACCGATGTCCAACCAGACCGAAATAGTTAGATTGGATAAGTGTTTATATAGGTTATAAACACTAATGTGGCTATGTGATAATGTGCCTAGAAAAAGTTTGACTGTAGAATATAGTGTTATGTGTTATATATGATTGTTCTAATTATGAGACCGACATTATTGGTTATAGGTCTTACGAACGCAGTTAATTATATTGTGTAGATGCAATCAACACGAAAGGCAAGTTTCCTAACTCAACCTTGAGTTATATTCATTCAATTATTTTAATGGTTAATTATTGATAATTATACCATGTCCAGGGAATTTATTGTTGATTATTCGCAGTTAGTGCATGATTAAAATTCAAATTGAATTACGTATTCAAAAAATATATATTCGTAGAATTACTGTTGTTGGATATTTATATCTGCAGAAACTAATATTGACAGTACAGATAATTCATGTTTATTATCAAATTATATTGAGAAATGTCTTAGCTAATTATTCTGGCTAGACGAACATTTTTTAGAACTTGATAAATACGAGAATAGAAATCAATTGTTATTGATAGATCGATGCCAATTGTTTTGGCTAGATCAATAAGTAGATAGAATTTGAAATCATAGTATTTCGTTGTAAAATCAAAAATCTTGATTCTGAGACTGAGAAGAACAACCTTTTATATAAAGGGAACATTTTGGGTCGTATATTCGACCATTGCGCGCTGTTAAGTATTATGCATAATATAGGGTACAAGGAGTTGGCCGGCTCTAAGTACTTGCAGAGGGGTATGATTTAATCTTTATGGTTATCTGATACGCCTGCGTATGTATCAAAGTAAATCTTTGGTAGATACCCGAGAAAAATAAGTTCTAAGATCTGGTGGGATCACTCAGCATAAATTTAGAAAACATTCCACTTTGCTATTGCGTAGAATTAATTCTTGATTATTCAATAGAATATCGTAGAAACATTAAAAGCGTTGTACTCTTTCATTATCAGATTATTGCGTTGCCTAGAATACGAGACGACTTGTTATTGAATAACGAATTGTTCAGCTATTTCAAAGTTCACCGAACTTTAGTTTCATTCTATCAAAATAGATAGTCTGTTCTTGTTGATTCATATACCTTTATTGTATGTCTTAACTTGCGGGGCAAACTTGTTGCTCACCCTTGCTATAAAAAAAATATTTCAGCTAGGAACGAAGAGGCCAGCGGGTCAAAGAAGATCAAAGGCAAAGGTAAGATGTTGGAGTAGTTATAATGAACAATATTATTATGTTATATTGTATTGTAAACCCTTTTTGTATATCTAAAGGGGTATTTCTGTAATGTTAAGGTTAGTGGACCTGGGACTTATGTATTAACAACTTATGTTAATGACTGATATAATCCTATTTATATTTAAATGGGTAGTTAAATGTTATTTATATTGTGGATCGTGAGCACCAAACTCGGGGGGTCAGGTAACCCGGATTTGGGGGTGTCACACATATTGTGACGCCCCCAAATCTGGGTCTCTTTCAACCCGACATATGGTGCTCCACGGTGCTACAGTTCACACAAACATTCAATTGAAATACCTCAAAAGAACGAATATGTCTTATATATATTCCAAAACAATACTACCATTTCAGAATTTAGGTGAATTATTCAGGATTAAGAATATATGTGAATATGTTCTGTGTATATGATTATGTATGTGTTCAGAATGTGGTTAAGGGTTAAGGGTTGACCAGATAAATTATATCAGTGTCAAACCCTAAGTATATATTAAGAACGACAACGTTCAATTAGAAAACCCTAATAATTGATAAGAAACCCTAAAACCGGTTCTAAAACCCTAATTTCAGTTTCGGGAATCCGAAACCCTAATTCAGAAATTAAAAACCCTAATCTGAGAATTTAAAGGATAATTATAATGCTTAAGTGATATTAATTATAATATTAATTAGGGTAAAATTTAATTAATTAGTAAATCCTAATTTCAGATTTTTAAACCCTAATTGTTCCGTCAGAAACCCTAATGTAAAATTGTGGACTTAATTGCTAAATTAGCAATTTAAATTGGGATAAAATAATCATAATTAACAAGATTGATTTATGAATGGGAATGTTTAATTTAATTCGAGAATCTTAATTACAATTTAAAAATATTAATTTTCTATTTTTGAAAACTCTAAGGGTTAATAACCGTGAATTTTAAGTCATTATATATATATATATATATATATATATATATATATATATATATATATATATATATATATATATATATATATGTACTTTATTGATATTTAAAACTTTGTGTTATACAGTGATTTAATATGTGATAACATATGTGAAGTTGTGCATGGATCAATAAACATATATACTATAGTTATGTATATATATATTTATAGATTTCATTAAAAAATGAAAGCTTCGTAACCTAATTATGCATTAGGCAAGACAATTAAATAACCTAAGGGTTATGGTAATAAGGAAATACTAGTATTTAATATGTATACTAACTTAAGTGGATAATCTTGTTATTTCAAGTGACTAATAATTTTAAACTTATTTGTTGTAAACTTAATTAGGTTATGAGCTAAAGTCACATGTATAAGCAATTAAATTTCATAAGATTGGAAATAGAAACCCTAAATAAACAATTTGGGTAACATATATTAAAATTGTTAGACTATGTTTATTACATAACCCAAAACAATTAAGGAAGAAGCCCAAAGGAAATAAAATGCAAACCAATACTTAGCCCACTTGATTAAAGGTATTTTAGACTTTTGATTAATCAAATTTGTGTTTTAAAATAAATGCAAATTGGGAGATATAATGGGCAAGTAGGGACCGGCCAATTAGGCCTTTTTATAGCAAGAAGATTATGCTAATCAATGTCCATTAGTAGAAATCTTACACACAAGTACATGTGTGTCAATCTCCCATTGGTTGGAAATCTATTAAGCATCCTTAATCATATGATTAGGGTAATTGAAGAGATAGGGTGTAGTCTTTTATCCATGGGACAATAAAAATATGGGGGACAATAAAAATATCACTCATTCATTTGCTAGACATTCATTTTCTCTCATTCTTCTTCTTCTATTTTTTCTCCCAAGCTAGTAGCATTCAAGAGAGAAAAGAAAGAGAGAGAGTTCGGTTTTTGTGAGAGTGAGAGAGGTGTGCTAGTTTATTTGATCCAACGTAAGTTCATTACTTACTTTGGTAAATCAAGGAAGGTTGCCACTAAATCAAGGTATAACCTAATCTTCATCTTCTTCTTCTACTTTGTATTATAGCTTGAGTTTTGTTGGGGTTGTGAACTAATACTCAAGATACCCTAATTCTACATATCATCATATATGGAACTAAGTATCTTGAGTGTTAGATCAAAGGTTTAGAGCAAGAAAATGAGCATATGTTCTCCAAGGGGTGAAACCCTTGTTTTTCTTCTATTAAATCTTGTATAACTCAAGTTTTACAACTTGGATTTGGGATCCGTCGAAGGGGGGTGCTAGATACATGAGTTATCTACTAAACCCAAGTGGTATAACACAAATCTAGCAAGTATTGAAGCCATGGGGACTATTTTCCCCAAAATAGTCCACATAGTATATTGAGGCTTTGAAACTATAAAATAGCTACTGTTCCTATTTTTCTTAAGGCTGTTTCGGTCAGTTGAAAGTCTTTTAAAAATATGGAAAATATCACAGAGGTACCTTAAGAAGTTATCTACGTGTAGGAAAAAGAACGGACGCGTTTCGATTTATAGGTTGTGCGTAATGACTATTTCCGTAAAGGACTCCTAAATATTAACACTCGAATTTCTCACTGTGTGTACACTGAAAAATTCCGAAATTTTTACAGTAGGTTTATATATTTTATGAGAGTACAGCCTAAAAAGTTTAGATTTTTCTGAGCAAAACTCGATTTATGAAAAATGAAGCAAGATCCGAGTGTTTTGGGCACTCTAAAATTAGTAAATCATTTTCAAAAATTCTAGAAAAAATTGGAGATCATTGTTGGGTCATGTACTGTCCAAATCCAGAAAATGAGAATTTTTTGAATTACTTTCCCATTTTTCCTAAAAATGATTAAGTTATGAATAAAAGAAAATAATTAGGTAAATGATGTCTTAAATAAGAAAAATATAATTTTAATGCTTGAATACTCCTAATATATAATATTATGACTATTTTAGGGCATTTTGATAATTTATAATAAGAAATATTATTTATGACCTTTTATGGATATTAAATAAGAGGTTTAATAAATTGTGAACAATTAGAATAAATTGTTTATTAATCTAATAAATTATTAAAATATTATTATGATATTAATAATATTATAATATGATATTGTTAAGTAAATAAAAATATTAAGATTAAAACTTCATTAAAATATTACTAAATGGTTAATAGTATTTGATTTAAGCATTAATAAATGGTTAAAGTATTATTAAATGATTAATAATATTAGATTAAAATATTAGTATTAGATTAAAATATTATTAAAAGATTAATAATATTAAATTATGTATTATTGGATGATTAAAATATTATTAAAAGTATTAATAATATTAGTAAAGTATTGAAATATTATTAAGATTAGTAAGCGAATAAAAGTATTATTAGTGAACTAATAATATTAAGAGGTGAATTAAATATTATCAAGATTAATAATATTAAGTGAATTAAAGGTAGTTGTTATCTGAAAATTATTGTAAGTCTATATATATATATATATATATATATATATATATATATATATATATATATATATTGACTGATAATAAATTATTTAAGATAATTGTCAAGTGTTCAGGCAGAATTTAATTAAACTTAGACTCGAGAAAAGTCCGACTACACCGTCGGGATGTTAGAAATGTACCGAACTCAACTCAGACTACAATAGTTTGACTTGAGGCTAGGTGTTATGTGTGGCATAGAGTCATAGGGTTATGTGTTATGTGTTTAGGTTATTTTTTAAATACTGTGATGATATTATTCTAACTTAGAAATACATATTATTAATAATAGGTCTTCAGACAAAGCTTATTAAATTGCATAGCGATAATCAACGGTTCATGCATGTTTTACTTAACGCTACTAAGAGTTGTTTTATTCAGATATGCTTATGGTTAATCATTGCTGATTGCCATGTGGAATTGTACTCTGTACATATTGCATGTATAAGTCAGGTATGAAAGGCTGATCACCTTCATTACCAGTTGGTCAAGATATATTTGTTCATGTTCAATACTTATTCAGTCAAAAGTTTGTTCGTGCTAGTTCTCAATTATATTGATGAATTATAGCCAGCCTATTATTCAGACTCTTTCAATCATGATATATCCTTAAAATGTATTTAAACTTGCTGGGCAACTTTCATGCTCACCATTGCTATATTATGATAAATATTGCAGATAAGGCGAATGCGTTCGGATACAGGAAAAAGGATAATGCCAAGTTCTGCTTGGGATAAAATGTGCAGCTAGTTTGTAATATTATAGTTTAATAATAATATTAGGTGTTAGATAGTTTATGAATTGTGTATAAGTTAAGGTTACTCGATTTTGGAGAATAGTGTGTAAAGTGTATTGTATAAACAATTTATGTTTATATCTTCCGCAAATAGTTATAGCATGATTGTACCAGATCCATGGTGATTCGGGACCTGGATTTGGGGCTCTCACAATGTCAAACCAGGCTTTGGCGCAGCAGCGCTATACAAAGGCCCAGGACCGGCGCAGCTGCACCTTTTTTTGCCTTGGCACCGGCGCAGCTGTGCCGGTGCTCAGACAGACGCAGAGAAGGCTAATGAACAGTAGCAGACTTTAGCCCAACAAACACAAATTTCACCCACCAAACAGTAATATCAACACGTAAAATAAATATACAACTATCATAAACATGTTTGCTAACATTTACAATCACTTAGCACAATTTATCAACAACTAAAACTATTTTAATTTCTCAATTTTCATGTTTTTCATATAAGACTCCATTTTTGATATTCATCACAAAAACCATCACTGTGAATTCATTATTTGTTCAAATCACTCCATTCAAATTACGTTATGCTCGTATCTCATTGAACTAACCTATACAAACTTCAATTTATAACTTCACATACTAATTGGCTACTAAAATTGATACTTACATAGCTACATATGAAAACATATATATACTGACAAAATTTTTCTACTATTAACTGTAATTAGCATACAAATTCTAGTTTATCCATAAACTCTAGTATTATATATTACATATAAATTGCAACAACTTAGTTTCTACAATAAGCCAAGAGAATTTGGATTCACAGAGTATATAGAAGTTTGCCGACAAACACATATAAAGGCTTAAAATATAGAGATTATGGAATATACCTTTAATTTGCTAATACAATCGCTGCTAATTACTGGAATTGATGTGAAGATTTATAAGAATCTCTCTCAATTCCCTCACAACTTCTCTCTCAATTTTCTTTGAAGCTCTCTAGGCTAGCAAACTAAGTTATGCGCAAAAACCAACTGAATAATAAGCGTAAACAAAAGAAACTGATACACCTTAATAATACTACTAAATGTCAGTTCAATTACTAACGTATATAACATAAATATATTTTATTATTTTAATTTAATTTATTTTTTTATTTTAAATTTTAAAAATTATAAATACCAAAAGCCATAAGGCTTGTTTGGCAAAACCATTTAATTTTAAAGAATTAAAATACTTAAGCCTTGTTTGGTAAAACTAAATTAAACCATTTTTAATTTATTTTACTAAACACTTTAGTTTATAATTATAATCACGTACTATACTTTAATTAAATATAGCATTTTAGCAAATATCACAAAATTATAATTTCCATTATAACTTTATTTAATAATTTAATATACCATCTAAATTATTAAATCAAAACAACAATATAACATCTCATGTTATTTCTACAGCTCTCTAAATTATAAATTAATTTAATTTAGAAAAATTCCCTATTAAATTTAGATTCATAAATATTTACTAACAACCATCACATCAATAAAATATTTATTTCATCAATTCAACAATAGACACATCAAATAAATATTTATATTATTCGACAAATATTTAATATTACAATTTAAAATTTTGGACCGTTACATCCTTCCCTCCTTACAAGGATTCTGTCCCCAGAATCACAACTTGAACAATCAAATCGTCACAAATTTCATATGAACATAAGAACGACGTAACGGAACGCCGACAGTGGAAGTTAGTTGACCAAATTAGGTTTTGTAATTCTAAATTAATTGAAACAAATAGTAGAATGTACATGTACTTAATGTACATGATTAGACTAACTTTGTAGCATTCCCAAATCCCGATCCTAATCACCAAGGATCTGGTATACTATTTCTATAACTATTGCGGAAGTTATTAAATTGTTTATACATTAAACTTTTACAACATAAACCCCAAGGTCTACAACCTTAACTTAATACATACCTTCAATATCTAAAAATGTTTACAATACTATTTTCGTCAGAACTTTAATAAATCTAACTGCACCATAATTTAGTCTTGCACTTTGCCTTTACTTCTGCCTTTACTCGAGCTTTCCTCTAAATCTGAAAATTTTTATCATGATATAGCAAGGGTGAGCATCAAATTTGCCCAGCAAGTTAAATTTATTTGAGGATATATCATGATTGAAAGAATTGAACAATAAGCTAGCTAACTTTCAACAGTATAAACATTGTGAAAGAGCATGAACAAATTTTCTTAGCTGAACGACCAAGTCAATAAAAATGAATGGTCAAGCATAAACATGAACAGACTAACTGAACCAAATGGTAATGAAGGTGATCAGCATTTCATACCTGATGAACGTTTACAATATGCACAACGTGCGAATCAATAATCAATATAGACGTGAATAATCAACAACAATTATTCATTAACATGCTTTGAACATACAACTCAAGTTTGAGTTAAGGAAAACTTGTCTGATTCGTTGACTACTGCTACGCAGTTTGAGTTAACTTCTTTTGGTAAGACCTATCATTAATAATAAGATTGGTCTTTCAATCAGCATATTCTATTTTGTATCATAATACAATTACTTTGTCAATAGATTATCTAACACTTAATCAAATATTAGATAACATCCTAACACATCGGTATTATTATCATTCTTGGATAATTCTTCAATCACTGTATCATATACATTATGATTAAACACTTAATCTTATACATTATAAGTTCTTCTTTATACTCTAATAAGTCAAATACTAATCCAACAACCTGGATTCTAAATTTAACAACCAAATTGCCAATCCAGCAGACTGGATACAGAATCCAGCAACCTGGATTCAACAAATTTCCAATCCAGCAAGCCAAACTGTAATCCACCAAACTGGATTACAAATCCAGCAACTAGATTGCAATCCAGCAAGCTGAATTCAACAAATTTTTAATTCAGTAAACTTCTTTTCAATCTAGCAAGCTGGATTCATCAGATTTTCTAATCCAGCAAGCTGGATTCCATATCCTTTTCACGAAAATACCAAATCAACTTATTATTTTTCTATCCTTTGCACGAACATGTATACATATATTTCATACACAAAAAGTATTTTTCCAATATTTTCCAACTTCCTTTGGTATTTTTCAAAAAATTATTTTTAGTTAATTCTTTAAGAAATTAGCTACCTCGTGCTTAATTCCAGAAATTCCCATCTCTTGGCACAATCTTGTACGTCTTATCGTGACACTCCAGTTTAAATTTCGTGGCCATTTTCGTCGGAAAATAACAGAAATTGAAATGGTCATAACTTGGTCATTTTAAGTCGGAATTAGCTCATTTTTGGACAGGAGGTACTTAATACCATATATTTTCATGTCCCCAAATGCCAGATTTTTTCTCAAAAACTAAGTTGCCGAAACAGCCCCAGGAAAATCTTGGCAGCAGCTATTTGGAGTTTTACAGTTTTGGAGTCCTTTGGTAAAACTTAAATAAAATGAGATCTATAACTCCAATTAACGATCCGTCAATTTTTTTGGATTCGTATCTTTCCGATATACAATTTTCATCTATCACAATCCATATTTGGATATGTTAAGCTCCCGAAAATTAGCCCGGAAGTGGCTGGTAAAAACTGTTATTCTAACAGTTTTCTTAGCTTTGAGTAGTTTGGGATAACTTCCATAACTTGCTCATTTTTCAACCTAATTGAGTGATTCTAAAGGGGTTTTATCCTAAATACATATATCTAGCATCCCAAGAAAATAAATCACAAATATCCATCATAGATTTCAAAAATCAAAAGCTAGATCACACTTTCAAGTTTTAGTTTTCTGGAAAAATCCTATTTTTCCATTCCTTTTGATTTCAACCAAATCAACACCCAATATGAGTAGATCTAAACATGAAATACTCATAAACATATAGATCTAAGGTTTTAAACCTCAAGATCATAACTTCATATTATCAAAAATCAAATCAAACAAAATAAAAAGGTTTAAGCTAGTTTAAGTTTTCACCTTGATTTTTGGGCTACTCTTCTTTCTCTTCCAAAGTAGAAGATGAATTTATGGAGCATCAATGGTGTAGCTCCTTCCTCTCTCTCTCCTCTCCACCGAATCTCTCTCCCTCTCTCTCTCTTATACTTTTGTTTTGTTAGTCTAAGAGAAAGTAAGAGGAAGTAAAATAAAAGATGAAAGAAAATGATGTTAGATTTTGTTGGAGGATATTGTATAGATATAAGATATGTATATAATAGATATTTCCCCAACATCTTCTTATCTCTTTCTCTCACTTTAATCATTACTTAGATATATGGAAGATTAGCCATTTAGGCGGCTCCATAAACCAAGTGATACCTAGCTAATTAAATAGATATCTTTTGGAAGATGTGGAGCATGAATAAGTATATTCATCCCCCCTTTTTCTCTTCGTCATGGCCGGCCATGTGGCCATATTATCCTCCAAAAATTGATTTCTTTTCCATTCTTATTTAGCATATCAAATGTCCAATTTGTCCCTCCTTAATTGTGCTTAAATTTGGGGCACCATTTCCATCTTTTGGGCTATCAATAATTAATCTATTGGACATTCAAATTAAATCTTTGGGCCATGTAATATTTACATAGTCCTCTCTTTTCCATCATATCTCACCCTAAATATTTATTTAGGGTATCCATTCTACACATTTAGAATTAAGCCATTACTCTTGTACACTTAATTTTATAATCAAATTAAACTTACTTTAATTAAGTTATAAAATTATTAAACTTGATATAATAAAGATATATCTCTTGACTTAAAATAATTTATTTTTTTTAATATCATAATTCACCCACATTATCCTTAACAATTGGGCTCACTTGGGCTTAACACTTTTATTATTTTACTTACTAACATAATAAATTTGGGCTTTCTCCCATAAATTTAACTGGGTCATTACAATACTTGTCCCACACATAATGTATTGGGCTAGATTAATAATTTAATCGCCCTTAATCACTTTATCCATAAGTCCCATGCTTAAGTAATTAATTGGGTTTGTTTAAATAATATAACCTCCTTAGTCCATTAAATCTAATTCTTTTGGACTCTAAATAAATTATTGGGCTATGATATTATTATAGTCAATTACTTTTAAACTCTATTCCATTCTACCCTTATCATTTAATTAGGGTGTTTATTTCTCACATTAGAAAATAAATTCCTCACTTATGCCTTTCTAATTTCATAACCCAATTAGACTTGGTTATAAAATTAATTAGTTGAGATATATAAAATAAATATCTTAATGTAAGTATATATATTTATATACTAATATTTTCTCATATTATAACCTCTTAGGTTATTTAATTATCATACCTAATATATATATATATATATATATATATATATATATATATATATATATATATATATATATATATATATATTAGGTTACATAACTTAATTCTTAATTCACTTTTATATACAAAATAAATGTATTTACATTATATAATGTATATTTATTTAATCATGCACATAATTCACATAATCATAGCATATTTCACTTCTCACACAAATTTTGATTTTTCTCCGTAAAAAGTCAACTGTTAACTTTGACCAAAAGTCAACCTTTACACATTTTGTGTTTACTGTCTATTCTGACTAAACTTGACGTCCCGGACGCAACCGAGCAGTCCATGCTTCAAAATACTATCTCTAACTCAAGTTTTTGAGTTTTAAATTACTCCCTTCTTATTTCTAATCGTATTAACTAACGACTTTATACTTATTCAAATTCTTATTTACCTGCCAAGGCCAATGTTCAAGCTATGTTAATTACTAACATAGTTTTATCTTGATCCTTATATCATTAACTTAATTCATCATTCTTCTTGCTAAAATATATATAGCACCTTACTAAGTATATATATATATATATATATATATATATATATATATATATATATATATATATATATATATATATTTCTGTACATATACTCATCTTCGTTTAACCTCATAGCTTTTCTTCTTGTGAAATCTTATTTCGTTAATAAAATTCCACCTGTATTAGTATAACATTTCTTACACTATTCAATTCACAACAAATTTTACATGTATCATAATACCTTATTATTGATATTCATTCAAATACATAACAATTCATTTCTAGGGTTTTAAAATTTTGTAACCCATATTTCTTTATTCTCATTCAATTAAGAAACCATATAGGTTCTTCTTAAAAATTTTGAAATCCTTAAAATTCCTTCACAGAAACGTCAATTCCATACACTTATTTTCTATCTAGGTTCATCTTATAACCTTTAATCCATCATTTTAGGATTTTAATAATTATCTAAATTCTCGGGTTGTCACATTCACCCCTTCTTCTAAGAATTTCGTCCCCAAAATTAAAGCATACTCATCTCTGCTTATTCTCTTGATCAAAACTAGGTTTTTAACTTTACCTTTACAATTTCCTCCGTTGAGGATTTCTCATCTATTATCACATTTCACCATAACTACTCACTAGGAGTTTACATCTTCTAAACATTCAGCAAAACTATGTTGCCATAATAACCTTTACTCAATCATCTCAGATTCTACTCGTACGCAACGAGTTCACAATATTTCATATCCATCATCACCTACTACCACAACATTACTCTAAAGAGTTTAAAAAATTCATATTTGTCTGAGGGATCATAAAAACCATGAACTTTGAGGTTTAGCAGTATTTCTACATGCTACCATTTTCAATTACGAAAGAAAGGTACTCTACCTCTGAAAATATTTTATATTTGGTATGTTTACAATCACAAAGAAGGTAAACTACCGATGCGGGTACTTTAGATGATCAGTCTGTTGTACCTTAGTAATCGGAACGACTATATGCGTTCTTAGATTGGAATATTTTATACCATTAGTATATCCCCATTTTTAGGGTTATTCACCTCAGACTCATCATAAGATTCCGCACCAAAGCAATTTGGTTCGGCATAAGCTTTCAAAGAATACTTTGAATTTCATAAAAATTTGTCTAGCTGAATCAAATAGCTTAGACGCATATCAATAATTCGAATTTCAATCGAAGCATTGCTAGCTAAATTTAGTTGGCCATAAATTATCTTTAAAATTCTTAAAATCATTTTATGACGCCATGAAACCGCACTGCATTTACAGTTCGTTTGAGGATTCCGTCATTGTGTGACTTTGTCATACTACATCATTCCATAGTGGGCTGACGATCTTTAGATCACATACCACACTAGGTAATTATGCATTGATAACTCCATCATTTTTATCATTCTGCATCAGGTTCCATGATACATTGATGATATATAAAATACATTTTGACATCTCAAATCATTTTTGTCTAGCCGAATCAATTAGCATAGACTCTTCTTTAAACCGTTCAAAAATCTTTGAAAATCATCTTTGGTGTCATCACGCCACAACAGGTAACAATGTGTTAGTAGTACGAAGCCCACTTCTACACAGTTGTAACCCTATGTTGAGGATACCAAAAATTAATTTTATTTCGAAAGGCACATCAGTGCGAATTTATCTTGATGTCAAAAATTTGAAGTCTAGCATAGCTAGAAGATTTGGAATACCTATGCTTCCACCATCAACTTTAATTTCTCTAATGATCCATTGCTTAATAAATCTATCTATTCTATCATCTTCAATGCTCCAATCTCAACATAACTATACCAGTTCGTCAAACTTACCGTACATTATGAGTTCAGGAACTTTTCATAATCATATGAGTTTAAGAACTTGTCCTAGTCAGACCTTTGGCATCCATTCGCTGAGGGGTTCATAAACATTTCATATAATTATGAGTCACGAACGTACAATAAGTATGAGTTTTAAGAACTCGTACTTAACCTTATATTCTCTACCTATTCGTTATACACATGAGAAAAGAATCACCTTATCCACATGCATATAACAAATAGCGCGACACCAGGTTCCAATGATTATCAGAATCAGAAACTAAGTGGTCGTCAAACCAAACTCGGCCACTAATCAATATAGGAAGCTAAGCGGACAATTCCCCGCCCATACAAAGAATTGTTCAACCTAACCATTATATCGACCAGGAAGCTAAGTGATTTTAAAACCAAGTATAAATTCCCTGCCCATACAAGGAATCATACAACTCAGCTGCTGACCTGAGTCCTCAATTGAAATCCCTCATCATTCTTACTTTCTCTTTTCTTAATACGAATTTTCTTTAATCCGTATCTTAACATTTGCCACTCTTTTCTGAGTTTACATCTTACCATTTCATAGTACCTTCTCTTTATAGCGTCAAGCTATATCATTCTAATCACTCAACATATCATATGTTAGTCAACAATTTAATCTGATCACATCGTGATCTTATTTCGTAATCATTTCTCCTTATACTTACGATTATTTTATTTTACGATCTTCTTATTCTTCTCTTTAATCATATTATATTATGATTTTATTAACACATTTCATCTTATAGACATAGTCTATTTATTTTCACTTTTCATCTCTGTTACTGGAGTCAGGTAACTCCGGATTATTATCCTTATAGCTCTTCAAGATTCTTCTTTGAATCTTATTTATCTTCCCTTTACTTTAATGATGAATTTCTTAAATTCATCTCTTATCCCTTAAACTCGATCTGAGTTTATTCCTTATCATCATCTCCGCGATTATAACCTAATGTACCCCTACCTAAGGTTTATAACCTACAGTTCTGATACCAACTGTAGCATCCCCAAATCCCGGTCCTAATCACCAAGGATCTGGTATACTATTTCTATAACTATTGTGGAAGTTATTAAATTATTTATACATTAAAATTTTACAACATAAACCCCAAGGTCTACAACCTTAACTTAATACATACATTCAATATCTAAAAAGGTTTACAATACTATTTTCGTCAGAACTTTAATAAATCTAACTGCACCATAATTTAGTCTTGCACTTTGCCTTTACTTCTGCCTTTACTCGAGCTTTCCTCTAAATCTGAAAATTTTTATCATGATATAGCAAGGGTGAGCATCAAATTTGCCCAGCAAGTTAAATTTATTTGAGGATATATCATGATTGAAAGAATTGAACAATAAGCTAGCTAACTTTCAACAGTATAAACATTGTGAAAGAGCATGAACAAATTTTCTTAGCTGAACGACCAAGTCAATAAAAATGAATGGTCAAGCATAAACATGAACAGACTAACTGAACCAAATGGTAATGAAGGTGATCAACATTTCATACCTGATGAACGTTTACAATATGCACAACGTGCGAATCAATAATCAATATAGATGTGAATAATCAACAACAATTATTCATTAACATGCTTTGAACATACAACTCAAGTTTGAGTTAAGGAAAATTTGCCTGATTCGTTGACTACTGCTACGCAGTTTGAGTTAACTTCTTTTGGTAAGACCTATCATTAATAATAAGATTGGTCTTTCAATCAGCATATTCTATTTTGTATCATAATACAATTACTTTGTCAATAGATTATCTAACACTTAATCAAATATTAGATAACATCCTAACACATCGGTATTATTATCATTCTTGGATAATTCTTCAATCACTGTATCATATACATTATGATTAAACACTTAATCTTATACATTATAAGTTCTTCTTTATACTCTAATAAGTCAAATACTAATCCAACAACCTGGATTCTAAATTTAACAACCAAATTGCCAATCCAGCAGACTGGATACAGAATCCAGCAACCTGGATTCAACAAATTTCCAATCCAGCAAGCCAAACTGTAATCCACCAAACTGGATTACAAATCCAGCAACTAGATTGCAATCCAGCAAGCTGAATTCAACAAATTTTTAATTCAGTAAACTTCTTTTCAATCCAGCAAGCTGGATTCATCAGATTTTCTAATCCAGCAAGCTGGATTCCATATCCTTTTCACGAAAATACCAAATCAACTTATTATTTTTCTATCCTTTGCACGAACATGTATACATATATTTCATACACAAAAAGTATTTTTCCAAATTTTCCAACTTCCTTTGGTATTTTTCAAAAAATTATTTTTAGTTAATTCTTTAAGAAATTAGCTACCTCGTGCTTAATTCCAGAAATTCCCATCTCTTGGCACAATCTTGTACGTCTTATCGTGACACTCCAGTTTAAATTTCGTGGCCATCGGAGTTATAGAACTCCGGTTATAGCCATTTTCGTCGGAAAATCACAGAAATTGAAATGGTCATAACTTGGTCATTTTAAGTCGGAATTAGCTCATTTTTGGACAGGAGGTACTTAATACCATATATTTTCATGTCCCAAAAGGCCGGATTTGTTCTCAAAAACTAAGTTGCCGAAACAGCCCCTGGAAAATCTTGGCAGCAGCTATTTGGAGTTTTACAATTTTGGAGTCCTTTGGTAAAACTTAAATAAATTGAGATCTATAACTCCAATTAACGATCCGTCAATTTTGTTGGATTTGTATCTTTCTGATATACAATTTTCATCTATCACAATCCATATTTGGACATGTTAAGCTCCCGAAAATTAGCCCGGAAGTGGCTGGTAAAAACTGTTGTTCTAACATTTTTCTTAGCTTTGAGTAGTTTGGGATAACTTCCATAACTTGCTCATTTTTCAACCTAATTGAGTGATTCCAAAGGGGTTTTATCCTAAATACATATATCTAGCATCTCAAGAAAATAAATCACAAATATCCATCATAGATTTCAATAATCAAAAGCTAGATCACACTTTCAAGTTTAAGCTTTCCGGAAAAATCCTATTTTTCCATTCCTTTTGATTTCAACCAAATCAACACCCAATATGAGTAGATCTAAACATGAAATACTCATAAACATATAGATCTAAGGTTTTAAACCTCAAGATCATAACTTTATATTATCAAAAATCAAATCAAACAAAATAAAAAGGTTTAAGCTAGTTTAAGTTTTCACCTTGACTTTTGGGCTACTCTTCTTTCTCTTCCAAAGTAGAAGATGAATTTATGGAGCATCAATGGTGTAGCTCCTTCCTCTCTCTCTCCTCTCCACCGAATCTTTCTCCCTCTCTCTCTCTCTTATACTTTTGTTTTGTTAGTCTAAGAGAAAGTAAGAGGAAGTAAAATAAAAGATGAAAGAGAATGATGTTAGATTTTGTTGGAGGATATTGTATAGATATAAGATATGTATATAATAGATATTTTTCCAACATCTTCTTATCTCTTTCTCTCACTTTAATCATTACTTAGATATATGGAAGATTAGCCATTTAGGTGGCTCCATAAACCAAGTGACACTTAGCTAATTATGTAGATATCTTTTGGAAGATGTAGAGCATGAATAAGTATATTCATCCCCCCTTTTCCTCTTCATCATGGCCGGCTATGTGGCCATATTATCCTCCAAAAATTGATTTCTTTTCCATTCTTATTTAGCATACCAAATGTCCAATTTGTCCCTCATTAATTGTGCTTAAATTTGGGGCACCATTTCCATCTTTTGGGCTATCAATAATTAATCTATTGGACCTTCAAATTAAATCTTTGGGCCATGTAATATTTACATAGTCCTCTCTTTTCCATCATATATCACCCTAAATATTTAATTAGGGTATCCATTCCACACATTTAGAATTAAGCCATTACTCTTGTACACTTAATTTTATAATCAAATTAAACTTACTTTAATTAAGTTATAAAATTATTAAACTTGATATAATAAAGATATATCTCTTGACTTAAAATAATTTATTTTTTTAATATAATAATTCACCCACATTATCCTTAACAATTGGGCTCACTTGGGCTTAACACTTTTATTATTTTACTTACTAACAAAATAAATTTGGGCTTTCTCCCACAAATTTAATTGGGTCATTACAATACTTGTCCCACACATAATGTATTAGGCTAGATTAATAATTTAATCGCCCTTAATCACTTTATCCACAAGTCCCATGCTTAAGTAATTAATTGGGCTTCTTTAAATAATATAACCTCCTTAGTCCATTAAATCTAATTCTTTTGGACTTTAAATAAATTATTGGGCTATGATATTATTATAGTCCATTACTTTTAAATTCTATTCCATTCTACCCTTATCATTTAATTAGGGTTTTTATTTCTCACACTAGAAAATAAATTCCTGACTTATGCCTTTCCAATTTCATAACCCAATTAGACTTGGTTATAAAATTAATTAGTTGAGATATATAAAATAAATATCTTAATGTTAGTATATATATATTTATATACTAATATTTTCCCATATTATAACCTCTTAGGTTATTTAATTATCATACCTAATATATATATATATATATATATATATATATATATATATATATATATTAGGTTACATAACTTAATTCTTAATTCACTTTTATATACAAAATAAATGTATTTACATTATATAATATATATTTATTTAATCATACACATAATTCACATAATCATAGCATATTTCACTTCTCACACAAATTTTGATTTTTCTCCATAAAAAGTCAACTGTTGACTTTGACCAAAACTCAACCTTTACACATTTTGTGTTTACTATCTATTCTGACTAAACTTGACGTCCCGGACGCAACCGAGCAGTCCATGCTTCAAAATACTATCTCTAACTCAAGTTTTTGAGTTTTAAATTACTCCCTTCTTATTTCTAATCGTATTAACTAACGACTTTATACTTATTCAAATTCTTATTTATCTGCCAAGGCCAATGTTCAAGCTATGTTAATTACTAACATAGTTTTATCTTGATCCTTATATCATTAACTTAATTCATCATTCCTCTTGCTAAAATATATATAGCACCTTACTAAGTATATATATATTTCTATACATATACTCATCTTCGTTTAACCTCATAGCTTTTCTTCTTGTGAAATCTTGTTTCGTTAATAAAATTCCACCTGTATTAGTATAACATTTCTTACACTATTCAATTCACAACAAATTTTACAGGTATCATAATACCTTATTATTGATATTCATTCAAATACATAACAATTCATTTCTAGGGTTTTGAAATTTTGTAACCCATATTTCTTTATTCTCATTCAATTAAGAAACCATATAGGTTCTTCTTAAAAATTTTGAAATCCTTAAAATTCCTTCACAGAAACGTCAATTCCATACACTTATTTTCTATCTAGGTTCATCTTATAACCTTTAATCCATCATTTTAGGATTTTAATAATTATCTAAATTCTCGGGTTGTCACAAACTTCAAATCACTTTTATAGTAGTAACAATATGAATTTAAGTATGGATTAAGAATAATTAAACGAAGAACGTGAAGGGTAATTAATTAAACCGTGAATGGTATTCAACGTTGGTACGTCACCAATGACGATCATGTTTCGATTAATAATGTAAGAACGTTAGTAAGCCGTGAGGAAGGATGATTAACTCGAACCGAGTTGTATTAATGAAAATATTTCAATTAAGAAAGAAGTTAGTAAGAACAATGTAAAAGAACGATGGCAAGCCGGAACCAATAATAACAAATGTAATACATGATTAGATTGAGAAAAAGGGTAAGATTCATTAGGAACCATGTATGTTCATTCATGACCTAATGTGGTATGTTATGTGGTTATGTGTTGTAGAGACCGTAAAGACTCAAAGGAAAAGTAATTTTACTGTAGCAGACGCTGAAGGCAAGTTTTTCTTAAACGTTTGTCTAACCTTCGTGTTAGCCAAGTTTTCAGTGATTCATGTTATAAGACACATGAATTGTTTTACGAAAGGGTCGATGCCAGTTTACCTCGGCTAGACTATTCTTGAAAGATTGATTGATTTCTTTACAAGTATTTCCATATAGAATTGATAATGCTATCCTATGCCAATTGTTTGGTACGGATTTAAGGTAAGTCTGAGTAATAATAAACAAATGTATTTTTCATCGAGTATTTGATGGGCACGTGAGGTTGCCAAAACTTAAACGCACATACATTTAAAGGATGTAGTGTTGATCAACATAGAGTACTATATGCTGATTACCTAGAAGTGCTCGTAAGCTATCCCGAACTTACGGACTTAGTGCCGGGTTGTCCTTTTCAAAGAAATTATGAAAGACTCATGGTCTTGGACCAGAATTGATGTTTTACTGAATATTGTTATTGTAAAACTTTTTGAAGGAAAAGAAATGCTATTTTGAATTATTGATAGTACTTCGTAACTATTATCCAATTATTGAAGATATACGATTCCTATGTTTCAAGCATGTCGTTTAAAAGAAATTGTTGTACTTGCTGAGCTTGTTATGCTCACTCTTGCCTGAACCATATGAATGCAGCTTAGATCAAACGGACCAAAGGATCCGACAAGGATAAAGGAAAGGCTAAGGCGAACCTATAAATTACCTATGTAATAGTATATGTTTGTAATGATAATATTTGATATTATGACAAGAACAAATGTAACGGTTATAAAGAACCTGGGGAATGGTAATATTATTTTGGAATATATGTAAGACATTGTGAAGCTCCCAAATTCGGGTCTCTTTTAACCCGGCATATGGTGCTCCACAGTGTCACAAATCACATAAACATTCAATTGAAATACCTCAAAAGAACGAATATATCTTATATATTTATATATATATTCCAAAATAATACTACTATTTCTCAGGTTCTTTATAACTGTTACATTTGTTCTTGTCATAATATCAAATATTATCATTTCAAACCTATACTATTACATAAGTACTCTACAACTTCGTTTTAGCCTTCTCTTTATTCTTGTTGAATCCTTCAGTCCATTCGGTCTAAGCTGCATTCATATGGTTCAAGCAAGACTGAGCTTAACAAGTTCAGCAAGTACACCAATTTCATTTTAAAAGCATGCTTGAAACATAAGAATCGTATATCTTTAATAACTGGATGATAGTTACGAAGTACTATCAATAACTTAAAATAGCATTTCTTTTCCTTCAAAACATTTTACAATAACAAGATTCAGTAATACATCAATTCTGGTTCAAGACGTGAACATCTTATAGTTTCTTTGAAAAGGACAACCCGGCACGAAGTCTGTAAGTCCAGCATATCTTACGAGCACTTCTAGGTGATCAGCCTATAATACTCTATGTTGATCAACACTACATTCATTAAACGTGTATACGTTTAAGTTTTGGTAGCCTCACGTGCCCATCGAATAATCGATGAAAATACATTTGTTTGTTCATAGACAAACTTACCTTTGAATCCGTACCAAATACTTGCCATAGGATAGTGTTAACAGTTCTATATTGAAAGACTTGTAAATCAATCAATCTATCACGATTGCTCTAGCCGAGTTAAAACTGGCATCGACTCTTTCTTTAAAACCATACATGCATCTCATAACTTAAATCATTTGAAAACCTGGCTAACACGAAGGTTAGATAAGCGTTTAAGAAAAACTTGCCTTCAGCGTCTGCTACAGAATAATTACGTTTCCTTTGAGTCTTTACGGTCTCTACAACACATAACCACATAACATACCACATTAGGTCATAAATGAATATATTTGATTTCTAAAGAATCTTACCCTTCTTCTCAATCTAATCCCGTATTAGATTTGTTATTTATTGGTTCTGACTTTTCGTCATTCTTTACATCATTCTTACCAACTTCTTTCCTTTATATAACTTAATTAAAATTATTTTATTAATACAACTCGATTCGAGTTAATTATCCTTCCTCATGGCTTATTAACGTCCTTACGTTATTAATCAGCATTGGTTATGTACACTTATTATACACTGTTCTTGTTTACATCCAATTAACTTTCTTTAACTCTAAGTGATCACACTTGAGTTTTAATTATGACCTAACAATGTTTCATTATGTCCCTTAGTTCATTACTAAAAGATTTCCCTTAATCTTCTACTTGAACCCATTTTTTTCTGTCCAGCTTTTAAGGCTGGCGCTGCGACGCCAGCGTTCCTTTGTTATGCCACGCTGCGGCGTCGCCCATTAGGGCTTTGAGACCGGACTCGGCACTGCGGCACGAGTTCCTTTGTTACGGGTCGCGCTGCGGCGTGAGTTTGCAGTGGACTATGGTCATTTTGGCACTACGGCGCCGTTCTTTTGACTTAGAGTCACGCCGCGGCACGGACTCTGAGTCACATAATTTTTTGACAGATTTTTTTTTGGTGAGATTCCCGGCCTCGTAACTTCTTCGTTATAAGTCCGAATTGGCTCGTTCAAGAGCCTACGGTTCACAATTTACGCACTCTACGTGTTTATGTAAGAATTTTATCTATTCGACTTTTTTTGCTAAAATTCCACCTATTAGTCCATTTTTAATAAAAACGATAAACGTTCGTGAACGTTCAACGCTCGTTTCTTCGTTCTAAGTCAGAATCCGGCCATTTTTGAGTCCGTAACTCTATAATGCCAAATAAGACTTGTCTCCATTGAAAACCAACGTTTCCAAGCTCAATATCAAAATTTGACTTTCATTCCTAGAATTTCACGAATTCGACGATTATCGTCCAATCATGGTAATTCCGGCAAAACTTCGTTACTTAATATTTGTTCATCGTTCTAAATGAATTCAATCCATTATATACTTAATATTTGTTCATCGTTCTAAATGAATTCAATCCATTATATAGACATCTCCACCTACATATTACAACATCTTATTTTCATGTGAAATCATTACATGTTCTTCATGAACTTATTTACCTATTAAAGTATAACGTACTTGATTTCATTGCTTATGACTTATTAATGAGTTAAGTCCTTTAATCACTATTCTTACATCTCATTAATCATACTAACTTCTTGACATGCATACTTCATTAACTTATAAATATGATAAGTTATTACTTGTTCTTTGTGATCTTATAACTTATTAAAGTATGAAATACTTATGTTTCCATTTCTCATGACTTATGTCTTCTTTTCATATGACTTATTTTGGTTTAAGACCTCTAACCATCATTCTTTCTTCATCTTATCATACCAATTTCATTAATGTAAACATGTTTTAAATTCTTACAAATTCTTCTTAAGTTCACAACTTCATTCATTGCTTATCTTACAACATGACTTAATTATGGCTTATTAATACTTAAGCCCTTTGATTCATCATTCCAACCCCTTCTTAGCATACATGTTCTATCAATACCCCTTTTCTAACAATGGAAGAGAAAGAGAATCATGGTTTATGAAAACTTACTCTTTGATGTTCACTTGCTACACCTTAAACTTCTTCTTGCTTCTTGAAAATCTAACAAAGGAAGTCTAACTTATATATGCTTATTCTCTCAAGTAAATAAGCTCTCAACTTATAATGTATAAGGTGTTGGAGGAAATGAAACAACCAACAAATGAACTCTTAAGCCCTCTATTTATAGGACTTGCTATGTTAGGGTATATTGGTCAATAAGCCACCTCCACCTCCTTACTCTACCTCTTTACTATTCATTCTTTGGCCATCACAACACTTGGCCACTAAGTTGCTTTACTTGGCTACCACAACACTTGCTCACCACATTATTTACTTGGTTATTACTTAACCATTAAGTTTGCTTGCTCCCTACTTTGGATCATCCATGGTTTGCCCTATGGGTTTAAACCATCCAATAACCCATTGGTTACTTACTTTGGACTTAAGCTTAATTATTTGGGCTTGCAATAATTTGCTTTGGGCTTTACATTAATAACCACGTGGGCTTGCTCATTAATTTATATTGGACTTAACCATTCCTACCTTTGGGCCTTCTCAAATCCCATTGGACTTTATATATATTTCCTACATAATTCAACACATCCATTACATTTGGCTTAAAGTGTGACGCCCCCAAAATTAGGTATACATCACCCATCTTGGGTCGTCAGATACATAGTACAAAATACAAATACAACTTACTAATACAACTGTCGTGTACAATATGACAAAACATAAACTGTGAGTTTGAATACAAATATTATCTTCTAGAGAGTATTCATACTCAAAAGGAGTCCTCATTACATTTATTAACACACCATTACATAGAATAGTGAGGACTACTAACTAATACTATCATTCGGACCATCACTCTGTTCGCCGACTTGCCCCAGCTACGTTCTCATTTCCTGAAGAGAACAGTGAAAGAAAGGGTGAGCTCAATTAGCCCAGTAAGAAATATTATGACTAAGATAACGCAGAATAAATTATCATTAGCCTTCAACAATGTTAAACTGATAAAATATAATAGACATCAAGTTTAACTGCAGCGGAACAAGCAATCCATTAAAAGAGTCAAGTAGAAAATAAACTCTACTATCTTTTATGATTTAAAAGGTTTTTCAACACTGTGATCGCTGGGACTCAGCTTAATAAAATAATCCACATCATCGAATCACCCCTGCACTACGGCCAAGGATATTCGTGTATTCATTAATGGTCATGATCATGCCAACAACTGTCCATCAATGCACTACGGGCCAATGAGGACTTTTACCACATCATTTGTAACATTATGGTCATGATTATACCGAATAATCCCTGGTCATAATCATACCAAGTCCATCTATGCACTACAGGCCACAGATGACTTTCAACATTTTATAAACATGAGGATGATGACAATGATATAAGAATTCAATAAAACAAGTTCAAGAATTAATTTATCCAAGAATTAACAACGTCCAAATTGTCAACATGATACTGTTTTGTGGAGTAAAATTCAAGAATGCTTAGAAGAATATTTTCATGAAAAGATACTGGATGAAACGCAATTATCAAGGATATTCCACAAATTTCATGGAGTATAGAAGTCAAAACTTAACCAACTGAGTATAATAAAGACTGGAATAACAAAAGAAATCACCATGCCTGCGATAGACCGCACAGACAGGTTATTCCAACAGAATAATAAATAATGGAACCAGGTCTGGCGTAAACGCACAGACAGGATATTCCGACAGAATAATAAATAATGGAACCAGGTCTGGCGTAAACGCACAGACAGGATATTCCGACAGAATAATAAATAATGGAACCAGGTCCGGTGTAAAATACACAGATAGGATGTTCCAACAGAATAATAACAAGACGGAACCAGGTCCGGTGTAAAACACACAGACAGGATGTTCCAACAGAATAATAATAAAAACAGAATCAGGTCCGGTGTAAAACACACAGACATGATGGTCCAACAGAATAATAGAAGAATGTCACCAAGTATAGGGTAGACCGCGTATACAGGTTATTCCAACAGAATAATAAGAAATGGAATAACAACAGTTCTCTCCATGAATAAGAAAGAATAACACCCCTTACCTTAAAAGAACTGGATATTGGAAAAGTGAAGTAGCAGAATACTTTTATTCTCTCTCTCTTATTCTCTCTATACTTTCTCTCTCTATAGCTTGAATGAATTCGTGAAAAATAATGAAGCCCTAGGCCTCTATTTATAGAAAAACTGATGGTGACTCTTGGTCTTAACGAAGGGTCAAATGACTCTTGGTCTTAACGAAGGGTCAAATGACTCTTGGTAATATTGAAGTGACAACTACTATTGACGAAAGTAATTACTATTGACCAAGGTAAATACTATTGACGAAGGTAATTACTATTGACCAAGGTAAATACTATTGACGAATGTAATTACTATTGACCAAGGTAAATACTATTGATCAAGGTAAATATTATCGACGACGGTAATTACTATTGACGACGGTAATTACTATTGACGAAGAGACTCTTAGATGATGACATATGGCCCCCCATAAAAATAACCAAACTTACCACAACGTCTCAATTATTGATTTAATAATATAACATTTTATACAGATGATACTATGACAATAATTTAAGAGATATGATGCAGCAATTACTGTAGCAATAATTGAGTATAGCTGAGTGACTTCTCACGTAAGCATCAATAATCAATACCGTGTGCTACTATACAACCACGCGTATTACTGTACTTTTACTACCGGGTAGTTCAACAGTTTTAACGGTTTTAACGGTAACACCTCAGCCGTTATTTTTATAGAAAGATAATTTTGTCGTTTTCTAACTACGACTATACTTCTGTTGTGGGGTCCACCAATGATTGTGCCGTCGTACGAATATTCCCCGACAAAAAGAATATTCCCCGACCAAACGAATATTTTATAACAACTTGCTTACTTTGCAAAATTTATAAATAATACCCACAACTATAATATTATATCAAATCCACACCATAATATTCAGAAAATTATTTCGAGAAAATTAAATATTTATTCATAAATTCTGGGGTCTCACAATCTCATCTCCTTATGAAATTTCGCCCTCGAAATTTACGTACATACCTGGTATGCCGAACATGTGAGGATACATTGACTTCACTTCAAATTCTAACTCTTGAGGTATAACCTTTGAGCGTCGAATATGATCCTTCTTATCCAAGATTTTAACACGTATCTCCTCAAACATTAAATCATCCGCTATCTCGTCCGGTTCTAAATTAATAATGTTGTTCAGGCCGTCCACATATTTACGTAACATCGATAAGTGAAAAAAAAAACGTTATGAACACACGACATGCTTGGCGGTAAAACGAGTCTATAAGCCACAGTTCCTACTCGATCGAGAATTTTAAATGGGTCAATTACATCGAGGGTTGAGATTTCCTCCCTTTGTCAATTCTTGCTTCTAGAATAACGCCCTCTTGAACCTTCTTACATTCATCAGCTCCGGGTGTGTAGCTTGAACGGCTTTAACGTTATCGATTAAAGTCGATTTTACTCGTATATTCGTTATCTTCATATGGGTCCCTCGAGTCTTTAACTCTATCTTCGTCATTTGTAAGTTATACGAAATGAGTCTTTGTTTTAACAACATCGCCCTCGTAAACACATACGATCTTCTACTCAACACGTCAGTTACCACGTTCGTTCTTCCACAATGATATTGAATGGTACGGTCATAATCTTCAACAGCTCGAGCCAACGTCTTTGGCGCATGTTACACTCGCTTTAGTTGAAGAAATATTTAACGATTTTAGAAATGGGTTTTGTACTGGGGTCAATACAAAAATTTGATTTCACGCTCTAGGGTAGGCTAAGAAGTCTTCAAGAATACGTCAAGAAATTTATTAACAATAGAAATATCGTTCAAAACTGTGACCCTCATCCAAGACTTGGATTGCACGTCACATTGATACCTATCAACTTGTCACCATTATTCACAACGTTGCCTTCAGAAAGTCTGGCTTCGGTGCATTCCACACAAGAAAGTCACAAGATAAAGGCTCAGGGCTCTTTACTTATGGCTTGATATGACAATGATTGACTTTAGTGGTTTGGTTACTTGAATTCGCATAACAGGTTGGTTAGGAATATGAAAGTTAACCACCTTACGAGAAGCATGATGAGTAGTTAACCAATCGATTTCTAAAATCACATCAAAGGCATGCATTTTCAAAGAGATAAGATTGACAGGTAACGTGAAAGTGTTGATTTGAACAAGATTTATAAATAGTGGAGGTAACGAAGGTTTCTTCCAACGGAATTTCAACAGATAAATCAAAGTCTAACGTCTCCGGAGTTAAGTTCAAACATTGAACACAACTAGGTGGAATAAAAGAGTGAGTAGAACCGGTATCTAACACGGTATAGACTTCAAAATAGTTTATGACTAACATACCCGTGATAATTTTATTCAGGTTCCTCGTCACGAAAAAAAATGCTCTCTCTTAAACTACTGGCTTTGGCTTGTCTGGGACATCCTTTGGTACCTCCATCCTAGCTGAACTTGTCTTCGGTGAACGACAAAATCGGCCTAGGTGACCTTCTCTTCCACAATTATAACATGCCTTGGACGGCATCGCGCAGTTTGGACTAATATGCCCCTCCCCTCCGCATTTGAAACATATGATAGGTGGTCGTTCTCCTTCCTTAACAACGGGTGCTGGTGCTGACGTCTTTCCATCATTGTTGAATCTCCTCTTCTTGAAATGACCATTCTTATTGTTTTGGCCCTGATTACCACCGAAGTGGTTACCATTTCTGGCCTGTTGATTCCCTCCATGCTTGTTGTCACTGCTTCGATGACTGCTCTCACTGGCATTATCATTTTACCGACTACTCTCTTTTGGTTGCGTTGACTCGTTATCGCGCTCCACTAACTGAGCCCTATTCACAACATCTGAATACAAACACAGTTTATGAGAAATAAGATGTTGACGTATCTCAGGTTTCAAACCTCGCAAAAACATTCGCGTCATTCGCTCTTCATTATCCACCAAGTGGGACGCAAACCGGGACAACTCAGCAAATTTATCCTCATACTGTGACATGGTCATATTATTCTGCTCCAATTTGATGAACTCCACCTCCTTCATGCGACGAACACTTTGGGGAAAGTATTTGTCATTGAAAAGCTCTTGGAACTTCTCCCAAGACATCTTGAGTGCGTCAGGCTGGGTACGTTTTATAGATTCCCACCAATGATCTGCCTCTTCACGCAACATAAAAGTGGCAAAGGGAACCTTTTGCTCCTCGGAGCATCCCAAGACATCAAATATCTTGGTGATCTGCTTTAACCACGTCTTCGCCTTAAGTGGTTCTGGCTTTCCCAAAAACTCCGGTGGTCCCAGCTCCTTGAATTGCTTAGCGGTGACCAACCGTGGGTTGCCATTGTTTCCTCCTGCATTATGAACAGGAGCCGCCTTCGCCTGATGTTGCATGAATTTTAAAAAACTCCTAAACGTACCGTCATTCGTCAATTGATCAGTGTTGTTGTTTACAGGAGGATTATCGCTATCCTGTTGCACATTGTCCTGATTATTGATCTGGGGAGAATCAACGGTCTCCTGTGCTCCATTACTATTCTCAACATTTTCAGATGTCATTTTCAGATACTGCCACAAAACAAAGGTTAATTAACATGTAACATATTATCCATATACTTTGACCGACCAATTAAATACCAAATAAACTTAGTTAGGTCATACTAGCGAAGGAATTTCCCGTCTCTCCCCTCCTAGTTCTAGTCTCACATCTTAGCCAGGGATCATATCCCTAAGCTCTGATACCAACTGTGACGCCCCCAAAATTAGGTATACATCACCCATCTTGGGTCGTCAGATACATAGTACAGAATACAAATACAACTTACTAATACAACTGTCGTGTACAATATGACAAAACATAAACTGTGAGTTTGAATACAAATATTATCTTCTAGAGAGTATTCATACTCAAAAGGAGTCCTCATTACATTTATTAACACACCATTACATAGAATAGTGAGGACTACTAACTAATACTATCATTCGGACCATCACTCTGTTCCCCGACTTGCCCCAGCTACGTTCTCATTTCCTGAAGAGAACAGTGAAAGAAAGGGTGAGCTCAATTAGCCCAGTAAGAAATATTATGACTAAGATAATGCAGAATAAATTATCATTAGCCTTCAACAATGTTAAACTGATAAAATATAATAGACATCAAGTTTAACTGCAGCGGAACAAGCAATCCATTAAAAGAGTCAAGTAGAAAATAAACTCTACTATCTTTTATGATTTAAAAGGTTTTTCAACACTGTGATCGCTGGGACTCAGCTTAATAAAATAATTCACATCATCGAATCACCCCTGCACTACGGTCAAGGATATTCGTGTATTCATTAATGGTCATGATCATGCCAACAACTGTCCATCAATGCACTACGGGCCAATGAGGACTTTTACCACATCATTTGTAACATTACGGTCATGCTTATACCGAATAATCCCTGGTCATAATCATACCAAGTCCATCTATGCACTACAGGCCACAGATGACTTTCAACATTTTATAAACATGAGGATGATGACAATGATATAAGAATTCAATAAAACAAGTTCAAGAATTAATTTATCCAAGAATTAACAACGTCCAAATTGTCAACATGATACTGCTTTGTGGAGTAAAATTCAAGAATGCTTAGAAGAATATTTTCATGAAAAGATACTGGATGAAACGCAATTATCAAGGATATTCCACAAATTTCATGGAGTATAGAAGTCAAAACTTAACCAACTGAGTATAATAAAGACTGGAATAACAAAAGAAATCACCATGCATGCGATAGACCGCACAGACAGGTTATTCCAACAGAATAATAAATAATGGAACCAGGTCTGGCGTAAACGCACAGACATGATATTCCGACAGAATAATAAATAATGGAACCAGGTCCGGTGTAAAACACACAGATAGGATGTTCCAACAGAATAATAAAAACGGAACCAGGTCCGGTGTAAAACACACAGACAGGATGTTCCAACAGAATAATAATAAAAATGGAACCAGGTCCGGTGTAAAACACACAGACAGGATGTTCCAACAGAATAATAATAAAAACAGAACCAGGTCCAGTGTAAAACACACAGACAGGATGGTCCAACAGAATAATAGAAGAATGTCACCAAGTATAGGGTAGACCGCGTATACAGGTTATTCCAACAGAATAATAAGAAATGGAATAACAACAGTTCTCTCCATGAATAAGAAAGAATAACACCCCTTACCTTAAAAGAACTGGATATTGGAAAAGTGAAGTAGCAGAATACTTTTATTCTCTCTCTCTTATTCTCTCTATACTTTCTCTCTCTATAGCTTGAATGAATTCGTGAAAAATAATGAAGCCCTAGGCCTCTATTTATAGAAAAACTGATCGTGGCTCTTGGTCTTAACGAAGGGTCAAATGACTCTTGGTCTTAACGAAGGGTCAAATGACTCTTGGTAATATTGAAGGGACAACTACTACTGACGAAAGTAATTACTATTGACCAAGGTAAATACTATTGACGAAGGTAATTACTATTGACCAAGGTAAATACTATTGACGAATGTAATTACTATTGACCAAGGTAAATACTATTGATCAAGGTAAATATTATCGACGACGGTAATTACTATTGACGACGGTAATTACTATTGACGAAGAGACTCTTAGATGATGACATATGGCCCCCCATAAAAATAACCAAACTTACCACAACGTCTCAATTATTGATTTAATAATATAACATTTTATGCAGATGATACTATGACAATAATTTAAGAGATATGATGCAACAATTACTGTAGCAATAATTGAGTATAGCTGAGTGACTTCTCACGTAAGCATCAATAATCAATACCGTGTGCTACTATACAACCACGCGTATTACTGTACTTTTACTACCGGGTAGTTCAACAGTTTTAACGGTTTTAACGGTAACACCTCAGCCGTTATTTTTATAGAAAGATAATTTTGTCGTTTTCTAACTACGACTATACTTCTGTTGTGGGGTCCACCAATGATTGTGCCGTCGTACGAATATTCCCCGACAAAAAGAATATTCCCCGACCAAACGAATATTTTATAACAACTTGCTTACTTTGCAAAATTTATAAATAATACCCACAACTATAATATTATATCAAATCCACACCATAATATTCAAAAAATTATTTCGAGAAAATTAAATATTTATTCATAAAATCTGGGGTCTCACATAAAGCCTCATAACGTATCCTATACGTATTATTATCGTATTATAACTCGTATACCAATTCATGATATATGATATACCATCATTCATACATACTTATATTCATTACTTCATACAATATCTACGTTTTATACGATAATCGCTTAATTCATTAATATCATTACATTACCTTCTTGTAAATCATTTTCCCTAATCGTTAGGTTTTAAGTCCGCAGGCGAAAAACTGCATTTTTCATAACTGAAATATTATTTGATATTCCATCTCACATCGATATTCTATCGTTACGTATTTCTCGAAAAAATAATTCCCGAGCAGAAATGCATGAATAGTGTTTTTCGAAAAATTTCTCGGAAAGCTTTTATTTTCGTCTTGAAAATTCAAACACTTTAATTTTGCCACGTAGCCAAAATACTATGACGTTCTGGCATGTCTAGGTCATAGAACAACCTTCAAATAGCTTACTCCCTTAAATAATCAATTAAATTCATTTAATCCTTATAATTAAATAAAATGTTAATTCTTCTAAAAATTTGATTTTTTGGGGCGTCACACATATTCGTTCTTTTGAGGCATTTCAAATGAATGTTTGTGTGAACTATAGCATCGTGTAGCACCATATGTCGGGTTGGAAGAGACCTGAATTTGGGGGCGTCACCGAGTGGTTTCCCAAAAACAACCAACAAACTAGGTTTCGAGTTGCTAGTTCGTATATACCTCCGCTCTATGAAGGAATCGTTTAGCCCAGATACCATACATCAACAATTAAATAGTACGATTGTACCATACTTAGATACCACTTAATAGCATGCTTGGAAATAAGTTTCAAGCTTAAATGAATAACTTTCAATTCAACAATAACCTTCTCAATACAACATGAGAAGGATAGGAAACTTTCGCAAAAACAAATTTGTGTAAGTTAGGAACTTCCAACACAATAAAATAGTGTCCGGATACTTGCTAAATAAAAGTAGGGTTCGAGGAACTTGCACAATCAAGAGTGAAGTTCAAGGAAACTTGCTTACGATATACGTCGAATAAAGTAATGCAAGGGTTTAGGATACTTGCCTGCTTGCTCAGCTATAATTAATTCTAGCTTTAACTAACTCGCATTGAAACGACCTAACATTATCAAGTCGATCATTTCAATTAATATGTGTAAATTAATATGAGTCTACACTTAAAATAATCAAGTCTTGACATAGCATGCTTCTCAATACATTATATGGCACATTGGTCACATATTCTAAGATAAAGAGATCATGTAAGCATACCTTAAATTTTAGAACCAAAAACAGAATCCTGGCAAGATTGCAGGATGGCGCAGCTGCGCCTGGTCTAGGCTTAGGGACGGCGCAACTGCGTTGTCCCCTGGCCAGACTAGGTTTGAGCTTTGCTCTCTTGACTGCAGTCCAACTCTAGCACACCAATTGCACATATATTTTTAACATACATACATGTTAGAGGTCTCACATAACACATGCCATATTTAAATTTACATTTGCAAGTTTTTAGCTTATAAATTACATGGTGCTTACGAATAGAAAATCATGTGGTTATTATGCTTCATAACTTGGTTATACAATACTCAGTAGTCATGCTTGTATATAAACAACACATGTATACTTTACTCACATAGCCATTTTTAGAAATTTTCTTATTATGACTACGTGTGAATAAGTGAAAACCATACAGTGACCAAACGATGTTCATGCCAATATATCTATAGGCATAATGAGTCCTAATATACATGCTTGCATGGTCCTAACGTATTTTACTCATTACGTGACGACATTAGCTTTTTCATTCTAACTTTCTTTGAATTTTACACTAGGTCAACTTAGCATATACAAGGCATCTTAACATATAACTCTCATGCATTTACAACTTATATTAAAGCCACATATGCATGCTCAAATGGTCAGAACTTACAAGATCAAAGTCTTGGTTAAGTTCACTTTAAAAGGTCTTAAGTTTCTTATCTTCGAAATAGTTTTAATTTTCAATCATGTAGGCTAGTGTGTTTAATCACTTTAGTCTTGCATTTTATGTCGATATAAACCATATTATCTTACTCATAAACTCAGAATGCACACATGATGTGTTTGTGACCAAGTTCACTTTCGAACTCACAAATTTCATTTCAAGACCACAAGTATTGTGTCAATCATTGCTATACTTGTTCATCCTATATGCGTGTGCTTACATGTGCGTGCTAAAACAGTTTACAAGCTTGCTTTAACAGTGTACCAATAAGTTAGCACATTAGAAACTATACAGAAAACACCAGGTCTAGTGCAGGTCTGGCGCAGCTGCGCTGCACCCTAGTACAATTAGGGCGCAGCTGCGCCATGCCTGCATCAGAGACAATAACTTGCTCTGCTCTGCAGTTCGGCAACCCACCATACAAATTCCAAAAAAATTGTTTCTAACATAACCCAACACATTTATAAGTATGTATAACACTAAGAAACATAACCCAAATCAACTATCAAGCAATACATGCTTAATTCAAAGAATCAACCCATTAAACAATTTATCAAAAATGAAGAATGTGAATGAAAGTTATACCTTTGTGACTCAATTCAGCTGCTCTTAAAACAATATACTCACTCTATATAAGCTCCTTAGCAAATAATCCTCAGCAAATTGCAACAAGGAAGGATGAAGACCTCATTTATAGAAGAATGGTTATCTTGATAATGGAATTACCTCCCAAATCAAACCAAAGGATTTCAAGAATGCTCAAGGGTTAAGAGAGAGAGTTAGTGAGAGTTGGTTAATTCAATCATGAATCCCACTCCTCATCCACTAATTGATCTAGGTGTGATAAATTTGAGATGAAGCTAGGCTAGGCATGCTAGCTTGTTCACGTGGGAAGAAAGAAATGGGACTCTTATTATGGGACAAGAGAATTCTCAACATTTGCAAAATGAAATGCCACACTTGGCAAATACCTAATATACACATAATATAAACTTTGGTTATAAAATATGTATGCACAATTCATTTCATATAACATAGTTTATAATGATTTAAAGAGCAAACAATGTATTTCTTAATTACACGGTATCGAGTAGTGCACATACATATAATCCATGTACATTTTCTATTATCATGACTGTTATTATCATAATAACTTAATGAAATTATTATAAATTTAACAATTGATATTATTACATATCAATAGGGTATACATGAATGTTTACCCACACACTTCATATCATATAACAATATTATTATGTAACTCACATGAATACAAATAACTCTTACTATATAGTCTATATATATAATATATAGACATATTAATGTGCCACCTTGTACTATATAAAATATATAGTTAGCTGCCGTATAATAAAGGTTTACTATATTGCACAAATTAATCAAGTAAACACATACTCATTTTATAAATTATTAATCTTTTGCACATTAATTATTATTTATTCATAATAATTATTAATTAACACATTATCAATTAATTACTCATAATTGCAATTAATCCACATGTTCAGCTCTTGCTACTATATTCAAATAACTTAAATATTTAATTAATAATCTTATCAAGTCTTTGATATTAAACCCTAGAGTTAGTCCACTAATTTAAACAAACTATTAGTGACTCCCTTTAATCATTTCATAAATTCACATAACCACATAAGGTTTAAATAAACTCACCAAGCTAACTTATTAAAATTAAATCACATATTTAATTAATAAGGAGTTTCAAATTCGTGGACGTTACATCCCTCCCCCCTTATAAAAATTCCGTCCTCGGAATTGCAAAAATAAGGTTACTCAAATAAAAATGGATAATTCGCTCTCATTTTCTCTTCTAGCTCCCACGTAGCTTCTTCTACGACGTGATTCCTCCAGAGAATCTTAACGGAATGGATAATCTTATTCCTCAACTTCTGTTCCTTCCTATCTAATATATATACATGAACTTCTTCGTATGATAAGTATTTCTCAACTTGAATTGGTTCATAGGAGACAACGTGCTTGTAGTCCGGTTTATACGGCCGTAATACTGACACATGAAACACATTGTGCATGTGCTCAAGTTCAGGAGGTAACGCTACCTCGTATGCCACTTCACCGACTCGCCTCAAAATCTCGAACAGTCCTATAAACCTAGGGCTCAACTTGCCTTTCTTCCCAAAACGAATCTTCCCTTTCCAGGGAGATACTTTCAGAAATGCATAGCTTCCTAATTCAAAATCTTTCTTCTTACGATGTAAATCTGCATACTTCTTCTGGCGATCTTGAGCTGCTACTAGCAGGCTCTTATCACCCTGATGATTTCTACCTTCTGTTGTACCAACTTTGGTCCCAACAGTCGACGTTCTCTAACTTCGTCCCAGCATAAGGGCGTTCTACATTTCCTCCCATATAGTGCTTTGTACGACCCCATTCTAATACTAGCGTGATAACTATTGTTATACGTGAACTCTACTAATGGGAGGTGATCCTCCCAACTACCCTTGAAGTCCATCACACAAGCTTGGAGCATGTCTTCAAGTGTTTGAATTGTTCTCTCGCTTTGCCCATCGATCTGCAGATGATACGCGGTACTCATTCGTTGTTGTGTCCCCATTCTTTCTTGAAGATTCTTCCAGAAGTTTGAGGTGAATCGTGGATCTCTATCTGATACAATAGATACCGGCACCCCATGCCTCGAGATAATTTCCTTGACATATAATTTGGCTAATTGGTTCAAACTATACTTAATCTTAATCGGCAAAAAATGAGCTGACTTAGTAAAACGATCTACAATCACCCATATGGCATCGTGCCCTTTTTGCGTTGCTGGAAGCCCCACCACAAAGTCTATTGTGATGTGCTCCCACTTCCATTCTGGAATCTCTAATGGTTGTAATAGCCCACTTGGTTGTTGATGTTCTGCCTTGACTCTCTAACAAGTTAGACATCTACTTATGCATTCCGCAACCTCTCTCTTCATGTTTGGCCACCAGAAGTGGTGATGCAAATCCTGGTACATCTCTGTGCTTCTTGGGTGTATCGAATATCTCCTACTGTGCGCTTCTTACAAAATCTCTTCTCTCAATTCTGTGACGTCCCCAAATCTGGGTCCCTTCGAACCACGAACCCGGTCCGCCACGATACTACTATCGTTAAACTATTTATAGTTTTCAATCATAACTTAATGAATATAACTTTACTTATTATAATTTAGAATATAAATTCATTCCATTTCCAAGATCTGCACAATGACCCCCAAACTTTTATAAGTTTCTAATCTTAGTCATTTACTATTCCTGTATTACATCACATTCGATGTTATATAAATATGCGGAATAATTTAAACTTTTTCAATCTCATTTGAAAAATAATCTTTTATTGATGTCTTAACTTAAATCAATTACAAATCCCTGAATCAAATTATGCTATGATTCACTCTATTCAATTTCTATATAAACTTTTACATCATGATTCGAATTCCTCTATATACCACATAGTTCAACTTTACAACTCAATATGTTTTATACATCGTAAACTACTATCATATACATTTCCTAGAACCTAAACATGGTTCAAGAGCATATATTTAAATGAATACATCAATCTCCATCGATACTATTGAACTTTATCAATTAAGTATCATGTAATCTTTACCGTGAGTCCTTAACCTGCAAAAGTGGTTATTTGAATGGGTGAGCTTGACAGCCCAACAATTCTAACAGTTTTCATGCAACACATAGCATATAATAGCATATTCAGTTTATGCATTCATAATCAATTAATATTTACTACGCATGTTACTTCACACATAACATGCATAAAGATTTACTAACATAAGCATATCATCAAAGATCAACTTTCACATTTCATGCATATCTCATATGCATTTCATACATATACATCAACATTTGCATAACGTAATATAGCTCAACTAACAGTTATCAAATTCATATAACAAATAGGAATTGAAAGACTTGCCTGATTCGTAGTTTATGAACTACGACTTAACTGTTTAAAGCTTATCTACACTTCGTGTATTTCTACACACTTATATAATCATGGATTCATATCCATCAGTAACATATTCCATACATTCTCAATGTAATAACAATATTACATTATGTCCTAACTAGGTTCGCAAAACCTACACTTTACTTTCTTATCACATTCTTGGAGTAGCTAGCTCCGTATAGGTATACCTTAACCATTCAGACATGACATCCACATCCGTATATATCTAACACACACTTGACTTGCTACGTATTCAACACATTAAAACTCATATAGGTAAGTTCAAACATACACATAAACGTCTAATTTAGTTGTAACTTCATACCTACTACATCACATATCCTACATTTTCATATCACAATTCATATTGTTATAATACCATAAGGTCAAACAACGTATTTTTCAATCATTGGTTTATATCTTGAAAACATTCCTTTGGACTTTAACATTTGAAAATTATAATTAACATTCTTCTCTATCACATAGCATGCTTCTTAACACATTACGTAGCATATTGGTTATGTATTACAAGTTAAAGAAATCATATAAGCATGCTTCAAACATCATATCAAAAATAGAATCGATCTGTGACTGCTGCACGGCGCAGCTGCGCCCTGTCTAGGCCTAGGGACGGCGCAGCTGCGCTGTTCCCTGGCCAGACCAGAGCTGAGCTGCTGCCTTTCAATTTCTGTCCAATTCTTAAACACCTATATACTAATACTCTATCATATGTACATGTTAGAGGTGCTCACATAAGCACATGTCCATTCTTGAGTTCATTTGAACAAGTTGGACTTACCACTTACACGGTTTTCATGGCGGACTTTCATATATCTTAAGTAATTCAAGTCCATGCTTCAAGGTCAACTACTAATTAAAGTCATGTTATCACATAACAAGCTTAAACAATACTAAGTAGGCATGCTCATGCTTATAATACACATGTATACTTAATCACATAGTCTATGCTTTATAAATTCATTTCCTTGAATATGCGTGCGTAGGTGAAATCCAAGTTTCATCATATGATGCTTATGTCAACATTTCTATAGGCATAATGAATCATAATATACATGCTCGCATGATCATAATGTAACTCACATAATGTTTGATGCTATCATCTTACACATTTTAAATTTTTTCATGAAAAATCACACTAAGTCAACAAAGTAACTTAGTACATGTTAAGTGCCTCGAATCCACAACTCTCATATATTAGAGCACCTAAACAAGTCACTTATACGTGCTCAAATTATCGAAATGTGGACATCCTATATATACGTCTAGAAACTCTAAGTTTGTCTCTTAAAATCAATGTAGTCTTTAATCATGTATGCTAGTGTTCTCAACACTTTAAGCATGCCTTTCATGAGAATATAAGCCACATGACTACGTTCACCAACTCAGAATATATACGAGCCATGTAGGCAGCAAGGTTCAAATCCAAGACCATAAGTTTTATTTTAAGATCATACGTTTTCCTTCCATAGTATGGACTAACATGGCAATGAAAGTTCATGAACACATATTATAAGTTAATACCAACTCTCATGCATGTCTAAGTCATACTAATGCGCTTACAAGGTCAGAACACATGTTACACATGTATTAAAGTTCATATCAAGAACTATAAGTTTCATTTTAAAACTATAAGTTCTTCAAAAATAAAGTATACTATCGTTTATGTCATGTCATGATACTCATATATACATGTTATTTATGTGTACGTGCTTGTTGTACTGATATACCACATGCTAGCATATAATAGTACTTAACAGAAACCAAAACTAAACTCAGAGGCCGGCAATTGCGCCTTAGTGTTAATCCGGCACAGCTGCGCCATGTCTGGTTCGAACTAGGAGCAATCTGCTTCGGCAGAATGCTAGCCCAACAACAAAAATTACTCGTGAATTCGATTCTAACCAGTCATATATCAATTTAAACATGCTTATATGGTTATATAACAACTATTTAAATATTACCCAACCCTTTTAACATCTAACTCCATCAAATCAAGAATTTGAAATTCAAGAATGGAAATTTTTACATAACCAACAATGAAGAACAAGAAGAATTCTTATACCTCTTTGAAACTTAATTGAATTCTTCAACACACTGATTATACTCCTTCAATTGCTCAGCAACTTAAAACTCTCAAACTTAGAATTTAGCAGACAAATTTCTCAGCAACTGAGAAATGAAGAAGGAGGGGCTATATATAGAGAACTCACTGTCCAGACATTGTTCTTACACCATGGTTTGATTCCTAGGAAAATGGAAGAAAACAATGGACAAGAAGGAGTTGGTGGAAAGGTTCCAACCATTCCCTTCAACCCACACCCTTGGCCATCATTACCATCCTTGAGCTTAAGTAAATATAGGCCAATGGCCTATTCATGGCTGAAAATAAATTGGGACTATGAATACAGGACAAGAGCAATTCTCAGCAATAAGCTTGGTTTGGTTACTTTAAATTCCCAAAATGTCATTTTAATGTATAATTATTACCATATTAGGAAATTTAGGAATTATTTAGGTACTCACCTCATAATATCCATGTACATTAAATACCCGCAATTAGAGTAACACTGTAACAACCCGATATTTTCTATATAAATAAATCCAAAATTGTGTGTATAATTTTTTTTTTTAATTTAAGGATGAGGATTTGTACAAGATAATGTGTATACGTAATTATGTGGTAAATAAAAATATATTTATTACATAAATATTTACAAATAAAGTTATTTTAGAATTATTGATTTTTATAAAGTATATTTTTATAATAATTAATTTTATAGTAGAAATGTTTTTATTAACTATTTTCCATGAAAATATATTCATATTTTATTTAAATAATATATGGAGTAATTTTTAGAATAAATATAATAATTATTTTATTATATGAATTTTAGTACAAATTATTAAGTGAATTATTTTACCTTAATTATTAAGGTTAAATATGAGGAATAAATCAGATATGGAATCCAAACCCTAATTTTGAATTATTGTCAAGGTATGAGAATAACAATGTAATATTAATTATATTTTGATTTTTCAGTGCTATATATATGTACTGTATGTACGTATTAAGGATGGTTGGTTAATTATGGTGTTTAATTTCAAAACCCTTATATTAATTGGTTAAACCCTAATTTTGATAGGGAAAACCCTAATTTGAAAATCAATTGTGGGTTTAAGACGGTTATTTAACTATGTTATATGTTTTATGTTAAGTGATTAATTAGGTAATCCCTAATTATAATTTAGAAACCCTAATTAATTTTTAGAAAACTTTAAGATATTATATAACCCTAATTTTCTATTAAAAACCCTAATTTTAGTTAGTATGTTTTAATTAAAATTTTGCTACTCTTAAATTTTTAAATTTTCAAACCCTAGTAATTATTTGGGAAACTTTAATATGTAAGATCTAGTGAATAAATCATAGATTCAAGTGCCATGGACAAGAATACCCTTAAAATATTTTGTTAGTTTACTAAAATACCCTTTTTGGATAGGTTTCTTGCAAATCTTATCCATATCTTGCAAGTCATCATTTCCCTAACCTAGATATGGGCTACAACACCAGCACATCAGCTCTAGCTTATCCAAATTCATTGCATACATGTAGTATAAATAGATTAAGAGAGAGAAAGAATGCATTTGTTAGCCATTTTTTTTTTCAAACACTTAACCAAATTCTCTCAAGCTCAAGACCCACGAAAATATTTGCTAGATCAGATCCCAAGACCAGCCCCACGCATACCAGTAACAGATCAAGAAGCTAGAAATCAAAATTTATCAAAGAAAGGTATAAAACCCTACTTAAAAATCTGTCCAATTTTCTGTTGTTAGATGTTATGTTGGAGTGTTAGAATATGTTGTTAGTAGTGTATAATGATGATCTGGATTGATGGATGTTAGATCCATAACATCTAGAGGCTCGGATTTGAAGATCTACCAAATCAGGAAAAGTTCAAATTGTTGGTCTGACAACGAATGTCAGGTCGTGTAGATCTCTGTCCGTGTTTGATTTTTGTGTTTTAAGTGTTTAATGTTGTAGTCTGTTATTTTGTCTTTGATCTGGATCAAGAAGCAAGCTTATATCTGGTCTAGATTAAAAGATATTGTTAGTCAAAGGTCGTTGACCGACCATGACTGGACAAAATCTGGGTAACCCATATCTTGCCTAGAAATGGTCTGACAAGACCTTTGTTGCCTCTGATCTTGCAAGTTGTTGTTAATTTGTGTTTAGGTTTGTATTCAGGTTATAGTATAGTAGTTATACTACATTGTGATGCTTTTAGATAGCTTATATCATGAACATACAGGAATTGGAGGATGGTCAAACTAGGCAGAAAGTCCACGGATGAACTTTCTGGGTAACCCAGAAAGTTCATGAGTGTGGTTTCTGACAACGTTTGACTGGACAAGATCTTGGTATTGTGTTGTTATTTTGTTGATTTTGTGTAATGGATCTCTAGACTTACATTGGTTCTACAATCTGAAAGCTTTAGATCACTAATACCTCACATGTACAACAAGTTATAGAAGCCCAAAGTAGGTCAGTCGTACTGTTCTTCATTTCTAGGCAACCCATAAAATGAAGAACAGGTCTGACAACCACTTTAGAGGCTCAGATCTCTTTGGTTATACATATTATGATTATATTTATTGTTGGATCGTGTAGTCTTGTATTTGTACTGGATGCTCTGATCAACAAAACGCTCAGAAGCACAGCACACAAGAAATTAAATCTGGTCAAACATGGTCCCTCGAATCTGTGTATGAAGGTTCTGGGTTTAGTCAAGAACACCAAGAACACCTATAGCGACAGTTTTGTCACTATAGGTGGCCTTTAGCGACAGACAGTAAGTTATTTTCCAAAAATTAATTAATAAATAGAAAAAAATAGTTTTTAATTATTAAAAATACAAAATAAATTATTAAAAATTATTTTAAATTCAAAAAATTAGTTTTTAATTATTTTAAATATATTTCATATATATTTAATATTTTTAGAATATTAAAAGTATTTAATTATAATATTAAATAAATTAGTTAAAAATGATTTTAATATTTGAAAAATCATTTAAAATTATATTATGATATAAGAAAATATTTTAAGTTATTTTTAATGACTTTTAATATTTTGTGATAAATATTAATGATAATTAAGTTATTTACTAAATGAATTAAATAAATTAATTAAAAATAATTTTATTATATTAAAATTATTTTAAATAATAATAAGGTATTTAAAAATATTTTAATTTATAAAATATAACTTTCAATATTATTAATTGTATTAAGGTTATTTAATAATTATATTAAATAATTTAGTTGAAAAATAATTTTAATATTATAATAATCATTTTAAATGAAAATAAATTGTTTAAAGATATTTTAAGTTATAAAACACAACTTTTAATATTTAAAGAATAATTTCATTAATAATTTAATATTAATAATTTTAAAGTTATTATGAATGATATTAAATTTATTTAATAATTATAAATAGTTTAAAAATGAATTTATTAATTTAAAAATCATTTAAAAAGGATATAAATGAATTAAAAATATTTTAAGTTATACTTAATGACTTTTAGTATTTGGATAAATAAAGCATTAATACTTTAATATTAATTGTAATTATTTAAGAATGATTTTAAATGTTTTAAAAATCATTTAAGGGTAATATAAATACTTTAAAAATATTCTAAGTTATTATAAATAACTTTAATATTTTAGCAATGGTTTCATTAATAGTTTAATATTAATTAAATATTAATGATAATAGAATTGTTTAGTATTTAAATCATTTAATAATGATTCCGAGGTTTGAAAATTTATGATAAATTATAATAAATGTTTTAAAATTATTATAAGTCATTTAAAAATAATATGACTGATACTTACAGATATTGTGTTATAGATTGGAGTCTTAGACTCGATAATTACCCGATAAAGCTGTCGGTAGACCGACATGTTTCAGAAATTTATCTGGACTTAGATAATGTGATTAGATAAGAGATTATTTATGATTCAATGGTTATTAAACATATGTGCCAATGTGATTAGGGTATGTGCTGACTGTAATAAGCAGTGTTATGTGTTATAGTATATTGTTCTAATCGAATAAATGATCTGATTAATGATAGGTCGTGCTATAAACGATAAAACTAAATTGTGAACTATAAGCAGCGCATCAGGCAAGTATCTTACCTTTGTATTTTCTTTATGCAATGGACATGAGTAAGAATATTTATGAATTATATTATTACTGTACAGATTATTAACTTTATATTATATACGCTCATTGATTATCAACATGTTAGTATATGATAATTCAGATTTATATTTTGTTTCGTTAATTTCTATAAATGGTTATACAAGTGTCTCCACTTGGATAATCATTGTATTTAATCACATTTTGATACACCTTTGTCAATTACCCGTATATATATGTTGAATTATAGATTATTGTTGAACAAGATAAAACCTTTGATTTAGAACCTAGACAAGTATGAACATCCCTACATGGGAAAACTTTTATGCGCCCAAGGCGGACAGAGTGAACGATACCCTCATTCTTGCATGTAGTATTGATCAATGCAGGGTACAACGGGTTGATCACCCCCGTGCCCGTAAGTTATGATGGTTTGCAGATGAATTTCTGTTTAACCTTTTCGAAAATAAAAACAATGTTCATTGTATGTCAATTTAACCCTATTTATAGTCATTACATAGTTTCAAAAATTTGAAATAAGATTGTTATGATATTATTATCATTGGTACATATTACTTCACAACTATTGAATCGTTGTAGAAGAGTAGTGAAAATAAAACATTTAAATTCTTACAGCTTATATATATATATATCTGCTATTACTTACTGGGCACTCAAATGCTCATCCTTGCTTAATTTAAATGTTTTCAGCTAAGTTTGAAGAACCAGAAAGCTCATGCAGAAACAAAGGGAAATGAAAGCTAACCAAATAAGATTTGTGGTAGTTTATGTATTAGTTTGATATTATTAAGATAAGTATGATATTAATTATCTATCATGGGTTGTAATGAATGTTTAAAGGTTACGTACTTGGGATTCAGACTCTGATGAATATGTAAATTAAGTTGACTTTATAGTATTGTTATTATTATTAGTATTATTCCGCTCATAGAAATGGTATCGTGAAGCACCGAGTTCGGGTTTCAAGTACCTGGATTTGGGACCGTCACAAAATGGTATTAGAGCTTAGGGTTAAAAACCTTAGGTGGGTTAGACCTTAGGCTATAACCTTAGAACAGAGGGAAACGTTGAAAATATAAATAACTCATATAGAGTTTAAAAAGAGATGAATTGAATAAATTCATCATCAAACAAAATAAAAGATAACTTATATAAAACTACTATTTGCTATGTTTATAAACTATGCGCTAATCAGGATAATTTATATATGTAGATGTCCAGTAGAAAAGGCTTGTTATATGCATATAGCATGAAGAATGATCAAACCCATACACCCGAGCTGATATCGAAGCCAATAGCTGAAATAGAGGCTCACAATGCAGACAACTCAGACGATGTGGTGATTATAGAAAACGTAGTACAAGATCTGGAGATGGTGTGGAGCTGACAAATAGCGATTCAGACACTAAGGTTGAAGCTGATCTAGCATCAACGGAGGTGCATGATCTGAAGAACAAGGTTTCTTCTCTGGAAAGGCTGTGCGAGATAGAAAAGCTATTGAATAGTTAGTTGCGTCAGGCGTTAATGGAAACAATGGAAGAACAAGATAAACTTAAAATCCAAATTGATCAGATAGGAGCCACAAGCAACACTTCGTGTGCAGCTCCGAGCAAGAAGGGAAAAAGAAAGATAGAGGACCATGACTTCAGAAAACATGATAATAAGAAAGGGAAAAGAATATGTTATATTTGTGGTTATGAAGGACAACTTAACCATCAATTAAGATTTTTATTATCCTTAAGAGTCCTTAATACCCATTTCTTAAACTTTAAATTCCAAAAATTGATTTTACAGACCGGCGCAGCTGCGCTGGTCATAGGCTTGGTAATGGCGCAGCTGCGCCATACCAAAATCAGAGGCAGACAAGTTCTGCACCATCAAAAATGAATCCTATGCTTCTAAATACTTTTACACGTCCTCCTTAAGCGTTAACTCGTCTAACATCAATCCCCTCTTTGATTCCATGTCATCGACTACTATTTTCCTTAATAATTTAAGAATCACACTTCGAGTTTTAAACTCTATTTCCCTAATTAGTTTATCCAACTATAACATCTCCTTTACGATTTTATTACCACCAATAACACAAAACTCGAATATAACACATATATACATTCCTTTCATCTTCACTTCTGGCCGTATATATTTTTACTCAATAATTTTCTAACCACTTTAATGGTACAACGTCATCTATTCTCATCAATAACGTACATATATACCAATCTAAACCTAGCACGCGTCGAGCCTTTAATAATATTTAATATAGTACACTGAGTGGTTTTCCATAAACAACCAACAAATTAGTTTCCGTCTCGTCTACACTGTTTTCACAGTGAGTTAGATCGGTTACTAATTCGTATATACCTCCGCTCTCTGAAGGAATTGTTTAGCCCAGCTCCTATACATCTACCATTAAAGAGTACGGTTGCGCTACCTTAGACTTGATACGTACTCGTATAAATACTCAAGAAATTGGTGATTCACAAAGATATTTAATGTCACCAACTTACTACTATAAAACAATTTCACATAATAAATAGATAAATTTCTATCCATCTTCTTTACTAATCCATCTCTATAATTTATAACAAATATATAATAATAATAATATATATTTATTAAACACAATATTACATATTACATAACTCATATTACCATATGTAATACAATACCACATACCTCGTAACACATATATATATACTCGTTCGAACCCATCTCATGTTTTAAGAATTTTATTTACTAAATTCTTATTTTAATATTTTCTCAAATTTCGGGTTCTTACATCCTCTCCTCCTTACAAGGATTCTGTCCTCGGAATCACCGAAACCTCCTCTTACTCGGTACTATTTTGAATATTACATATTCTTTTGAATAATTTTATTCATTCTCTTTTCGGAAGTTTTATTATAACTTGCTCGCTTGCATTCTACCACATTCTCCTTTCTAAGGAACATTCTACTCACTACATTCATCACACAGAAGAATGAGAGTTTTCCACGATTTTTCAATAATCGGAAGCGGTATTAATAACTCAGATTCCAATTTATGCTGAGGGGTCACAAGACCGTGAACTAGTGCTTCAACACAATCATCCAAACAACAAACCAGAGTGTTTATCTATCACAAAGACTGAAAACACCCTCCACACATACACTAGGTGGCCAGTCTATTGTACCACTACGTTGGGTCGCAACGTAGTGTTTTGTAATGACTACATGCATTACGCTTGGAACCATTGTCTCCGAAAACATGTCCCCTTATAGGGTTGTTCACCTCAACTTTTCAACAACTGAATCTGCACCAGAGCAATCTGGTTTGGCACAAATATTCAAGAATGCTTGGATTTCACAACTATTGTTCAATAGTCGTCTAGCCGAATCAAATAGCTTAGACTTTTATCAACAAATCGGACATCAATCAAAATAATTTGGTCAACTTAATTGACCTTCTTCATAATTTAAAAGAAAACTAAAAATTCTTTTATGACATCATGATACTGTACCAAATTGGTAGTGCGTTGAGGATTTCGCCATTAGGTGACTTTGTCATATTACATCATACCATAGTGGGCTGACGATCTTTCGATCACAACCAACACTAGGTTCGACTGCATTGATGACTCCATTGCTTACCATTTTTATACTATATCAAATGATGCACATGGTTAGAAATACATTTTGAAAATTTTCAACTCATTTTTGTCTTAGCCGAAACAATTAGTATAGACATAAGAATAACGATATTATTTTTAAACATTATTGGTTCAATCATAAGATCCAATGTTTTTTAAGAAAATAGAAGTGCAAACATCAGCACGAAGTCAATAAATTTTGAAAATCAAGCAGAGCTAGAAGATCTAGAAAATCCATATTTCTCCATCAACTTCAATCTTTACTATACCAAAATTTCTTAATTCATAACATATATATACCCGATATAGTTCATAAAACTTACCACACTTTGGAAGTTCAGGAACTTACTACAATCATATGAGTTTAAGAACTTATCCTAGTCAGACCATAGGCGTCCATTCGCTGAGGGGTTCAAAAATATTTCATATAATTACGAGTCCCGAACTTACCATAAGTATGAGTTTTAAGAACTCGCTACTTAACCTTATATTCTCTAACTATAACCTATCTATTTGTTATACACATGAGAAAAGAATCACATTCTCAATAGGTATATAGCAAATAGCGCGACATGGACATTTCAATGATTATTAGTGCCAGAAACTAAGTGGTTTTTACGCCAAGTACAATTCTCCGCCCATAAAAAGGAATCATACAACTCAGCTGCTAACATGGGTCCTCAATTGAAATCCCACTTAACTCTATCTCCCTCTTAACTTGCTCTTTGCTCGATACGAATTCTTCATATCTCATCACATACAACTCCTCATGAGTTCACACCGTATCATTTCTCAGTACATTCTCTTATAGCATTAAGATATACAGACTTAGTCGTTACGGACTATTTATCACTTCACAGCTTAATCCGATCACGTCGTGATCATCAATTTACCTTAGGGTTCTTTCCTTATTATCAACAAAACTCCACTAGAGTTCATTCTCATTATCTTTGTCATATTATGGACACCATCTTAACATATTTATTACCGGAGTTAGGAAACTCCTAAATTCTCATTCCCTTAGATACTTCAAGATTCTTCTTTGAATCTTCACTTATATATTGTAATCTTTATATTTCTCTCTCTCAGGTTATAGCCTAAGGTACACTTACCTAAGTTTATAACCTACAGCTTTGATACCAACCTGTGACGCCCCTAAATTCGGGTCCCACGAATCTGGTCTGCCACGATACTACTATCGTTAAACTATTTATAGTTTTCATTCATAACTTAATGAATATAAATTTACTTATTACAATTTAGAATATAAATTCATTCAATTTTCAGGATCTGCACAATGACCCCCAAACTTTTATCAGTTTCTAATCTTGGTCATTTAAAATTTCTGTATTACATCATATTCGAATTTATATAAATATGCGGAATAATTTAAACTTTTTCAATCTTCTTTGTAAAATTATCTTTTATTGATGTCTTAACTTGAATCAAATACAAATTCCTGAATCAAATTATGCTATGATTCACTCTATTCAAATTCTATATAAACTTTTACATCTCAATTCGAATTCCTCTATATACCACATAGTACAACTTTACAACTCAATATGTTTTAAACATCGTAAACTACTGTCATATACATTTTTTAGAACCTAAACATGGTTCAAGAGCATATATTTAAATGAGTACAACAATCTCCATCGATACAGTTGAAATTTATCAATCAAGTAGCATGTAATCTTTACCGTGAGTCCTTAACCTGTAAAAGTGGTTATTTGCAAGGGTGAGCTCGACAACCCAACAATTTTAACAGTTTTCATGCAACACATAGCATATAATAGCATATTCAGTTCATGCATTCATAATCAATTAATATTTACAACGCATGTTACTTCACACATAACAGGCATAAAGATTTACTAACATAAGCTTATCATCAAAGATCAACTTTCACATTTCATATATATCTCATATACATTTCATATATATACATCAACATTTGCATAGCATAATATAGCTCAACTAACAGTTATCGAATTCATATAACAAATAGGAACTGAAAGACTTGCCTGATTCGTAGTTTATGAACTACGAATTAACCGCTTAAAGTTTATCTGCACTTCGTGTATTCTTACACAATTATATAATCATAGATTCATATCCATCATTAACATATTCCATGCTTTCTCAATGTCATAACAATGTTACATTGTGTCCTAACTAGGTTTGTAAAACCTACACTTCACTTTCTTATCACATTCTTGGAGTAGCTTGGTCCGCATAGGTATACCTTAACCATTCGGACATGACATCCACATCCGTATATATCGAACACACACTTGACTCGCTACGTGTTTGACACATTAAAACTCGTATAGGTAAGTTCAAACGTACACATAAACGTCTAACTTAGTTGTAACTTCATATCTACTACATCACATATCCTACATTTTAATAGCATAATTCATATTGTTATGATACCACAAGGTCAAACAACGTATTTTTTAATCGTTGCTTTATATCTTGAAAACATTCCTTTGGACTTTAACATTTGAAAATTATAATTAACAATCATCGATCTCTATCACATAGCATGCTTCTTAACACATTACATAGCATATTGGTCATGTATTACAAGTTAAAGAAATCATATAAGCATGCTTCAAACATCAGATCAAAAATAGAATCAATCTGTGACTGCTGCACAGCGCAGTTGCGCCCTGTCTAGGCCTAAGGACGGTGCAACTGTGCTGTCCCCTGGCCAGACCAGAGCTGAGTTGTTGCCTTTCAATTTTTGTCCAATTCATAAACACATATAAACTAGTACTCTATCATATGTACATGTTAGAGGTGCTCACATAAGCACATATCCATTCTCGAGTTCATTTGAACAAGTTGGACTTACCACTTACACGGTTTTCATGACGGACTTTCATATATCTTAAGTAATTCAAGTCCATGCTTCAAGGTCAACTACTAGAGTCATGTTATCACATAACAAGCTTAAACGATACTTAGTAGGCATGCTTGTGCTTATAATACACATGTATACCTAATCACATAGTCTATGATTTAGAAATTCATTTCTTTGAATATACGTGCGTAGTTGAAATCCAAGTTTCATCACATGATGTTTATGTCAACATGTCTATAGGCATAATGAATCGTCATATACATGCTCGCATTATCATAATGTAGCTCACATAATGTTTGATGCTATCATATTACACATTCTAAATTTTTTCATGAAAAATCGCACTAAGTCAACAAGGTAACTTAGTACATGTTAAGTGCCTCAAAACCACTACTCTAATATATTATAGCACCTAAACAAGTCACTTATACGTGCTCAAATAATCGGAATGTGGACATCCTATATATACGTCTAGAAACTCTAAGTTTGTCTCTTGAAATCAATGTAGTCTTTAGTCATGTATGCTAGTGTGCTTAACACTTTAAGCATGCCTTTCATGTGAATATAAGCCACATGACTACGTTCACCAACTCAGAAAATATACATGCCATGTAGGCATCAAGGTTCAAATCCAAGACCATAAGTTTTAATTTAAGATCATACATTTTCCTTCCATAGTATGGACTAACATGGCAATGAAAGTTCATGAACACATATTATAAGTTAATACCAACTCTTATGCATGTCTAAGTCATACTAATGCACTTACAAGGTCAGAACACATGTTACACATGTATTAAAGTTCATATCAAGAACTATAAGTTTCATTTTAAAACTATAAGTTCTTCATCAATAATGTATACTATCGTTTATGTCATGTCATGATACTCATATATATATATATGTTATTTATGTGTAATGCTTGTTCTAATGATATACCACATGCTAGCATATAACAGTACTTAACAGAAACCAAAACTAAACTCAGAGGCCGGCGCAGCTGTGCTGCGCCTTAGTGTTAATCCGGCGCAGCTGCATCGTGTCTGGTTCAAACCAGGAGCAATCTGCTTCAGCAGAAAGCTAGCCCAACCACAAAAATTACTCATGAATTCGATTCTAACCAGTCATATATCAATTTAAACATGCTTATATGGTTATATAACAACTATTTAAACGTTACCAACCCTTTTAACATCTAACTCCATCAAATCAAGAATTTGAAATTCATGAATGGAAATTTTTACATAACCAACAATGAAGAACAAGAAGAATTCTTATACCTCTATGAAGCTTAATTGAATTCTTCAAAACACTGATTATACTCCTTCAGTTGCTCAGCAACTTAAAACTCTCAAACTTAGAATTTAGTAGACAAATTTCTCAGCAACTGAGAAATGAAGAAGGAGGGGGTATATATAGAGAACTCACTGTCCAGACATTGTTCTTACACCATGGTTTTATTCCAAGGAAAATGGAAGAGAACAACGGAGAAGAAGGAGTTGGTGGAAAGGTTCCAACCACTACCTTCAACCCACACCCTTGGCCATCATTACCATCATTGAGCTTAAGTAAATATAGGCCAATGGCCTATTCACGACTGAAAATAAATTGGGACTATGAATACGGGACAAGAGCAATTCTCAGCAATAAGCTTGGTTTGGTTACTTTAAATTCCCAAAATGTCATTTTAATGTATATTTATTACCATATTAGGAAATTTAGGAATTATTTAGGTACTCACCTCATATTATCCTTGTACATTAAATACTCGCAATTAGAGTAACACAGTTAGGTATTCTTGTCCAGGTATCTCCATAATTATATTTTACTATTCACAAACACATTATCACATTATTTAATATTAATGTTTATTCAAACATTTAATTTCCTTCTCAGCTTCTAGAATACAAAGATATTTAATCATTTCTGTATTAAAATCACTTATGATTTTATTGTACTACTTGATACCTTATATCATTAGTCCCAATTAAACATCACACTTCACGTATTCTTAAGCCGTAGTTATTATATATCACTACTGCTCACATTTTCTATATTACTCATAGTAAAATTATTTAATGATTATACCCACATTAATATTTTAATTGGGCTAAATATCATTTAGTTTGGCACTTTCAACCCACACAATAATTAATTAATATTAATCATTTCTTTTCAATAAATATTATGCATTCCTTTAATTAATAGAATATAATATTTCATAATATCGCTTAATTAACCAACATTTAATCCGGGTTAATTAATTAACTCTTATTCAAATCCATTCATGGACAACTTAACCATCGCTTAAGATTTTTATTATCCTTATGAGTCCTTAACACCCATTTCTTAAACTTTAAATTACAAAAACTAATTTTACAGATCCGCGCAGCTACGCTGTAACGACCCCAAAATAGTTCCATTCAATCCAACCCATTCTGAGTCGCCAAATACATGGTACAGAAAATAATTACAACTTTATTACAACAATTGTCGTATAAAATACAACAACACATATGTTGTGAATTTGGATACAAATATATACCAACTGTGACTCGTGTCCCAACCGTAATGTGACAAATGTCCCATCAGTGGACAACACCTCACAATGATACCTACATAAAGGTATAATCAAAAATTATTTTAAAAATTAGAATTTTTGGGAAGTGCTCAAGGAAACCTTCGTACATGGGCGACCATACTTCTAGGTTGTGATAGATATCATATGACCACAGAATTATCCTTGGTTGACCCAATATACCCCAAAGAAAAATGAGAAGATTACTATCATATTCTTCCCAATGGTGAGTCTTCTCTTGACTTATCATTATCTCCACTGTCTCTAATTGAGAATTATACTTCAAACAAACACCAAGATTATATAGGTAGTGCTTGTAAATATACTCAGCAAGTGGATGAGCACAATCCTGTCTTATGATGACACGAGGTTGTATATCATTAGACATCTTGTATGATAGTGGCAAAACACCCTTCCAACGTTGGGTTCGCTTCACCCTAGATGATTCACCAAATATAACTACTAAATGATGACCACTGTTCTATTCCCCTGTTACCCCCGCTCGACCCAGCTACACTCTTATTACCTGAAAAAAATTACGAAACAGAAGGGTGAGCACAACTAGCCCAGTAAAGAATATCATGACTAAAAATAAATAAATTATCAATAGCCTTCAACAGAATTAAATCAGAGATTTAGAACATATGGTAGATGATAAAAATTTTCAACCATAGTTGCAGCGGAACGAGCAAACCATTAGAAGAGTCAAATAGACCATAAAGTCTATTATCTTCTCCATATTAAAAGTCCACCAATAATGTTTTATCCCTGTAACATTAATAAACAATTCCTTTTCACAATTATATGAATAACTCATAATCATAATTGTAATTCTAAATTCCTCTTCGCATCCAAGATGAAGATAATTTTCCTCACATGTCTTTACCTAAAACATCAAAGATGATGGTTATACCAAATCAAAGTTCTTGTTCATAATCATATTAATAAATTCATCTTTGCACTACAAGTCAACGATATTCGTCAACTGGCCAAAGATATTCAACAACAAGTCATCTTTGTACTACGGGCCAAAGATATTCATCAACAATTTATCTTTACAATACAGGCCAAAGATATTCCTCAACAGTTCATATTTGCACTACAGGCCAAATATATTCATATCTCAAAGAAATATATAATCATTTCAGAATTTATATACACCATAATTATAACCATGTTAATCAATTCATCTTTACACTTAAGCTAAAGATATTTAATTATAAATTCAATGGTTATGATCATACCAGTTAACAATTCATCTTTGCACTACAGACCAAAGACATTCCTCAGTCACGATCATACCAATAATTTACCCATCTTTACACTCAAGTGAAAGAGAAATTCAACATCAGAGTTATAAAAATGTTATATATGATAATAAAAACAATATGATCAACAACTGCATTTATTTTCGAGAGCAACAATCATAAATCAACGATAATTTGGTCAGAAAAAGAAACTAATTTTTGTCGTGAACAGTACTCGTGAATAGTAACTCGTGAATAGTAACTTATGAATAGTAAATCATGAATAGTACTCCGTATTCGTACATAGTACCGTATACGTAAATAATGTCATTTACGTAAATAGTGCCATATACATGAATAATGTCGTATACGTGAATAGTGTCGTATACATGAATAGTAACCCCGACTCAAAAAGTTCCAAATTTGATAAAATAAACTCATATCAATTTTTCAGCATATTGATATTGAAAAAAATAAAATCATTTAAGAAGAAAATAATATCCCTTACTATCCCTTACCTCAAAAGAGCAGCACTTCTGACTAGATATCGGATATGACGCTGAAGAAAACTTGCACTGATGAATAGCAACTCACCAAGTATCTAAATACTCACAAAATACACTCGATAATCTTGAGAGAAAAAGAGAGAAAACTTATGTTTCTGGTGTGATTTTCAATTCTAACACAGCCCTCTATTTATAGGAAAATGTTAGCACGCCGAAGCAGACTTGACCTGCAACCTGATGGCTTTACCTGCTACTATTCCCACCAACCACATTTGAATAAAAATCTCAGCACATTTTCACCAACCAAAAGTGGGGCCCACCAATTCTAGAATTTTCCACAAAAATAACAAATTCCGCAACTTCTACAATTTCTGAACCAGTCATCTCGTAAAATTCATAACAAATCATACGTTCATTTTTAACGGTTCAAAATTTGTGGACATATACTCAACTTATATATGAATAACATATTCAAAAATTACCACGATCCAACGGTCGGATTAAAAATTATAACCCCCGCAATATTTCTCAAAAACTCTAATTTGATTTTTAATACCTCCATTTCGACAAAAATACTGATAAAACATCTCAACATTAACTCCTTCATTTTTAACCACAAAATATATCCAACATTTATATTCACATCAAATAAATATTTTCTTATCATACAAATCAATAATTAATTATTCACAAATAATATTACAGAATCACAATAATGACAACCAGGCAGTTCCCAGGAAAGATGGGGCTTTCCAATAAGGATTTCTCCTTACTGACGCGCAATTAGATGACCAAACCTCTCATTAGACAAAACTTTTTAGACATTACCAATAATATTATCTAATAATATTATTCAAATAATATGAATTATTGATCTGATAATGGGAAATACTGTGCAGTTACAATTATTGAACAACAATAATATAAAATATCAACGTAGCAATTATTGAATCAATAAAATAAATTATTAAACAGTAATTACTGTAACAATTATTGAGTAGTGTCTTCTTACGTAAGAATCAATAATTGAAAAAAATACTGTGCAATACCGTGTGCTACTGTGCAACTACGCGTATTACTGTATTTTAACCACCGGGTATTCCAACAGTGTTAACAGTAAAAACTACGCCGTTATTTATAAAAACTCAAATTTGTCGTTTTCTTCATCCGACAGTTATTCTGTTATGGGGCCCACAAATGACTGCGCCGTCGTACGAATATTTCCCGACAGAAAGAATATTTTACGACTAAACAAATATTCCCCGACAACAATGAATATTTTATAACCACTTGCGTATTTTAAAAAAATTTCATATATCACCCATAACTTTAACATTTATCAATTTAACCATTTACTGAATAGTAATTATAAAAAAAATTGAATACTTTTAATTCATAAAATTCGGGGTCTTACAATCTCCCCTCCGTATGAAATTTCGTCCTCGAAATTTACGTGCCTGGTATTTCAAAGAGTTGAGAATACATTCCTTTCAATTTAGATTCTATCTTCCTTGTCATCATAATTTCTCAATTGCTCATCTCCTGTATATTTCAAATATCATTCTAGAATACAGCTTCAAACCAAGGGTTAATTTAACAAATTAACATATCACATAATATCCAGATATTATGACTGACCAACAAATAAGCTTAGGCAGGACACACTAGCGAAGGATTTACTCATCTCTCCCCTCCTAGTTCTATTCCCCGATCTCCGCCAGAGACCATATCCCTAAGCTCTGATACCAAACTGTAACGACCCCAAAATAGGTCCATTCCATCCAACCCATTCTGAGTCGCCAAATACATGGTACATAAAATAACTACAACTTTATTACAACAATTGTCGTATAAAATACAACAACACATATGTTGTGAATTTGGATAAAAATATATACCAACTGTGACTCGTATCCCAACCGTAATGTGACAAATGTGCCATCAGTGGACAGCACCTCACAGTGATACCTACATAAAGGTATAATCAAAAATTGTTTTAAAAATTAGAATCTTTGGGAAGTGCTCAAGGAAACCTTCGTACATGGGAGGCCATGCTTCTAGGTTGTGATAGATATCATATGACCACAGAATTATCCTTGGTTGACCCAATATACCCCAAAGAAAAATGAGAAGATTACTATCATATTCTTCCCAATGGTGAGTCTTCTCTTGACTTATCATTATCTCCACTGTCTCTAATTGAAAATTATACTTCAAACAAACACCAAGATTATATAGGTAGTGCTTGTAAATATACTCAGCAAGTGGATGAGTACAATCCTGTCTTATGATGACAAGAGGTTGTATGTCATTAGACATCTTGTATGATAGTGGCAAAACACCCTTCCAATGTTGGGTTCGCTTCACCCTAGATGATTCACCAAATATAACTACTAAATGATGACCACTATTCTATTCCCCTGTTACCCCCGCTCGACCCAGCTACACTCTTATTACCTGAAAAAAATTATGAAACAGAAGGGTGAGCACAACTAGCCCAGTAAAGAATATCATGACTAAAGATAAATAAATTATCAATAGCCTTCAACAGAATTAAATCAGAGATTTAGAACATATGGTAGATGATAAAAATTTTCAACCATAGTTGCAGCGGAACGAGCAAACCATTAGAAGAGTCAAATAGACCATAAAGTCTATTATCTTCTCCAAATTAAAAGTCCACCAATAATATTTTATCCCTGTAACATTAATCAACAGTTCCTTTTCACAATTATATGAATAACTCATAATCATAATTGTAATTCTAAATTCCTCTTCGCATCCAGGACGAAGATAATTTTCCTCACATGTCTTTACCTGAAACATCAAAGATCATGGTTATACCAAATCACAGTTCCTGTTCATAATCATGTTAATAAATTCATCTTTGCACTACAGGCCAACGATATTCGTCAACAGTTCATATTTGCACTACTGACCAAAGATATTCAACAATAAGTCATCTTTGCACTACGGGCCAAAGATATTCATCAACAATTCATATTTGCACTACAGGCCAAAGATATTCCTCAATAGTTCATATTTGCACTACAGGCCAAATATATTCATATCTCAAAGAAATATATAATCATTTCAGAATTTATATACACCATAATTATAACCATGTTAATCAATTCATCTTTACACTTAAGCTAAAGATATTCAATTATAAATTTAATGGTCATGATCATACCAGTTAACAATTCATCTTTGCACTACAGGCCAAAGACATTCATCAGTCACGATCATACCAATAATTTACCCATCTTTACACTCAAGTGAAAGAGAAATTCAACATCAGAGTTATAAAAATATTATATATGATAATAAAAATAATATGATCAACAACTGCATTTATTTTTGAGAGCAACAATCATAAATACACGATAATTTGGTCAGAAAAAGAAACTAATTTTTGTCGTGAACAGTACTCGTGAATAGTAACTCGTGAATAGTAACTTATGAATAGTAACTCGTGAATAGTAACTCATGAATAGTGAATCATGAATAGTACTCCGTATTCGTACATAGTACCGTATACGTAAATAATGTCATTTACATATATAGTGCCATATACATGAATAATGCCGTATACGTGAATAGTGCCATATACGCGAATAGTAATCCCGACTCAAAAAGTTTCAAATTTGATAAAATAAACTCATATCGAATAAAATAATATCATTTAAGAAGAAAATAATATCCCTTACTATCCCTTACCTCAAAAGATCAGCACTTCTGACTGGATATCGGATATGACGCTGAAGAAAACTTGCACTGATGAATAGCAACTCACCAAGTATCTAAATACTCACAAAATACACTCGATAATTTAGAGAGAAAAAGAGAGAAAACTTATGTTTCTAGTGTGATTTTCAATTCTAACATAGCCCTCTATTTATAAGAAAATGTTAGCACGCCGAAGCAGACTTGACCTGCAACCTGATGGCTTTACCTGCTACTATTCCACCCACCACATTTGAATAAAAATCTCAGCACATTTTCACCAACAAAAAGTGGGGCCCACCAATTCTAGAATTTTCCACAAAAATAACAAATTCCGTAACTTCTATAATTTCTGAACCAGTCATCTCGTAAAATTCATAACAAATCATACGTTCATTTTTAACGGTTCAAAATTTGTGGACATATACTCCACTTATATATGAATAACATTTCCAAAAATTACCACGATCCAACGGTCGGATTAAAAATTATATCCCCCGCAATATTTCTCAAAAACCCTAATTTGATTTTTAATACCTCCATTCCGACAAAAATACTGATAAAACATCTCAACATTAACTCCTTCATTTTTAACCACAAAATAAATCCAACATTTATATTCACATCAAATAAATATTTCCTTATCATATAAATCAATAATTAATTATTCACAAATAATATTACAGAATCACAATAATAACAATCAGGTAGTTCCCAGGAAAGAGGGGGCTTTCCAATAGGATTTCTCCTTACTAGCGTGCGATTAGATGACCAAACCTCTCCTTAGACAGAAATTTCTAGACATTACCATTAATATTATCTAATAATATTATTTAAATAATATGAATTATTGATCTGATAATGGAAAATACTGTGCAGTTACAATTATTGAACAACAATAATATAAAATATCAACGTAGCAATTATTGAATCAATAAAATAAAATATTGAACATTAATTACTGTAACAATTATTGAGTAGTGCCTTCTTACGTAAGAATCAATAATTAAAAAAAATACTGTGCAATACCGTGTGCTACTGTGCAACTACGCGTATTACTGTATTTTAACCACCGGGTATTCCAACAGTGTTAACAGTAAAAACTACGCCGTTATTTATAAAAACTCAAATTTGTCGTTTTCTTCATCCGACAGTTATTCTGTTATGGGGCCCACAAATGACTGCGCCGTCGTACGAATATTCCCCGACAGAAAGAATATTCCACGACTAAACAAATATTCACCGACAACAATGAATATTTTATTACCACTTGCGTATTTTGAAAAAATTTCATATATCACCCTTAACTTTAACATTTATCAATTTAACCATTTACTGAATAGTAATTATAAGAAAAATTGAATACTTTTAATTCATAAAATTCGGGGTCTTACATTGGTCATAGGTTTAGTAATGGCGCAGCTGCGCCATACCAAAATAAGAGGCAGACAAGTTCTGCACCATCAAAAATGAATCCTATGCTTCTAAATACTTTTACACGTCCTCCTTAAGCGTTAACTCGTCTAACATCAATCCCCTCTTTGATTCCATGTCATCGACTACTATTTTCCTTAATAATTTAAGAATCACACTTCGAGTTTTAAAACTCTATTTCCCTAATTAGTTTATCCAACTATAACATCTCCTTTACGATTTTATTACCACCAATAACACAAAACTAGAATATAACACATATATACATTCCTTTCATCTTCACTTCTGGCCGTATATATTTTTACTCAATAATTTTCTAACCACTTTAATGGTATAACGTCATCTATTCTCATCAATAACGTACATATATACCAATCTAAACCTAGCACGCGTCGAGCCTTTAATAATATTTAATATAGTACACTGAGTGGTTTTCCATAAACAACCAACAAATTAGTTTCCGTCTCGTCTACACTGTTTTCACAGTGAGTTAGATCGGTTACTAATTCGTATATACCTCCGCTCTCTGAAGGAATTGTTTAGCCCAGCTCCTATACATCTACCATTAAAGAGTACGGTTGTGCTACCTTAGACTTGATACGTACTCGTATAAATACTCAAGAAATTGGTGATTCACAAAGATATTTAATGTCACCAACTTACTACTATAAAACAATTTCATATAATAAATAGATAAATTTCTATCCATCTTCTTTACTAATCCATCTCTATAATTTATAACAAATATATAATAATAATAATATATATTCATTAAACACAACATTACATATTACATAGCTCATATTACCATATGTAACACAATACCACATACCTCGTAACACATATATATATACTCGTTCGAACCAATCTCATGCTTTAAGAATTTTATTTACTAAATTCTTATTTTTATATTTTCTAAAATTTCTGGTTCTTACAAGTTCTGGTACTAACGGTACCCAAATTCTTTCTTCAAATCTTAGCAGTCCAGTGCTATCAACCTTAAATTTCAATTCATCACCTTCAGTCAATCGCTTCTTGATGTTATTGCAATCTTCGTCCTTTTCTTGTACCATTTTAACCTTATCCAATAAAGTCAGGCTCGCTGACACTGTATATAATTGCTCATCGGTCTCCATCGGATACCTAATTTTCAAGTCTTGTCGTTCAAAATCTTTCACTAATTCTTCTTGAACGGTTAACTTCAATAACTTCTCTCTGCCTTTTCTGCTCTAGGCATCAGCCACTACATTTGCTTTGCCTGGAAGGTACAGAATCTCACAATCATAATCTTTGATTAATTCTAATCATCGGCGCTGCCTCATGTTTAACTCCCTCTGCGTGAAGATATATTTCAGACTCTTGTGATCCGTATATATCTCACACTTCTCGCCATACAGATAATGCCTCCAAATCTTCAAGGTTAAAACTACTGCTGCTAACTCTAGGTCATGAGTCAGATATCCTTTCTCATAATCTTTCAACTAACGTGAAGCGTACGCAATGAACCTACCGTGTTGCATCAGTACACAGCCAAGACCCTTGTGTGATGCATCACTATACACTATAAACCCTCTCGTGTTATTCGGTAAAGCCAACACAGGTGCTTGACTAAGCCTCTTCTTTAATTCTAGGAATCTTTCTTCACACTTCTCCATCCAAACGAACTTAACTGTCTTCCTTGTAAGATTGGCCAATGGCAATGCTAATTTCAAAAAATCCCAAATAAATCATCAATAGTATCCCGCCAATCCTAGAAAACTCTGGATTTTTGTCGGCGCCTTCGGCTGCTCCCAGTTGATAACCGCTTCTACCTTCGCTGGATCCACCGAAACACCATTTTTGTCGATAACGTGCCCTAAAAACTGCACTCTCTACAACCAAAACTCACACTTGGAGAATTTTGCATACAACTTCTCTCTCCTTAATGTCTCCAACACTACCCGAAGATGCTCGGCTTGTTCTTTCTCTGTCTCTAAATACACTAGGATGTCATCTATGAATACGACAACAAACTTATCCAAATACCGTTTGAATACTTTATTCATCAAATCCATAAATGTTGTTGGCGCATTCGTCAATCCAAATGACATTACCAGAAACTCAAAGTGTCCATACCGAGTTCTGAAAGCCATCTTTGGAATGTCCTTCGGCCTCACTTTCAGTTGGTGATAACTAGTTCTCAAGTTAATCTTTGAAAAGTACGTTGCCCCCTTCAACTGATCAAACAAATCGTCTATCCTGGGCAACGGGTACTTGTTCTTAATGGTGAACTTGTTCAACTCTCGGTAGTCGATACAAAGTCTTAACGACCAATCTTTCTTCTTTACGAATAAGACTGGTGCTCCCTACGGTGATACGATCGGTCGAATGTATCCCTTATCTAACAACTCTTGTAATTGAGCGATCAGTTCTTTCATCTCTACTAGTACCATACGATGCGGCGCTTTGTATATCGGTGCTATCCCTGGTGCCAAATCAATGAAAAACTCAATCTCTCTATCCGGTGGAAATCCCAAAATCTCGTATGGGAAGACATCAACGAAATTCCTTACAATAGGTATCTGACTCAGTTCATCCTTGACTCGTCGAGTATCAAACACGTGAGCCAAATAACCTATATAACCCTTCTTAAGCAATCTCTGGGCTTGCACCATCATCAGACAATGAGATTGTCTCAGCAATTTACTACCATAAAATACCACATTTGACTTATTCAGAGTCCTAAGGTGTACACACTTCTTCATACAGTCTATCACTGCTCCGTGAACTGATAACCAATCCATCCCAAGGATTACATCGAACTTCCCCAAACGAATCGGTATCAAATCCAATTTGAGCTTAAATCCTCGCAATTCGGCATAACAATTCCCACGAATGTATTTTACAGGAATAATTTCCTTGTTCGCTACTTCTACGTTCATAGGGTGTTCTAATCTCTCACGGGGTAAGTCTAACTGTTTAGCAAATTCTTTGGAAACAAAAGAGCAAGTAGCACTTGTAGACACTCAAAATTTTATGGCCACCTATTACTGACATTGCAGGAGGGCAAATTTGTCTTTCAGACATAACCCTAGAAGATAGCTCACATCCATTTTAGATACTACCGGAAGCTCAGTTTCAACCCCGAAACACACACCGGGAGCATAATTTCCAACCTTGGCGATAACCCCGAGGCATGCAGTTCTAATACAGGAAATTCCACCGGAGAAGACCGATTCATCCCGGAGATAACCCCAAGATGTTCAGTCTCAGTCCTAATACTGGGAATAGTAGATTCCAACCTTGGAGATAACCCCAAGGAAGGCAGTTGCAGTTCCGGAGATAACGCCGAAAATGCTTGTTTCAAATGCATGCAATCAGCTTCAACGTCGGTGCTTACACCGAGGCACTCAATACAAGGCCTGGTAATAACACCAGGAAGACAGGCCAACCTAAGAGATGACACTGAGAACCTTCAACACTTGTAGCAGTCCAATCTCAGAGATAACCCTGAGCAACGTCTGCTTTATCAGCCCAAACTGGAGATAACCCCAGTGAGGGCAAAGTCGTTATCCTGCCACCTTGACGCCACATCACGCCATCTCAACATTTTATACATATATTTATACACAACAATGTCCCACAAGAACCAAGGAAGTTCAATCCCAAGTGACTATTATGCAGGGTAACGGATAAAATTCTAACCTTGAAGACCGGAGGTCATCATCCCATCTTCCTGACTTTGTACAACCTCTAATCCCATGTCATTAAGTAACTCTCGACAATGGCGGTCCGAAATAGGTCTTTCATACCTTAGTCGGATGCCTGAATTGCAATTCTAAAAGTCTGAGCAGATATCAGGTTGCACGCGTACACGTACTTCGAGACGATAGGACCCGCGAAGCTCGGGGCACCCCGGGCAGCCTCAGGTACACCTGCAGCCCTCCCCCCTCTATAAATAGAGGGCTTGGGGTGGCCATTTTGTAAGAGAAGAATGCGAGGAAGCCCTGTCTAATTTGCTCTATACACACCCCAAACTGAGTGCTTTCTCATTTTTAACACTTGTAAGCTCATATATAGCTACTTTTTATCGGCGGAAGTCTAATATTCATCCACTTCAAGTTATTGAAGTCTTCTTTGGCAGCCCACTGTAAGCCTTCTCACACATTTTCAAGCCTTTGTCTTCAGCTTTGCACACACTATTCTTCACATTGAGAGTCGTGTTGCGTGTGTATGCTCAGACTTCGGCCCGTAGTTTCTTTTTAGTTTGTATGTATATATATATATATATATATATATATATATATATATGAAATGTGTGTCGAACTCTGTTCGATTAGCATTTAAACACACCAGACATAAGTCTAGGCTCATCGAACAGAGTTCGACACACAGTTCATATATATATATATATTATGAGAGCCCCAAATCCAGGTCCCGAATCACCACGGATCTGACACAATCATTATATAACTATTTGAGAAATATATAAACATAAATTGTTTATACGATACACTTTACACACTATTCCTCAAAATCGAGTATCCTGAACTTATACACAATTCATAAACTATCTAACACCTAACATTATTATCAAACTATACTATTACAAACTAGCTGCACATTTTATCCCAAGCAGAGGCATTATTCTTTTTCCTGTATCCGAACGCATTTACCTTATCTGCAATGTTTATCATGATATAGCAAAGGTGAGCATGAAAGTTGCCCAGCAAGTTTAAATTCAATTTAAGGATATATCATGATTGAAAGAGTCTGAATAATAGGCTGACTATAATTCATCAATATAATTGAGAACTAGCACGAACAAACTTTTGACTGAACAAGTATTGAACATGAACAAATATATCTGGACTAACTGGTAATGAAGGTGATCAACCTTTCATACCTGACTTATACATACAATATGTACAGAATACAATTCCACATGGCAATCAGCAATGATTAACCATAAGCATATCTGAATAAAACAACTCTTAGTAGAGTTAAGTAAAACTTGCCTGAACTGTTGATTACCGCTATGCAATTTAATAAGCTTTGTCTGAAGACCTATTATTAATAATATGTATTTTTAAGTTAGAATAATATCATCACAATATTTAAAAAAATAACCTAAACACATAACACATAACCCTATTAGTCTATACCACACATAACACCTAGCCTCAAGTCAAACTATTGCAGTCCGAGTTGAGTTCGGTATAATTCTAACATCCCGACGGTCTAGTCGGACTTTTCTCGAGTCTAAGTTTAATTAAACTCTGCCTGAACACTTAACAATTATCTTAAATAATTTATCATGAATTTTAAACACCAGAATCATTATCAAATGATTTAAGTATTAAACAATTTTATTATTATTTAATTATTATTTAAGTATTAATGAAACCATTGCCAAAGCATTAAATTTATTTATAATAATTCAAAATATTTTTAAAACAATTATATTACCCTTAAATGATTTTTAAAACGTTTAAAATCATTTTTAAATAATTACCATTAATATTAAGATATTAATGTACTATTTCTTAAAATATTAAAAGTCATTAAGTATAACTTAAAATATTTTTAATTCACTTAATATTATTAATCTTGATAATATTTAATTCACCTCTTAATATTATTAATTCACTAATAACACTTTTATTCACTTACTAATATTATTAACATCTTAATAATATTTTAATACTTTACTAATATTATTAATCCTCTTAATAATATTTTAATCATGCATTAATATTATTACTTTAATAATATCTTACTTATGCTTTAGTATCATTAATCAATTAATAATATTTTTAATCATTTACCAATCGTATTAATATTTTATTTATTGACTAATATTATTGACCATTTAATAATATTTTATTCCTTTACTAATGTTATTACATTAATAATATTTTATTTAATCTCATATATTATTATTTACTTAATAATATTTCAATCATCCCATAATACTTTAATTTAATATTATTAATCTTTTAATAATATTTTAATCTAAGATTAATATTTTAATCTAATATTATTAATCATTTAATAATGTTTTAATCATTTATTAATGCTTAAATCAAATACTATTAACCATTTAATAATATTTTAATGAAGTTTTAATCTTAATATTCTTATTTACTTAACAATATCATATTCTAATATTATAATAATATTTTAATAATTTATTAGATTAATAAATAATTTATTCTAATTGTTCACATTTTGTTAAACCTCTTTATTTACTATCCATAATAGGTCATAAATAATATTTCTTATTATAAATTATCAAAATACCCTAAAATAGTCATAATATTATATATTAGGAGTATTCAAGCATTAAAATCACATTTTTCTTATTTAAGACATCATTTAACTATTTATTTTCTTTTATTCATAACTTAATCATTTTTAGGAAAAATAGCAAGATGATTCCAAAATTTCTCATTTTCTGGATTTGGACAGTATATGACCTAACCATGAACCCCAAATTTTTCTAGAATTTTAGAAAATGATTTACTAATTTTAAAGTGCCCAAAACACTCGGATCTTGTTTCATTTTTCATAAATTGAGTTTTGCTCAGAAAAATCTGAAATTTTCAGGGTATACTCTCATAACATATATGAACCTACTGCAAAAATTTCGGAATTTTTCAGTGTATACACAATGAGAAATTCGGGTGTTAATATTTAGGAGTCCTTTACGGAAATAGCCATTACGCACAACCTATAAATCGAAACTCGTCCGTTCTTTTTCCTACACGTAGATAACTTCTTAAGGTACCTCTGTGATTTTTCCTAAATTTTTAAAGGACTTGCAACTGACCGAAACAACTTCAAGAAAAACAGGAACAGTAGCTATTTTAGGGTTTTAAAGCCTCAATATACTATGTGGACTGTTTTGGGAAAAACAGTCCCCATGGCTTCAATACTTGCTAGATTTTTGTTCTACCACTTGAGTTTACTAGATAACTCATATATCTATCAGCCCCCCTTCGACGGATCACAAATCCAAGTTGTAAAACTTGAGTTATATAAGATTTAGTGGAAGAAAAACAAGGGTTTCACCCCTTGGAGAACATATGCTCATTTTCTTGCTCTAAACCTTTGATCTAACACTCAAGATACTTAGTTCCATACATGATGATATGTAGAACTAGGGTATCTTGAGTATTAGTTCATAACCCCAACAAAACTCAAGCTATAAAACAAAGTAGAAGAAGAAGATGAAGATTAAGTTATACCTTGATTTAGTGGCAACCTTCCTTGATTTACCAAAGTAAGTAATGAACTTAGGATGCATCAAATAAACTAGCACACCTCTGTCACTCACAAAAACTGAACTCTCTCTCTTTCTTTTCTCTCTTGAATGCTACTACATTGGGAGAGAAAATAGAAGAAGTATAATGAGAGAAAATGAATGTCTAGCAAATGAATGAGTGATATAACTATTATCCCCCATATTTTTATTGTCCCATGGATAAAAGACTATACATTATCTCTTCAATTAGCCTAATCATGTGATTAAGGATGCTTAATAGATTTGCAACTAATGGGAGATTGACACACATGTACTTGTGTGTAAGATTTCTACTAATGGACATTGATTAGCATTATCTTCTTGCCATAAAAAGGCCTAATTGGCCGGTCCCCCCTTGCCCATTATATCTCCCAATTTGCTTTTATTTTAATACACAAATTTGATTAATCAAAAGTCTAAAATACTCTTAATCAAGTGGGCTAAGTATTGGTTTGCATTTTATTTCCTTTGGGCTTCTTCCTTAATTGTGTTTGGCCATGTAATAAACATAGTCTAACAATTTTAATATATGTTACCCAAATTATTTATTTACGGTTTCCATTCCCAATCTTATGAAATTTACTTACTTATACATGTGACTTTAGCTCATAACCTAATTAGGTTTACTAGAAATAAGTTTAAAATTATTAGTCACTTGAAATAACAAGATTATCCACTTAAGTTAGTATACATATTAAATACTAACCTTTCCTTATTATCATAACCCTTAGGTTATTTAATTGTCTCACCTAATACATAATTAGGTTACGAAGCTTTCATTTTTTAATGAAATCTATAAATGTATATATCCATAACTATAATATATATGTTTATTGATCCATGCACCACTTCACATATGTTTTCACATATTAAATCACTGTATAACACAAAGGTTTAAATATCAATAATGTACATACATATATAGTGACTTAAAATTCACGGTAATTAACCCTTAGGGTTTTCAAAAATAGAAAATTAATATTTCTAAATTGTAATTAGGATTCTCAAATTAAATTAGACTTTCCCATTCATAAATCAATCTTGATAATTAGGATTATTTTATCCCAATTTAAATTGCTAATTTAGCAATTAAGTCCACAATTTTAAAATAGGGTTTTTGACGGAACAATTAGGGTTTAAAAATCTAAAATTAGGGTTTGCTAATTAATTAAGCTTTACCCTAATTAATATTGTAATTAATATCATTTAAGCATTATAATTATCCTTTAAATTCCCATATTATGGTTTCGGATTCCCGAAACTGAAATTAGGGTTTCAGAACCGATTTTAGGGTTTCTTATCAGTCATTAGGGTTTTCTAACTGAACGTTGTCATTCTTAATATGTACTTGGGGTTTAACACTGATATAATTTATCTGGTCAACCTTTGACCCCTTAACCACATTCTGAACACATACATAACCATATACACAGAACATATTCACATATACACTTAATCCTGAATAATTCACCTAAATCTTTCACAGAATTTTGAAATCCTCAAAATTCCTTCCCAAAAATATCAAACGCATACACTCATTTTCTGTCTAGGTCTATCATTTGACCTTAAATCCATCATTTAAGATTTTTTTTTAAATTTTTTTCTAAATTCTCGGGTTGTCACACATACATGCACACGCACACGCACACACACACACACACAGATATATATATATATATATATATATATATATATATATATATATATATATATATATATATATATATATTTATATTTCGTCCCACCTGGAGTTTACTTCGTGGTGGTGGACCGTTTTTACGGCTTTCTGTACATTTCACCCCGCCTGGAGTTTCCTCCGTGGCGGTTGATCGCTTTTACAGCTTTATTTACATTTTCGATCCTCCATGGAGGTGCTTTGTGGTGGATGATCATGTCTGTATATATATATATATATATATATATATATATATATATATATATATATATATACCTGCTTACTGCGTTTATATCAATTGCGGCATCATGTGAGCCTAGGTATTATGTGATCACAGATTCAGTCTACTGAATCTAGATTCGGTTCCCGTGATAGACATTTTTAGCTGTAAGCAGCTTGTAAATTTATTAATGGTGTTTGGATTTCCTCAGATGGTTTTTATACCCAGGAGGAGTTCGACACTATTTTGTACATTATTTTCTCGAAGATGCTTCGCATTTCGAAAATAAAAGCAATCAAGCCGAACATTTAATAAAATGGAAGTGTCAAAGGTCTCAATTACTATTGAGCACAGGGTTTGAAAAACCTCTTTTAAAACATCACTGCTATATCTTGTTAAAATTGAATTTTTATACAAAATTCAAACCCTATGTATATAGGTGTGAACGAGGCATAGCACGACTTTCAAATAATAGCACAATGACCCGCACACATACACATTTATATAATAGTTTCTTGAAAAGTGGCGGTTACCATGGTAACACGGATGTCGGGGGGTGCCTAACACCTTCCCTCCCCATAATCAAGTCCTAGGACCCTAAATGAATCTCGGTTTCACAGACCCGTTTAGCAGTGTCACATCACTAGGTTAATGTGCAAACCTTTTCTCGGTTGTGTTGGTATAACTAGTTAAAAAACCAACTAGCGACTCTTAACAGTCCATCGTCAACATTGCACAAGTCGGACCTTTTTCACATGTTTTTTCAAATAAATCTCACATAACATGAGAACACAAAAGAACAGGTAACGAAAAGGGACAAATAAAAATCCCAACGTCGACAGGTGGCGACTCTGTTGGGGACCCCAGTAAGAGGACTTAAGCCACTATTACAAGCTTTTCAAAACTGTTATATGCTTGTGTGTGGATGTTGCATTTACATTTATGATGAATGTGTACGAATGCATATCTTTACTGTAATTAATGCTTTACACTATATCTACCTGTGATATTAGTGCTTCGCACATGTCATCATTTTCATAAGCGGTGAGACACGTTGTATGTGAATGTATGTTGTGTGGTCCCTCCACCAGGAGGCTATCATGTCGGTGTTTGATTACTGGACTCGTAGGAAGACTAATTGCAACGATGCTCAGGAAAGGCACAACCCAAATTCGCTTCTATTGAAAGACCGGATTAATTTCCCATTGAGTAAATTGCGATGATTTGGGAACCTTTATGCCAAAAAGCCGCGAGAGACACCTAAGTTAGGTCAGCCTCTGATAAACCAAATGCGGAGGAAAGTCTCTTTATGTTTTCTCATTGCAAATTACTCGTAAAGTCAAATTACTTGTAATTTACATTCCATATTCATCTCCATGTAATGAGAAATATGAAGAAATATGTGCATATACATATTTAAATTAACATGCTATCCTGTATTACAAATAGCTAACATCCATTTTACATAACAAAATTCCTAAAACAAACATATCACATATCATGTTAACATTTACACCCTCCCTAAAACTAAACTACGCCATTTTTATCTCAGGGAAGCATTCAGACCTATTACCCGGTCAAAGTCCTAAAAGGCCGCAGGCCTACAACCAATCATGTCTTCATCTGACCAGTCAAATCCAGTTTATCATGAAGAATTTGACGGATTAAGTAAACAAATTATAGATTTGGCTGTTCTTCTTAAAGAACTACATCAATCTACTCAGGGTCCAAAGATACCCATACATGCTGAATCCTCCACACAAGGGGGAACTCAAGGTTCTGAAAAAGCCATTACAGTACCTGAACTACAGTTGGATACAACCAACAAAAGTTGTGACACCCCCAAATCCGGGTACTTCGATTCCACGGGATTTGGTATTCACTGTACAAGCATCATCTATCTATCTACCCATAAATAATATCAAACTATACAATAGATAGAAATCATAATAAAATCTCTTCCCTTAAGGGTTACATCAACTGAATCATAAATAAATCCCAGGTTACTCTAACCTTAAAACATCTGTGCGGAATTCTAAACAAATAAGTCTTAACATCAACATAACTCAAGTCTTAAACAAATACATCAGTTAATAAATAACAAGTCTTCATCATTTGCTAACTTTGCCCTTGCCCTTACTAGTGGAGGGTTCATCGCTTCTTTCATTCTTAACTGCAATGTTATTATTAAGCAAGAGTGAGCACAAATGCCCACAAGTATAATAATGAAATAACAGTATAATAACATGCGAATAAATCAAAGACGTCTGAATAAGAGCTCAACTTTTGAATCAAGAATGAATAACACGAATCAAAAGAATTCTGAGGGTCATAAGACCTTGAACTATGTCCTAGGTTATCAAGGATTATACTTGAAACCTTTAACAGTCATAAGACTATGGACCTTCTTCTCGTACTTAGGGGGATCAGCCCTTAGTACCATACTGTGCACAATATCTTAACGCTAAAGCATAAATAATCCCCTATACAGGGTTGTTCATCTCAGTTTGACATTCGAGTCCGCACCAAAGGAAGTTTGGTTTGGATAGATTCATCAAGGGTTCTGAAATTTAGAACGCTCATAAACTATGGACTAGTTGAATCAATAAGGTTCACTAGTCTAATAAGGTTCAACAATAATTGATATTTGATTTGAATAAAAATCTCAAAAGTATACAATAGGACAATTATTGTATAACTGAATCATGCTTTGGAAAGATAATTAATCTTTAATATCATGCTTGAACTTGAATAATAATGACAAGTAGGGTTAGGGAAACTTGCTCGACATAAAAGTAACGTTTAAGTTTAAATAAACTTTCTCAATAGAATGGAGTGAGGGATAGGATACTTGCCTCGTGCGTAGATTACACTTTAACTAAGCACGTTCTTTGAATTAAATCCTACATACCATTCACATTCAATACCAGTTAATTACTAACTAATCAACATAACCCATTCTCGTTGTCTACTTTAATTATTGACTAAACTTAATCACTTTATCACATTTACTGCCACATAATACCACTTCATGAATAATAATCTAATTATGAAATCAATAATTTAATCCACATGTAATTATGTTATTTACATGTTATACAACTATTTTATGATCACATTATTCTTCTAACATGTTTACATGTTCAATACAATAATCCACTAACACATTGTCAGACTTAAACATTTTTAAAAATTGCATTTCTGAATTTTTTTGGAGAGTGGCGCTGCGGCGCCACTGTTGAACTAAGGATTCGCGCTGCGGCGCCGTGGCACTGCGGCGCCGTGGCACTGCGGCTGGACTTCGGGCGCTGCGGCGTGGTGGCGCTGCGGCGCGGGGCTTAAAGCATTGGACTGGCGCCGCGGCGCGGCAAGCCAGAAACAGTTCTGCAATTCGCGAAAATTGCAGAACACATCCAAAAATTTCAATTTTAAATATTACAACACGAATTCAGTCATACCTATATGTTATAATTCATGTATAATCATAACCCAACATATATAAAGTGATTTTAACCATTTAAAACACTTAATCACATAATTAAATCATGTAAAATGGGTTGTTCTTGATGTTCTTGAAGTTTTTGAACAAAACACATATTTTAGCCGTACGGATTCGTTATAACACCGAATTCGTTCGTTTAAGGCTTGATCACTTCGTATTAACATGCTCAATAATATATGGGTGTAAAATTTATGGATAATATATGATCAATACATCAATTATCACGTATAAGGCCATATGGCCAAATCACGTACTCTGTTTATTTTGAAATAACAAGTCATCAGATTACTACACTTAGGGTATGGGATCATGCAATATATATAAAAAAACTTGTTAAGCTACTCTTATGATTACATTTATACTCATAATTGTTACCCTATTCAACCATAGAAACTCTACAGAGGACTTAAGCCATAATTATGAAAACTTTAAAAGGACGTAGAAATAGAATTTGGGAAAGAAGAGATTACCCAAAGCGTAGATGAGTAAGGATGACAATTCTCTCTATTTCAATCACAATACACACAATCTCTCTTAAAGATTTCTCCAACTCTCTCTGCAAACTCTCTGGTTCTAAAAATACGTAAGTTAAACTCATCTGAGCCTTTAAGCGCAGAGTTGAGGTCAGTTATTCCATTCGTGGTTTAACTGTCCCCAACTCCTCCTAAGGCCTCATTTGGCTAGGAAACTAGGTTCAAAACTCATTATTTTAATAACCTTTTATCATATAGTTTGAAAACGTCACCCTCTTTATAAAATAAATCCCATATTTTATTTAATTTACTTTAAATAAAATATAATAATTACTCGTAAATTCACATAATCATATATTCAATTATCTCATTAATAAATAATGTCAATTTATTAATTCTCTAATTAATAATTAAATTAATTAAATAACATCATGCTTAATTAAATAATTTATTTAATTAAATAAGCTCACATAATTTCATACCTTAATAAAATTATTCTCTTCATTAATTTAATAAATGTAACACATATAATTAAATTAATCTATCACAATTGCATCAATTGATTATTTAATCTAATAATTAAATCATAAAAAAAAATATTTATTTAATTCAATAAATATTTAAAATAAATTACAAAATTCTCATTCGTCACATCTTTCCTCCCTTAAAAGGATTCTGTCCCCAGAATCACGACTCAGTAATTTCGACTCGTTACAATCTCCCCCCTTACAAAGATTCTGTCCCCAGAATCGCGTACACATAATTAAGTAAATAAATGAGGGTAATTCTTCATCATATTCTCTTCGAGTTCCCACGTAGCTTCTTCAGCGTTGTGGTTCCTCCAAATTACCTTAACAGAAGGTATTACTTTATTTCTCAGAACTTGTTCTTTTCGGTCGACAATTTGGACAGGAATTTCTTCATAAGATAAGTCTTTCTCAAAATGCAGGGGTTCGTATTCAATTACATGCTTGTAATCAGGTTTGTAAGGTCGTAACACAGAAACATGGAAGACGTTGTGGATATTCTCGAGTGCTGGAGGTAAGGCTACCTCGTACGCAACTTCTCCAATTCTTCGCAGCACCTCAAAGGGTCCAATAAATGTTGGGCTCAATTTTCCTTTCTTTCCGAACCTGATCTTTCCCTTCCAGGGAGAGACCTTCAAGAAAACATAACTACCGGATTCAAACTCGATAGTTTTACGATGTGGATCAGCGTATTTCTTCTGTCGATCTTGAGCTGCTACCAGTCGTGCTCGGATCACTTTGACTATTTCTGCCGTCTGCTGTACCAATTCTGGCCCTAGCAATTGTCTTTCACCAACTTCATCCCAATAAAGCGGAGTTCTGCACTTTCTGCCGTATAACGCTTCGTAAGGCAGCATACCAATACTAGCGTGGTAACTGTTGTTGTAGCCGAACTCTACCAACGGTAGGTGATCATCCCAATTTCCTTTGAAGTCCATTACACAGGCTTGTAACATATCTTCCAGTGTTTGAATCGTTCGTTCGCTCTGTCCGTCTGTTTGAGGGTGGTAAGCTGTACTCATTCGCAGTTGTGTACCCATGCATTCCTGAAGACGTTTCCAGAAATTTGATGTGAAGCGCGGATCCCTATCGGAAACAATAGATACCGGCACTCCGTGCCTCGAAATAATCTCCTTCACATATAATCTTGCCAACTGATCTAAGTTAAATCTGATTTTGATAGGAAGGAAGTGCGTGGATTTCGTCAGTCGGTCAACGATAACCCATACTGCGTCGTAGCCTTTCTGAGTCGTCGGAAGGCCAACCACGAAGTCCATCGTAATATGTTCCCATTTCCATTCTGGGATCTCCAACGGTTGTAGCAATCCACTCGGTCTCTGATGTTCTGCTTTAACTTTCTGACATGTCAGGCATTTGGCAACACATTCTGCAACATCACGTTTCAAATTCGGCCACCAGAAATGTTGTCGAAGATTTGGTACATTTTTGTACTACCAGGGTGAATCGAATATCTTGAACTATGAGCCTCACTCAAAATTTCTTCCTTAATTTCTTGTACTGGCGGAACCCAAATTCTGCTTTCAAATCTCAATATTCCTTCCTTATCCATCTTAAATCTTGGTTCGGTTCCTTCAGATATCTTCGTTGTTACCTTTTTGCATTCATCATCTTGAAGCTGAGCCTCCTTCACTCTATCTAGTAGAGTTGTACCAGATTGCATCTGAAATAGCTTCTCATCAATCTCCATAGGATACTTCACTTCTAACTCCAGTTTCTCCATATCTGCAATTAACTCCTGCTGAGCAGTCAACATCATCAATTTCTCACGACCCTTTCTACTTAAGGCGTCGGCAACCACATTAGCCTTACCCGGATGATATAAAATCTCACAGTCATAATCCTTGATTAATTCCAACCATCTTCTTTGACGCATATTCAAATCTTTCTGTGTAAAAATATATTTCAGACTCTTGTGGTCTGTATATATTTCACACTTCTCCCCGTATAGATAGTGCCTCCAAATTTTCAAAGCAAAAACAACTGCAGCTAACTCCAAATCATGGGTTGGGTAACCCTTCTCGTAATCCTTCAACTGCCGTGATGCATACGCAATGACTTTGCCGTTTTGCATCAGCACACAGCCAAGTCCTTTATGCGACGCATCGCTAAAAATAACAAAATTTCCTGTATCATCCGGAAGAGATAACACAGGCGCTGTACTCAACCTCTTCTTTAATTCTTGAAAACTCTCCTCACACTTCTCCGTCCAAACAAATTTCACAGCTTTTCGAGTTAAATTCGTTAACGGAGTTGCGATCTTAGAAAAATCTTGTATGAATCTTCTATAATATCCTGCTAATCCAAGAAAACTTCTTACTTCTGACGGCGTTCTCGGATGATCCCAGTTAATCACAGCTTCTACTTTGGATGGATCTACCGAAATTCCATCTTTATCGATTACGTGACCAAAAAATTGTACTCTCTCGATCCAGAATTCGCATTTCAAAAATTTAGCATACAACTTCTCCCTTCTCAATACTTCCAACGTTAACCTCAAGTGTTCTTCATGTTCCTCTTTGGTTTTGGAATATACCAAAATGTCATCTATAAATACCACCACGAATTTGTCCAAAAACGGCTTGAATACACCATTCATTAGTCCCATAAATGCTGCAGGAGCATTCGTAAGACCAAACGACATTACTAAAAACTCATAATGACCATATCGCGTTCGGAACGCTGTCTTCGGTACGTCCTCTGGCCTCACCTTCAGTTGGTGATAACCACTCCTCAAGTCAATCTTGGAAAAGTATTTTGCTCCCTTCAATTGATCAAACAGATCATCGATCCTCGGTAATGGATATCTGTTCTTAATCGTGACCTTATTTAATTCTCTGTAGTCAATGCAGAGCCTCATCGATCCGTCCTTCTTTTTCACGAACAACACCGGCGCTCCCCACGGCGATACGCTCGGTTGAATGTACTTTTTGTCCAACAATTCTTGTAGTTGTACCATTAATTCCTTCATCTCTACTGGCGCCATTCGGTATGGTGCCTTCGATATTGGAGTAGTTCCGGGCGCCAAATCAATCACAAAGTCTACTTCTCTATCTGGTGGAAGTCCTGGCAAATCGTCTGGAAATACATCGACGAAGTCCCTCACAATCGGTATCTCCTCTACCTTCGGGTTCTCTTTTCGACTATCGACTATGTAAGCTAAATATCCTACACAGCCTTGTCTTAATAACTTCCTGGCCTGCAACATCGTCAGACAACTCGCTTGTCTAGGCGACTTGCTACCATAAAACACAACCTTTGACGGAGTCATAAGGTTAATACGTTTCTTTTGGCAGTCAATTACAGCCCCATAATTGGATAGCCAATCCATACCCAATATAACGTCGAATTCCCCCAATCGAATAGGGATAAGATCTACGTTCATGATATTACCCTTAATATCCACTCTACAATTCTTATACACATGCTTAACAGGAATTATCTCTCTATTCGCAATTTCTATAATCATGGGATATTCCAATTCATCCTTAAGCAAATCTAAACTATTAGCAAAGTCATCGGATATAAAGGAACAAGTAGCACCCGAATCAAATAAAACGTAAGCATTAATTTCATTGATCGGAATGATACCTGACACCACATCACGAGACTGGATTGCATCCTGCACCGTCATATTGAAAGTTCTGGCGGTTGGTCGGTTTGTTGCAGGTGGTCCGGTGATGGTTAAGGTATTTCCACTGCTATTTCCCCGGTTTCCTCCTTGTCCTGATCCTCCCGATCCCTTCTTGGGACAGTCTCTTGCTATTTGATCTTTCGAACCACAGTTGAAACAAGCACCCTTCTTTGGGTTTGGACAATTTGGTGCTATGTGGCCTTCCTGACCACAATTGTAGCACACTCTCTTTCCCTTCAAACAAACTCCTAGATGTGCCTTGCCGCAAGTCAGACATGCTTCTATCTTCTTTTTCTGCCCTCCGTGTTGACTTCCAGCTGTCGAGTTATTCGTCCACTTCCTCTTCTGATTATTATTATTCCCAGTATTACTTCCACCAGTCTTGTTATTACCTTCATTCTCACTCTTTTTCTTTTTCTGTTCTTGGTTGTACCTAGTCACTGCATCACTTCCTCCTTCCGCGAGAATGGCCTTTTCCAAAACTCCCGCAAACGTGTTAAGTTGAAACATTGATACCTTGCTGTACACCCAAGGCTTTAGTCCTTGTTCGAATCTTCTGGCCTTTCTCTCGTCAGTGTGTACTTGATACGGGGCAAACCTTGCCAACTCATCAAATTTAGCCGCGTAATCAGATACGCTCATGTTTCCCTGCTTCAGTTCCAGAAATTGCACCTCCATCTGATTCTGCGAACTAGCTGGGAAATACATTTCGAAAAACATCTCTTTGAATCTCTCCCACGTAATTACACCTTTACCTCCTCGCATCTTGTTTGCCTGCCACCAGTAGCTAGCCTCAGACTTCAGCATAAATGTCGCAAAAACGGTCTTTTGATCTTCTCGAACCCTAGCAACGTCGAAAACCTTCTCCATTTCCATCACCCACGTTTGAGCCTCGATCTCTGGAACCTTTGAACTCTGGCGGTCCCACTGCCTTAAAATCTTTAAACGTCGTGCTAGGTGGAGCTTGCGGTTGGTTATTCATTGCTCCCGTCAGTAAGTTCACCAACTGCTGAACAGGATTAGCGTTGGCGTTATTGTTATTATTGGTTGACTCTTCCGGAGCCGGTTGACGCTGTTGTCTTCTCCTTGGCGGCATTTTTCTGTTAAGCAAACGTTTATTAGAACTTTATTTATTTCTCTACATAGTTAAGACATTACTCAACAATTTAACATATCACTTAACACATCATCTCAAACAACTTGATATCTTTTCATTCAAATAAAAAGTTTTAACATTAAACTATAGCATACTGCTATTTACATCATCTATCCTGGAATAAAGAATCCACAGGATTTAAAACATTAACATATTCCGTCGTTCACAAACACGTCAGAATTTACATTTAAAAACTAATTAAGTTCTTCACATAATTAAACAAATCATATCAATGTCGGTCAAGGTATTTAATAGCCTTGCTACGCTCCTCTTCTAAGATGCGATACATCGTCCTGCGATCCATCATGTACAATGGTAGTCCTTCAAACTGGTTTGGGTACCTCAAAACTCGATCTTGGGTCTCATTCATTGCCTTGTTAAGTGTAGAGTATGTCTCTCCAATCTTCGCCTTCTTTGCACGACTATCATCTTCTGCACGATCAGCTCGACGTGATTCTCTTACCCATCCTTCCTCTGCTATTTTCAATCTTTCGGAGGTTTCCTTCAACTCCTTCTCCAGCTTCTCTATCTCCTCGGTCTTATCTTCGGTTTGACCCTTCTCATGAACCAGATCCCACTCCACGTTTCCTAAACGTGTATGAAGGGTCACAATCTCTCTATCCTTCTCCTCTAAAATAGACTGCTGAACAGTCGCTCGCTCAGTCAATTCCTGAACCTCATCTTGTAACTCCACGTTATAATCATATAGTGTGTCATACATCTCAGCATCAACAGTGTACCGTGGTAGCTCCTCTTCTTCTTCCTCCTCATCAAACTCCTCCTCAGGATCAATCTCAGGTTCATGCTCCTGACCAACAACGGTGATCAATGGAGATGAAACCCTCTGCACCAGCTGCTCCCTAACGACATGAATGTCTCGGGGCTCCTCCTCAGTCGGTCCTATAGGTAATCGGGGTTCTTCCTCCCCAGCTTGACTAGCTTCTCCAACATTCGTCATCCTGACAACAAAATTTTAAGTTTTACTTACTAAGTCGTACTAACGAGCACATAAATTAACACATAGACACATAATGTATTTTATTATCTTCAATGAATTACAAAAATTCATTTCTTAAAACTCGATAAGAGTTTTCCTTTACTATCTTCTTTCTATAAGGTTACTACCTAAGGTTGTTCCCCCACCTAAGGTTCATAACCTACAGCTCTGATACCAACCTGTGACACCCCCAAATCCGGGTACTTCGATTCCACGGGATTTGGTGTTCACTGTACAAGCATCATCTATCTATCTACCCATAAATAATATCAAACTATACAATAGATAGAAATCATAATAAAATCTCTTCCCTTAAGGGTTACATCAACTGAATCATAAATAAATCCCAGGTTACTCTAACCTTAAAACATCTGTGCGGAATTCTAAACAAATAAGTCTTAACATCAACATAACTCAAGTCTTAAACAAATACATCAGTTAATAAATAACAGGTCTTCATCATTTGCTAACTTTGCCCTTGCCCTTACTAGTGGAGGGTTCATCGCTTCTTTCATTCTTAACTGCAATGTTATTAGTAAGCAAGAGTGAGCACAAATGCCCACAAGTATAATAATGAAATAACAGTATAATAACATACGAATAAATCAAAGACGTCTGAATAAGAGCTCAACTTTTGAATCAAGAATGAATAACAAGAATAAAAAGAATTCTGAGGGTCATAAGACCTTGAACTATGTCCTAGGTTATCAAGGATTATACTTGAAACCTTTAACAGTCATAAGACTATGGACCTTCTTCTCGTACTTAGGGGGATCAGCCCTTAGTACCATACTATGCACAATATCTTAACGCTAAAGCGTAAATAATCCCCTATACAGGGTTGTTCATCTCAGTTTGACATTCGAGTCCGCACCAAAGGAAGTTTGGTTTGGATAAATTCATCAAGGGTTCTGAAATTTAGAACGCTCATCAACTATGGACTAGTTGAATCAATAAGGTTCACTAGTCTAATAAGGTTCAACAATAATTGATATTTGATTTGAATAAAAATCTCAAAAGTATACAATAGGACAATTATTGTATAACTGAATCATGCTTTGGAAAGATAATTAATCTTTAATATCATGCTTGAACTTGAATAATAATGACAAGTAGGGTTAGGGAAACTTGCTCGACATAAAAGTAACGTTTAAGTTTAAATAAACTTGCTCAATAGAATGGAGTGAGGGATATGATACTTGCCTCGTGCGTAGATTACACTTTAACTAAGCACGTTCTTTGAATTAAATCCTACATACCATTCACATTCAATACCAGTTAATTACTAACTAATCAACATAACCCATTCTCGTTGTCTACTTTAATTATTGACTAAACTTAATCACTTTATCACATTACTGCCACATAATACCACTTCATGAATAATAATCTAATTATGAAATCAATAATTTAATCCACATGTAATTATGTTATTTACATGTTATACAACTATTTTATCATCACATTATTCTTCTAACATGTTTACATGTTCAATACAATAATCCACAAACACATTGTTAGACTTAAACATTTTTAAAAATTGCATTTCTGAATTTTTTTGGAGAGTGGCGCTGCGGCGCCACTGTTGAACTAAGGATTCACGCTGCGGCGCCGTGGCACTGTGGCGCCGTGGCACTGCGGCTGGACTTCGGGCGGTGCGGCGTGGTGGCGCTGCGGCGCGGGGCTTAAAGCATTGGACTGGCGCCGCGGCGCGGCAAGCCAGAAACAGTTCTGCAATTCGCGAAAATTGCAGAACACAGCCAAAAATTTCAATTTTAAATATTACAACACGAATTCAGTCATACCCATATGTTATAATTCATGTATAATCATAACCCAACATATATAAAGTGATTTTAACCATTTAAAACACTTAATCACATAATTAAATCATGTAAAATGGGTTGTTCTTGATGTTCTTGAAGTTTTTGAACAAAACACATAATTTAGCCGTACGGATTCGTTATAACACCGAATTCGTTCGTTTAAGGCTTGATCACTTCGTATTAACATGCTCAATAATATAAGGGTGTAAAATTTATGGATAATATATGATCAATACATCAATTATCACGTATAAGGCCATATGGCCAAATCACGTACTCTGTTTATTTTGAAATAACAAGTCATCAGATTACTACACTTAGGGTATGGGATCATGCAATATATATAAAAAAACATGTTAAGCTACTCTTATGATTACATTTATACTCATAATTGTTACCCTATTCAACCATAGAAACTCTACAGAGGACTTAAGCCATAATTATGAAAACTTTAAAAGGACGTAGAAATAGAATTTGGGAAAGAAGAGATTACCCAAAGCGTAGATGAGTAAGGATGACAATTCTCTCTATTTCAATCACAATACACACAATCTCTCTCAAAGATTTCTCCAACTCTCTCTGCAAACTCTCTGGTTCTAAAAATACGTAAGTTAAACTCATCTGAGCCTTTAAGCGCAGAGTTGAGGTCAGTTATTCCATTCGTGGTTTAACTGTCCCCAACTCCTCCTAAGGCCTCATTTGGCTAGGAAACTAGGTTCAAAACTCATTATTTTAATAACCTTTTATCATATAGTTTGAAAATGTCACCCTCTTTATAAAATAAATCCCATATTTTATTTAATTTACTTTAAATAAAATATAATAATTACTCGTAAATTCACATAATCATATATTCAATTATCTCATTAATAAATAATGTCAATTTATTAATTCTCTAATTAATAATTAAATTAATTAAATAACAGCATGCTTAATTAAATAATTTATTTAATTAAATAAGCTCACATAATTTCATACCTTGATAAAATTATTCTCTTCATTAATTTAATAAATGTAACACATATAATTAAATTAATCTATCACAATTGCATCAATTGATTATTTAATCTAATAATTAAATCATAAAAAAAATATTTATTTAATTCAATAAATATTTAAAATAAATTACAAAATTCTCTTTCGTCACAAAAGTCATGATGCCGCCCATCTCACAAGAGATCTAGACACCGGTGACATCAGAAAAAAAGTTCTTCAAATGGAAGAAACCCTTCGTTCTATCAAAGGAATTGGAGCACACGGGAGTGTTTCATATGTCGACCTTTGTAAATTCCCTGGTGTTCATTATCCAGAAAAGTTCAAAACTCCTTACTTTGAAAAGTACGATGGGTTAGGAGATCCTTATACACATTTGAAAGTGTGCATCGGAGAACTTGGATCTTATGCAGAGGACGAGAAGCTCAGAATGCAGCTATTCCAAAAGAGTCTGACTGAAGAAGCCCATTCATGGTTTACCAAATTAGACAATTCAAAGATCCATAGCAGGGAAGAGCTAGCTCACGCCTTCCTCACACAATACAGCTTCCAGTTTCAAATGGCTCCTGACAGGTACCAGATTACCAAGGTCAAGAAACAGTCCAATGAGTCTTTTAAAGAATATGCTCAAAGGTGGAGGCGCCTTGCTGTTCAAGTAACTCTTTATATGACAGAGTCAGAGATGGTCATGACCTTTATGGACATACACGAAGCTCCTTTCTATAAAAGAGTCTTAGCTGGTATCGATAAACTATTTTCTGAAATGATCAAACATGGAGAAATGGCTGAGATGGGATTGAAGTCAGGAAAGATTCAAGACCTAGCTGCCCTTAAAGCTGTTGCTGAGCACATCTAATCCAAAAATTATGGAAACAACCCCCAGAGGGTCCATAAAAAGAAAGAGGAGGATGTTTCCCTGATACTATAGGGTCAAAAAGGCAATCAAAACATGCCTATCCAGAGGAGAAATTATACTCCCTTTCCAGCACAGTCTTCAATCCCTCAAATACCAAAAGGTGGAGAAGTCAAACGCCCTCGAGTGTTTACACCCTTAGGAGACTCATTCGAGAATACTCTCACTCTTCTGACCACACAGAAGAAAATCACGCATCTTCTTCCACCAGCCAGCCCTAATGGACGGGGTTTTAATGCTGCTCGAGAATGTGCTTATCATGCTAGGCACATGAACATGATACTCAAGATTGTTAGGCCTTGAAACACAAGATCCAAGATTTAATAGACAACGGTGAGATTGTGGTCACCAAACCAGATCAACCTCATGTGGAAGACAACCCTCTTCCTCCACACAAAGAGGAAGAAGTCAACATGATTAATTGGAGCACTGGACAAAGTTTCAATTTCAACTGCGAAGCAACCCATATCATCAAAGACAGTGTTGACAAATGGGATTATGCAAAGTTCCAGTTTGTGATGGAACGAAAGATGAAAGCTCTATGCAAGCAAATTGAGCAATTGGCAAAATTGGTGATCTATCATCATCAAGTTACACGCCAATTAGTCAGCCAGGAGCATGCTAGTATCCTCCCCTTGATTATGAATATTCCATCGTCACCTTCAAAAAATGAAACAGTGGAGGACAAAGTGACGAAGAGAGCGACTGCCAAAGCCCGTCGGGATTTTGCCAATAGAAGGGAATTTATATACCCGGGCCAACCTATGGAGGAGATACTTCTGATGCTAATCAATGAAGGAAGAATCACTTCCCTCCTACCTCCAATCAATCCCCGTTTAGGACGGTTTAACCCTGATGGAGTATGTCAGTATCACTCCTATTCTCACGGTCACAGCTCGGAAGAATGTTGGGCACTCCGCCACCTTATTCAGAACTTAATCGATAGTGGTGTCCTACAACTAGCAGACAATGATACTGTGCTATTTGAGAGTGAAAATACTTGTCCCACTAAATAGAAGGGACTGGTAGCAGTTATATCCTCTGGGGCCAATGAGATTATTAAACCACTCACAATTTAGCTCAAAGGAATTAACAATCCTTTGAAAGTGGCTGCTCCAGAGCCCCTCATTTGGCCATTCAGACCATAATATCCTATTATTAGCTTACAGAAAGTTCTCTGGAATTATGGAGAAGCTGAAGGATTCACATGTCATACAACTGCTGCAGTGTCGAAGGAGAATCCACTGTATCTTCCCCAACGGGTGATGAAGCCTGCTATTAAATCAAAGGGGAAAATTCCCATAGAGAAAATTGAAAAATTCCTCCATGCTGTGTGTCATAATGAAGCCAAGGTAGTTTTAAGCTTAAGAGAAGCTCCACATTAAATTTCAATATTAGACTTGGTCTTAACTTTTGAAGATCACAGGAAGATTCTACTAAAGGTTTTGGAAGAAGCCTACTTGCCGAAATCAGTGGATGTGGAAAAATTTTAACATCTGGCTGATCACATTTTCAACAACAATGTGATCTCTTTCACTGATGATGGCGTACCGCCTGAAGGAACCAGTCATTGTAAGCCGTTACACATTGCGGTTTTGTCCTCCAGATATATGTTAGCTGGAGTCTTGGTAGATGGAGGTTTGTCTTTGAATATATGTCCTTATGCTACGTTGCTAAAAATGAACGTCAATCTCCAGCGAATTCGAAGTAGCCATACGATCATCAAAGCTTTTGATGGATCCTGCCGAAATTCAGTCAGAGAGATTGAGCTACCAATTGAGATTGGTCCTCATACATTTTGTGTGTCTTTTCACATGCTCAAAATAGATACAGGATACAACCTACTGGTAGGGAGACCGTGGATTCATATGGCTGGGGCAGTCCTTTTCACTCTTCATCAGTAACTTAAATACATTATCAACAATAGCCTAGTTACAGTCAACGTTGAACCGAAATGCCTTCAACTGGGTGACATACCGTTCATCAGTTTGCCCTTGCCAATTGGAGCAGCACTCCTTGCACTGGTCGACAAGGGTAAAATGGGCAGGATTTCTTTCTGTCCTGTAAATATCATAACTGCTTACTTTTCTGTATAGTATTAGCAGTTATTTTGTCCGTACATGCTAACACTGTATATGATTAAATAATTTTATATATATTAAGTGAAAGCATATTTTGTCTCTGGACTCTGAGCTTAGATGTGCCTGTACTTGGTGATAAGATGCCTCTTCTCCACAAGGATTGTAACTTTGATGAAAAGTTGGATTCAGACTTACTGGAAATACAAGAGGACATTGAGGTGCCTTCGAAGATCAAAGAATGGGTCGAAGATAAACCTAAACCCTACCTTGATTAAACCACCTCCTTCAATCTTGGACCCTTAGAAAACCCTAAGTTAATTCAGATTGGTTTAGACCTTACCCCAAACCAGAGGAATGACATGGTTACGCTACTAACCCAATTCCAGGATGTGTTTGTATGGTCTCATGAAGACATGGTGGGTTTATCCACCAACATTATTCTTCATCGCCTTTCCATCAAAGAGGGATTCAAGCCAGTCAAGCAGAAACTCAGGCGATTGAAACCTGATTGGAGTTTAAAGGTGAAAGAAGAAATTGTGAAACAATTTCAAGCTGGTATTATCATGGTGTCCACATATCCTGAATGGATATCCAACATCGTGCCCGTGCCTAAGCCTGGAGGAAAGGTGCGAGTTTGCGTGGATTATCGGGATCTGAATAAAGCTTGCCTTAAGGATAGCTTTTCCGTGCCTTTTATCCACATTCTCATTAACAAGACTACTCAATACGGCATGTCATCCTTCGCCGATTACTTTGCGGGGTACCATCAGATCATGGTTGCTGAGGAGGATCGTGAAAAAACTGCTTTCATCATGCCTTGGGGAACCTTTTGCTACAGACAGTTATCTTTCGGCCTCATCAATGCCAGAGCTACCTATCAGAGAGCTATGCTGGCTCTTTTTCCACAACTTAATGCACAAAGAGATAGAGATCTACGTGGATGACATCATCATCAAATCTCAAAAGGAGGAGGACCACTTAGACCATCTCAAAAAGCTTTTCAACAGGTTGCGTAAGTACAACTTGAAGTTGAATCCAGCCAAGTACGCCTTTGGCGTTAAATCAGGCAAGTTGCTAGGATTTCTAGTCAGCCACAAAGGAATTGAGCTTGATCCCACCAAAATCCAGGCCATTACAGAAATGCCCATTCCTCAGACAGAGAAGGAAATACGGGGAATTTTGGGAAGAGTCAACTTCATTAGTAGGTTCAGTTATCAACTCACAGCAACATGTGAGCCTATCTTCAAGCTATTAAGGAAGAACTCCTCCATGAAATGGAATGATGAGTGCCAGAAGGCCTTCCTTACTATCAAAGAACAGCTAGTCAAAGCTCTTATTTTGGTACCACCTAGGGATGATGTTCCCCTGTTCATGTACCTGTCCATAAGTGACAATGCCATGGGCTGCATGCTGGGTCAGAAAGACGATAGAGGTCGAGAACAAGCTATCTATTACATCGGGAAAAGATTCAGCAGCAGTGAACACAAGTACACTCTGATCGAGAAGACTTGTTATGCTTTAGCATGGGAGGCCATGAGGTTACAACATTACCTCCATGGGCATACAACCCATCTCATATCTCGCGTGGATCCTCTCAGGTATGTGTTTAGTAAACCCATACTGAATTGTCTGCTGTCCAGATGGCAGTTGATTCTACAACAATTTGACATTGTTTACGTGACGCAAAAGTCCATTAAAGGTCAAGGAATTACGGATTAACTGTCCATCGCACCTTCAAGGGACTTCAAACCCTTGAAAACATACTTCCCCCATGAAGTGGTAATGACAATTCAGTAACACCATCAGTACGATACACATCAAATATGGAACATGTATTTTGATGGAGCTGTTATTATGGAAGGTTCTGGAGCTGGAGAAGTTCTGGTATCCGGTACGGGGGAGCAGTATCCCGTCGCCGTCCAATTGCAGTTTATCAGCACCAATAACACAGCTGAGTATGAAGGATGTATCATGGGGCTAAAACTTTCCCGTTCAATGGGTGTCAGATGGTTAACTGACTTTGGGGATTCAGAGTTGGTAGTCAAACAATCCACGAGAATCTATCAAACCAAAGAGCTACATTTGCTACCTTACCATCTGCAAGTTTTATAGATGGCTTTGGAGTTCGAAGAGATATCCTTTCTACACATTCCTCGTAATAGGAATGACTTCGTAGACGCATTAGCAACTTTGGCCTCCTTGATTCAAATGCCTGACAAGGAACACATGCCAAGCGTCATATTTGCCCTACAAAAGGCACCAGCCTATGGGAACTATGTTTGAGAAGTATCGGATGATCTACCTCCCATCCAACAACCTTGGTATCAACATATCAAGGAGTACTTGTGAGATGGATCTACACCCACTGAGGCGAGCTTGACTGAGCAAAGGCGGATTCGTCAACTTGTTATGAAATTTTGCCTGAGCGGAGATGCACTCTACAAGAGAGATGCAAGACTAGGTCTCCTCAGATGCCTAGATAAGGATCAAGCTCAAAAACTCATGGATGAGGTCCATGGTGGAGTATATGGCCCACACATGAGTGGCCCCCTCCTTGTTAAGAAGATCCTCAGGAAAGGACATTACTGGCTATCTCTCAAGGCTGACTGCAATGATCACGTCAAGAGATGTTATCAATACCAAATTCATGGGAATGTTATCCACGCCCCTCCATGGGAGCTCCACAATAGGAGCTCACCTAGGCCCTTCTCAATGTGGGGAATGGGTGTGATCGGGCCCATCAAGCCCAAAGCCAGTAATGGACATCGCTTCATCTTCACCATGATTGACTACTTTTCTAAGTGGGTAGAAGCAGCCTACTTCCCAAGGGTTACCAAAGAAGTCATCATCGTTTTCCTTAGAAATAATGTCATTTGTCGATATAGACAACTAGAGGTAATTGTATCATACAATGCTAAGAACCTCAACAACAAAATGATGGAGGAACTATGCAGTAAATTCCACATCAAACACCTTAACTTCGTCATCTACCGTCCAAAGATGAATGGTGCTGTTGAAGCGGCTAACAAAAACATCAAGAAGATTATCCAAAAGATGTCCGCCAACCAGAAAGGATGGCCTGACTTATTGCCTCTTACACTGTTAGCCTACAGAACATCAATGCACACTTTAACTGGGGCAACCCCCTACGCATTAACCTATGGGATGGAAGCAGTACTCCCTATAGAAGTAGAAATGGAATCTCTCAGAGTGTTGATGGACGCTCAGCTGGATGAAGGTAATTGGGTACAAGACAGGTATCACCAATTCTCTCTAATAGATGAAAGGCGAACCGCAGCTATCTTCCTTGGTTAGTTATATCAACAAAGGATCGCTCGATCCTACAACAGAAAAGTTTGGCTACGAGAGTTTAAACAACATGACTTGGTTTTGACGAAGATCCTCGACAACCAAGATCAGTCCAAGGGAAAATTCGCTCCTAACTGGGAAGACCCATTTATTGTCAAGGAGGTATTGACAAGAGGTGCTCTTAGATTGCAGGAAATGGATGGTGATGAATTTCCACAACTTATCAACTCGGACACCGTGAAACGGTACTATGTCTGAAGTTGCTATCAACCAAACATCCTGGTATTGGATCATTAGATCACCAGTCATTCCGGTTCTTCAACCCTTCATTACATATAACTCTTTTCCACACTTTGCCCCTCAAGGAAACATACTCTTTAAGCCAGCAGGTTAGCTTCACTGTGCTCTTACAACTTTGGTCATCCCACTAGGGATTGAACCTCTCGCGTTTACAGTTTGTCCCCCCCAAATATGGGATCAAACTTTTCACACCTGCAATTTATCCTCAACCTAGGATCAAACTTTCTCTTCCCCAAAGTATGGCATTAAGCTTTTCAACTCGTCCTGAGGGGCGAACTACGTCGACCTGATCTCCTTTATAAATGGGAGTACGTAGGCAACCATATTCTATATGGCCCGGTCGCAATAAACAAAAAATAACAAAAACATTTCTACCCTTTTCTACAAAAACAAAAACCACAAAAACACTTCTACAACCTTCTTCATCAATAAAGCTTCTACACCCATCTGCCTTTCATAAACAGCGTTGAACCTCTTACACCAAGTTCGAACTATGCAGACCTGATCTCCTCTTCAATAGGAGTACGTAGGCAGCCATTTATGGTTCGATCTAACCCCTACCAAAACACAAATATCTGTCAACGGTATTGGGATCATCCTTCAATCCACTACATTTTATTGGCTTCAGACCAAAGGGATGGAATTACCTGAACTACTCCCAAATAGGAGATTCAGCGACCATCTAAGCTGCGGTTGTTCCTTGGAGAGCAACACCAATCCATAAGAGATGGAATTAACTAGGCTCCTCCTAAATAGGAGTACCGGCGATCATCTGTGGTGAGGTCAATCTAGAGAGCAAAGCCATACTCCTCTCTACATTTCCATACAGAAACCAGTCCCAAGACACCAAAGACGGTAGGGATACACACAGATCCCTAATCTATTCTGAACTATCCAGAGACAACTCAATGTCCATCCAGCAAGGAGGAATTCAGAATATATCAAGAGCACAAACCCTGAAGAAGCAGGCAAATATCAAGCAAGTATCAGAGCATATCTAAAAGGGAAGTGATCAAAAATATATTTCTCTGCTATATATAATGCTGTTTGATATACACAATGTAAACTGTACATAACAAAATGGCTAAGCTAGTCTATGCAGGAAAGTACAAGTCCATCTACAAATCAGAGTATATGCGAGCTAACGAGCCCAACATGGCATCCCTCTCCGAAGAAGGAGGTAAAACTGTGGTCTCCTGTACGAGGATATCCACATGGCCCAACAGATCTGCAGCCATCTACATGGTGACCATATGCTCATTGATGTAAGTGCTCATCTCTGCAAGCATGCCAGTGGTAAGGGACCTCACTTCAGTACTATCTGTGACGGCTATATCCCAGGCAGATATGGTGCTATCCCACTCAACTATCACTGCATCTCTGGCTGATCTGGCCTCATCTCGCTCAACAACAGCGGCATCTCTACGAGCTAATGCCGCATCCCTCTCTAACAAGGCTACATTTCTCCCGTCAAGAGTTTTCAACATCAGGGATCTAGCCTGATCTCTCTCAAAGGTCATCAGATGAAGACTCCACTCAAAGTACTGTGCTGAATGCTGAATTATGACAGTGCTAGTACTGGGAGAATGTAAAGGAAATACTGGCAACCCAGTAGATGGCTCCTCCTCGGTGTGAGAATCAATGTCCTCAATGGGCTCTCCACCATCTAAGTTAATACTCAGCAATGTGGATACCACCTCAGCCGATGTAGTCTCTGCCTCCATCCGTGCGGAATACTCTGCAGAACAACTTGGATGACTAATAGAGAAAGCAGCTATCTCACGCTGATCCCAACATGCATACACACGGGATCAGTCCTCTGCCAAAAGATAGCGAGAAGCTAAACGCTGGCCCATCACCCCCTCAAAAGGATGAAAATCTTTAAACTGGTCAAACTGCGACATCACGGTCAGTGGATGGTAAGTAGTCATGCCCCTCAAACCAGCCAGAGGGAAGTAATCCATGCCCGGAGCATGAGTAATAAAGTTGTAAGGTGAGCTGAGCCTTGAGCACGACAATATACTAAACGGGTATACAATATCAGCTAAGAAAGCGGACCAAGACATAGCATCCGTACACTCCGCATGCTGAAATGAATATGACATGGCTATATCATGGGTGAAACAATACCCATGCCGTCTAAAAGTATAAATCGGTCTCAAGTGTGACATGAACCACACGTATAGCATGACCGAACTGCCAGTAAATACTCTTGTTGGAAAAGTGCAGCAGTATGTAGCTAACCTCAATGTCTCGGTGTTGCCTCCTTTTTAGTTCTAATAAAAGGACTCTAACTCATGCAAGCATACATGGGTCAACAAGTAATACAGAGTAAGTAGAGTATCGATCTACGGAGAAAGTTTCTAAATTAAACTACTATGCATCAACTATATCACTATATCTATATGCTTAAACGAACACTATGATTTTAAATGAATATAAACTAAGTAACCAATAAAAGAAGAATAGTAAAATGATAAATCAAAGTTGGAAATAATGGGATCCTAACTTCATTTAATAGTTCATCTAACTATCACCATCATGCAAGATTATTCATGTATCATGGAAAATTAGCCAAGAGCACCAAACTAGACATAACCATTTTTCAATGCATTACGACCTGCTTACATAACATCCACATGCAATAGAAATCATGTAATCATCAATAAAACAAAAATCACTATATTTCTATATGAAATTGCCGTCGTATTGAATTTAAGCACAAGCCCTTATATAACTCACATGGTGAAGCAATATATGTCTATCTGATTCACGAAGTATAAAGCTAAACAACTCAGCCACATACACGCATGCTATCATGATTACAACCATACTCGCATGTTATTTTTCAATTCCGTACAAGTACATAAAATGAATGGTGATCAAGCATTCATGAAATCAAATCAACCATAATAGAAGTTCCTGATGATACACTAACAATCCAACAATTAAGTTATCAATTAGACTACATATTAAAATCCGTTAGAATCCCATAATGGAAGTTAGTTCAAGTCTGAACCAAAAGCCATTATGGGATTAAAGCAACACATGACAAATAATGGAAGTTAGTTCAGTTCTGTTCAAATCGTCAATAATCTCCAGTAACATAAAAGTGGTTTGTAGACGATGATTGAATTCCAAAGAAGAGATATATAATATTAATTCTGTGCTTGGATTCTCTTTGGAAATTCCTCAAAGCGTGAAACCCTAGTTCTCTAATATGAAAAATGCGTAAAAACTAAAGATAGTCGCGTCTGGTACCAACCAGCGTAGTTTATATCACCTCAAACACTTCAAATTTCTAAAATTAAATAAAGTCAGCAACTACAGTCTATAACACGCGCGACCGCGCGCGATCCCTTTGTAAACATGGCACGGGCGCGCGTATACAAAATAATCTCTATCCGGTTAATGGCGTGGGCGCTCGTGTTTCAGCTTATATAGTCGCGTGGCTCCTGAAATTTACATTCTTGAGTCTGCTGCTGCTACTGCTTCTGTGTTCAACTGCTAATCCTTCTACCTTCATCAATACTCAGTTGGTTATCTCCACCTGTTCCTTGCGTCATGCTTCCATTAATCTCATTGTCATCATCGGTATAATGGTACAAACCTCCCTGAGTGCTCTTGGTAAGTGGATTTCATATCCACGAATCGTTGTCCATTTCATGCTTAATCGTAGCTATTTTCTTGTTTTCATGTTCGTTTTTATTTGTTTTGTGTTCTTTCATGTGTAGGGTGGTTGGTGTGATGAATAATCAGAAAAGGAGGTCATTTGGAGTGAAAATGGGAGCAAACTTGAAATGGCCAAAATTAGTTAACAGTTGATACCCCCGCCAGGGCGGGCCCTTTTTGCCTTTGTACCTGCTGGGGCGGGGGGTAGCGAAATCTGGAATCCCAGTTTGAGCAAAAGACTGCTGGGACGTGGATTGTTGGAACTTGGCATAACACTTGGACTCTAATTAGGAAGGGACTTCGACGGGAATAAAGGGGAGAGACATATATAACTCAATTAGCAATGAATATAACATAACACAAGGCATATTACGAAGATCAATTGGAGAAATTGATAGCAAGCTTGGAAGAGTATTTTGAAGAGATTTTAGGGACAATTGCAATTCTCAGCTACGTCATCACTATTCTTCTTTTTAGTCTTGTATTTGTAATTGTAAGGAAGTTTTCTTTAGATTATTTAGTGTTTATTTCATTCATTATGAACTAATTCACTTGTTAGGCTTATGGTGGATCCTTAAGTGAGACGACGATTTTGTAAACTTTTATTTCCATTTCAATAAATTATTTCTTGGTTTATCTATATTAATTTGAGCGTGAATTTCTGAATTGCCTGATCAATAATTCTTTATGGATTTGTATGGAATCGAGAGAGGATATTCAAATCTAGACTTATTTAATATAGCGTGTGTTCATGAATTTTGTGAATAGCAGATTCTTGATTAATGTTAAGGTAGGGATGTGCTTGACATCGCATGTAATCGGATAGAGAACTCAATCTTAAACTTTCTTTAATTTCAGTTCACATATAAGTATAGTGGGTTGATTGATTAAGGTGTTTAACTTGTTTCTATCTAAATTGTGGATTTAAGTTAATACGGTATCAGTACATCGAGAGGTGGCTAGTACTACATTCGTGTTCTAGATTAATAAATTGGGATAGTGAATTGAATTGGAATAAAGGTGTGAAAATCAGAGTGAAGCTTAGGGTGAAAGCATAAGTCTAATTCTCCATTATTTGATTGAAATTCCGGATTTTGATATTTGTAATTGTTTTGTGATAGTTTATTTATTTATTAATTTAGTTTCTATAAATTTAAATCATTGAATTGAATAGTTTAATAGAATTAGGATTAATAGAAAATTGGTAATTGTGAAGTTAAATTTCTTACTAATTTGTCTTCGTAGGAACGATACTCTATTCATTACTATATTACTTGTTGACCACGTATACTTGCGTGTTGTGCGTATATAGATTTTAGCCAACAATTTTTTGGCGCCGTTATCGGGGACAATTTAGTCTAGATTTTAATATTTTTACAAAATCAGTTTAATTAGTCCAGTTTTACTTAAACATTTTTGTTTTTATTTTTTTGTTCTTCTTATTTCAGGTTTTTGACATTGGTTTATGCAAACATGATCCAAAAATCTAGACTTGCTTCCTTTTGAGGACGACATTAAAAGAAGATTTCAAAGGTTAAGTAAGTGGATCAAGGAAACAAGGAACGAATTCGAAAACTCTGACATAGAAGAAGCAATGGCAGCTGAAGATCAAAAAGCATTAAGGGACTTCGCCACAACCAAGGTGACTGAACTGCAGTTGAGTATCACCAGGCCCGCAATTGCTGTAAATACATTATAAATCAAGCCTGGGACGATTCAGATGATCCAAAATTCAGTTAAGTTTGGGGGATTGGTTAATGACGATTCGAATTAACATCTAGTCATCTTTCTGGAGATTTGTGACACCTTCAGGTATAATGGGGTGTCGGATGATGCGGTGAGACTTCGCTTGTTCCCATTCACCTTACGGGACAAGGCGAAGAGTTGGTTGTACTCTCTATCACCGGGATTGATAACTACGTGGGAAGACTTAGCTCAGAAATTCCTTCCCAAATTTTTCCCACCGGCGAAAACTACAAAAATGAGGAATGAGATAACAATGTTTGAGCAGCAACATAGGGAGTCGCTATATGAGGCATGGGAGATATACAAGGAGTTACTCAGAAAGTGCCCGCATCATGGATTGCGTAAGTGGTTGCAAATGAATACTTTCTATAACGGACTACATGGGAATCTCAGGACCAGTATTAATGCAGCGTCGGGTGGAGCGTTTATGGCTAAGAGTTACGAGGAAGCCTATAATTTGATTGAGACCATGGCGGCTAACAACTACTAGTGACCCACAGCAAGAATGACACAGGAAAAGGTGGCTAGAGTGTTAGAAGTAGATGGTGTAACGGCAATACAAGCGCAGATTTCAGCACTGTCTAAAAAGTTGGATGCTATATCGGGGACACAGAAACAGGCACAGGTATAGGTCCAGCAGGTTGCGGTCGTTTGTGAATTATGCCTAGGTAAGCATCCTACATATCAATGCGCATTCAACCCAGCGTCCGTGAAATTCTTGGGTAGCTACAACAAGATCCCACAGAATTTGTACCAGAATAATTACAACCAAGGGAATAAGAATCACCCAAATTTCTCGTGGAGTAATAATCAACAACATTATGCTCCACGACCGTCATATCCCCCTAGTTTTCAGAATAACCAACAACTAGCTCAACATCAGGAAAGAAAATCAAATTTAGAGGAGTTGTTATCAAAGTACATAACAAACAATGAGGCAGCAATGAAAAATCAAGCAATGGCCATTAAGAACTTGAAAAATCAGATGGGGCAAATTTCCTTAGCATTAAATAACCGGTCACAAGGGACCCTATCGAGTGATACCGAGAGAAATTCGAAGGGAAACCACGAACAGTGTCAGGCAATTATGTTGAGGAGTGGAACACATCTCGTTGGTAAAGATGCAAAAAATTAAGCGACATCGGATGAAAAAGTTGATAACAGTAAATTGGTTGAAGGAAACAAGGGTGAGGATAAGCAAAGTGAGAAAACAAAGCTAGACAACAAACCAGTTGTATATTCTCCACCACCATTTCAGCAGAGGGTCCAAAATAGAAATTAGATAAGAAATTTGCTAAGTTTTTGGAAGTTTTTAAGAAACTTCATATTAACATCCCGTTTGCAGAAGCCCTAGAGTAGATGCCGAGTTTTACGAAGTTTATAAAAGGGATTCTGTCAAGAAAAAAGAAATGGGAATACTTTAAAATAGTGGCACTAACAGAGGTGTGTAGTGCAGTGTTATAGTAGAAATTACCACCAAAACTTAAGGACCCGAGGAGTTTCACTATCCCATGCACAATCGGGAACATGTCCTTTAATAAGTGTTTATGTGATTTGGGGGCGAGTGTGAACCTTATGCCACTGTCAGTATACATAGAGTTGGGTTTGCCCACGCCAAAGCCTACAAATATTTCATTGCAGTTAGCGGATAGGTCTGTCACATATTCGAGAGGCATAGTAGAAGACATATTGGTTAAAGTGGATAAGTTTATCTTCCCCGCGGACTTTATTATTTTGGAGTTTGAGGAGGACAAGAACATCCCAATTATCCTAGGGAGACCTTTCTTGGCTACGTGTAGGACACTCATCGACGTACAAAAAGGAGAACTTACTATGAGGGTCTAAGATCAAGAAATCAAATTCAACGTGTTCAAGGCCCTGAAATTCTCCACGGATGAGGAAGAATGTTTTTGGATGGATATGATTAAGCAAATTATTAGTGAGGATATGGGCAAGAGTTTGGTCAACGATCCATTAGAAACGACATTAATGGGGGACGAAGAGTTCGACGACCCGGAACTTGTGGACTACTTATAGATGCTAGATTCATTAACACGAGTGAGCCGATTTAGAGCACCATTTGAACCCTTGCACACGGAGGAGACAGCCACAGAAAAATTAAACCGTCATTGGAGGAGTCACCAACTTTAGAACTTAAGCCACTCCCTAAACATCTTAGGTATGCTTATTTAGGCAATTCAAATTCTTTACCTGTTATTATTTCTGCTGCACTTAACGATTTCCAGGAAGAAAAGTTGTTAAGGGTGCTTAAGGAACATAAATCAGCGATAGGGTGGATAATAGCTGAAATAAAGGGAATCAGTCCTTCGTTTTGCATGAACGAGATTTTGATGGAAGAAGATACAAAACTGACGGTGGAGCAACAACGACGACTTAACCCCATTAAGAAGGAAGTTGTTGGATACCGATATCATCTACCCGATTTTCGACAGTAAGTGGGTTAGTCCGGTCCACTGCGTGCCGAAAAAGGGAGGAATGACTATGGTGCAGAATGAGGATAACGAGTTAATACTGACAAGAATAGTGACAGGTTGGAGGGTTTGCATGGATTGTAAGAAGTTAAATAAAGCAACTTGAAAAGATCATTTTTCACTGCTCTTTATCGAACAAATGTTTGACAGATTGGCGGGACATGAGTATTACTGTTTATTGGATGGGTACTCGGGCTATAACCAGATAGTCATTGCTACTGAGGATCAAGAGAAGACTACATTTACTTGCCCTTACGACACATTCACGTTCAAGAGAATGTCATTCGGGTTATGTAATGCACCTGTGACCTTTCAACGGTGTATGGTGGCCATTTTATAAGACATGGTGGAGAAAAATGTTGAAGTCTTCATGCACGACTTTTCTGTCTACGGGGACAACTTTGATACGTGCCTAGGAAATTTGGTAATGTTGTTACAGTGATGCAAGGATACAAACCTCGTGCTTAATTGGGAAAAATTCCACTTCATGGTGGTGAAGAGCATATTTTTGACCCATAAGGTTTCGGCTCAAGGGTTGGAGGTTGACAAAGCGAAGCTGGAAACAATCGAGAAATTGCCTCCATCGAGCTCAGTTAAGGGTATTAGAAGTTTTTTGGGACACGCTGGGTTCTACAGGAGATTTATAAAAGACTTCTCAAAAATTGCAAAACCTTTTTGTAGTCTTTTAGAGAAGGATGCTATTTTTAGTTTTGACGACAATTGTAAGTCAGCTTTTGAGTTATTGAAGAAGAAGTTAACTACAGCCCCTGTGATCGTCGCATCGGATTGGAACATGTCTTTCGAGCTGATGTGTGATGCAAGAGACTACGCGGTTGGGGTTGTTTTGGGACAACGCCTAAAGAAGGTATTTCACGCTATATATTATGCAAACAAAATGCTCACGGAGACTTAAATGAACTATACATCTACGGAAAAGGAATTGCTTGCGGTGGTGTATGCATTTGACAAATTCTAGGCATAATTGATCGGGACTAAGGTGATAGTATACACGGACCATTCGGCTATTTGGTACATAATTGCGAAGAAAGATGTTAAGCCACGCCTTATCCGATGGATTCTCCTTCTTTAAGAGTTTGATCTAGAAGTAAAGGATAGAAATGGGACCGAGAATCAACTCGCCGATCACTTATCTAGGCTGGAAAATCAAGGGAAATTGAAAGAGGACCAGTGCAAAGTCAATAAATCATTCTCAGATGAGCAATTATTTGGGATTTAGAGATAATGTTTAGGAAGAAACATTCGTTATGAGTTGTCGACCTTGTCTTGATCCTTGCACTAGGATCACTAATGATCAGGTTTTGGGTGTGATCTATTATCATTTACTTTTAGGTGGAACATTTGTCCTCGTGTCTTCCTGCTTGAGATCTTCAAGCTCTGGCTCACGATCAACTAAGTCTTCAATACGTAGATTTTTCATATCTGGCATTATGTGATACAATCCTGACTGGGTTCATTCCGAACAACAATGATTCAACTCAGATTCTAGGGATTCAACAAATGATCTTCAATGATTGGGCTAAAATATGTTCAAGGATGCTTACGATTAGAAGATTTTTCAGAAACTCAATTTCGATTAAGCAGCTGTAGGGAAAAAGAGATTACTTCAAATAAATGAACTCGACAAATTTCACCTTCAAGCCTACGAGAACTCCAAGTTATACAAGGAAAAGGTCAAGAAATGGCACGACCAGAAAATTATGCGAAGAACATTCGAGCCGGGACAATCAGACCTTTTTTCAACTCACGGTTGAGATTGTTTCCAGGAAAGCTCAAGTCGAGATGGTCGGGACGATTTACTATAAAGCGGGTGTTCTCTAATGGAGCCGTTGAACTTTACAATCGAAATCCGTTAGAAACTTTCAAAGTCAACGGTCAACGATTAAAGCACTATTGGGGTGGCGAGGCCAACACCGATGTCATTGCCATCACATTGTCTGACGCACTGTGAACAGGAAGTAGTCAGGCTGAACGACTTAAAATCAAGCGCTAATTAGGAGGCAACACTATCTTTCATTTATTTTTCATATTTTCATTCATAATTGTTAGAATATAGTTTTTATTAAGTTATTAGGTAGGTATTATAGTAAAAGTGTTGTTAATCTCTCAATCATATTCCAAGTGATCAATAATCTATTATCTTGCATGTTTCATGGTTGCAGGAGGGGGATATATTGGCCGTGTACCCCCCGCCAGGGTGGGGGTCCTTGAAATTGGGTAGACTTATTCGGCAGATACATAATGCAATCCCTACTACTCTCCTTCTTCTACAAGATAACACCAACATCCTGATACCACGTCCCCAATACTTCATCAGTTACGCCTATTCAACAACCATCACAGCTTCAACTCCTCACCACAACTGAGCCACCAATAAATACTCATCCCTACAACTTCAACCCACTACTCCACTACCTCATTCCATCACCCCTCTATTACTCAGGCTCTACATCACATCACCTCTATATAAACACACCTTCAAACTACAAGTTCATCAATTACTTGCAATCTGAGCTTAGGAAGCCACGAATTTGGAGTATTATTGTGGGAATTCATCTTGTAAGAGAGAATGAGTCCCTTATTTTTGAATTCTTCATCCTCATTCACCTTAATTGCCACAAACTCATCCAAATGGGGAAAGAACTCAGTGTGCACACCACGTGTTTGCTAAAGTGTGTGACTAAAATTTGGGGAGAGGAAATATATTCAGACATCCGAAAATCAATGGCTTCTCAATCGACTTCTAAATGACAAAGAGGAGAGAGTTCAAGGCCAACTCCACCATCACGAAACTTCGACTGCTAAAAGTTTAAAACTGCCTCCGCCACTGACTAGTATGATTACATGGTCACTAAGGCTCTTACACCGGAGCGGGGGTTGGCACGGGATGCTCACGACGGTGAGATGATGCAACAAATCTGTCAGAAAGGGTGGGTCAAATTCACTGAGGATCCCGAGGCCGCCACCGTTAATGTGGTTAAGGAGTTCTATGCGAACACCGAGGACAAGGAACCATTCAATGCTTTTGTACGAGATCGATTGGTCCCGTTCAGTGCAGACGCCATCAGCATATATTATCAGTTGCGGGTGCCTCGACAGTGCCAATATGCTTATTTGAGGGATTTCAACCCAGACTATGAGGAGGTTATCAAGAACATGATCAAGTCTGTTACAACGTGGATAAAGGGTCGGAGGGGAGGCACAGTGTTTCACAGTAAAGATCTCAGTTAGTATGTCAAAATCTGGTATGCCTTCCTATGTGCGAAACTGTTGCCATCCATGCACACCTCGGACGTCACCAAGGAGAAGGCACTACTCCTTTTTGCTATTATGCAAGACTTTATCATCGACATCGGGGCCATAATCAATTTTTCAATTCGCCGATGTCTACGGGGTAATTTTTTAGGAGGCTTGCCACATCCGTCCCTAATTTATAGGCTGTGTCGTCAAGCAGGTGTTAGATGGTCTGATGATGAGCCCACCTTTATGCCACTGCAGTTGCTAGATTCGAGAACAATAACACGGTATTCGGTATGGGCCGGAGGTGAATCTCATCCTAGAGGTTTAGGATTTATTTTTCCATCAGCGTCGGAGGATGAAGTTGATGCTGAAGACACGTCAGAGGATGATGATGAAGCTATGGGAGATTAAGGGGCTGAACAGGTACCGCAGACCGCGGCACTATCTAGTCCTCAGTTCCTTGAATTTCAATGTCAAATGGATGCCAAGAACAAGGCATCACGTCGGGAGATACGGCGACTCGCATTGAGGCAAGACCACATGTTTGATGTTATGAACGCGTCTTTGCCTCACTCAACACGACCCATCAGAGTTTAAATCCAACGGTACAATTTCCTTATCAGCAGCCTATGCCAATGCCACGATTTCCACCAAGTGAATCAGAAGAGGAAGATCAACCACCACCTCCTCAGACTTAAGTGATAGCAGGGAAGTCCTCACGTACTTAATTATGATTATTCATCCAATGACATTGTATTACTTAAGTTTGGGTGATTTAAGTTCATGTCTGCATGCATATGTAGTAGTTAGGTTTAAATTTGTCTTTGCATTACAAAGTTACATGGTAATTAGGAATTATGATGTTGCATTTAGGTTTTAACATAGTTGCATAATAGTTTAGGTGCATACATAGTAGCTTAGGTAATTTTTATTATTGCATTTGTAAAAAAAAAGCTGTGTTGTAGTTCATGTTATTTGTGGGCCAATGATGAGATTGAGAATAAGTTAACCAATACAATATTGAGTATTAGAACTGTGTTATAATTTCTGTTATGAATCGAATCTTGCACTTGTTTGAAACTGGTATAAAAAGGTTAGCACGCTAATAACATCTTTGTTGACTGGTCAGTTCAAATGGATACATAAATAGTTTCAAAAGGGATAATGCTAGTGTAGATGAGAAAACAATAAGGATAAGCAGTAAAGGCCAAAAATAGGCAATAACTTAAGTTTGGGGGATTATATGTGGGGTACATAAGCTTTATAAAAAAAATATATCGTGACTAGTCTTGTTTCGGGGCCTTTGTCACTTGAGCAAGTACGCCCGAGGGGATTATCTTTGCACCTAGCGCCCTAAGGTCTTTTATGATCTGGGAGTCATTAGTCGAAAGCTCGCTAAGGGGTAGCACTGTCAACCTAATGGGATGAGACATTGCACCTTCATGTATGTATATCTATTAAAAAAACAAAAAAATGGAAAAAAGAGCAAAAAGCCCCCGTGTGAAAAAAATATAGATAAATGAAGTATAAGTACCCTGCATGAACCCTTGAGTTTGGTATTGCTTAGTTTTAGTTGGAATATGCTTATTCTTGAAAATTTTGAGTTTGCTTTGAGTGATTCCTTCTAAGAAATTGATTATGTATTAAATTTGAATCCGTAGTAGATATCATGGATGTTGAACACACACGCACACTATACCAGTGATGATGGTTTAAGATTTGAGAATTAACATGAAATTATAGATTGGTTTTGGTGATTGATATTGTAGAGTTTGCTTGTTTTCTCTAAGGTCATAAAATAATTATGATTCTGCGATACTGTTGGATTCGAAAGTTTGTAGATTATATTCATTCCATCTCATTGCATTGCATAGTGTGACAACCCGAGAATTTAGATAATTATTAAAATCCTAAAATGATGGATTAAAGGTTATAAGATTAACCTAGACAGAAAATAAGTGTATGGAATTGACGTTTCTGTGAATGAATTTTAAGGATTTTAAAATTTTTAAGAAGAACCTATTTGGTTTCTTAATTGAATGAGAATAAAGAAATATGGGTTACAAAATTTCAAAACCCTAGAAATGAATTAATATGTACTTGAAGGAATATCGAGAATAAGGTATTACGATACCTGTAAATTCGGTGTGAACTGAATAGTCTAAGAAATGTTATATAAGTACATATGGAAATTTTAGTAAGAAGATAAGATTTCACATGAAGAGATGCTATGAGGTTAAATGAAGATGAGTATATGTATATAAATATATATACTTAGTAAGGTGCTATATATAATATTTTAGCAAGAGGAATGTTGAATTAAGTTAATGATATAAGGATCAAGATAAAACTATGTTAGTAATTAACATAGCTTGAACGTTGGCCTTGAATGGTAGATAAGAAGATAACTAAGTTTAAAGTCGTTAGTTAATACGATTAGCAATAAGAAAGGAGTAATTTAAAACTCAAAATTTGAGTTAGAGATAGAATTTTAAAGCATGGACTGCTCGGTTGCGTCCGGAACGTCAAGATTAGTCAAAATGGGCAGTAAACACAAAGTGTGTAAAGTTTGACTTTTGTTCAAAGTCAACAGTTGACTTTTTATGGAGAAAAGTCAAAATCAGTGTGAGAAGTGAAAGATGTTATATGAATAATGATATAATATTTAATATTATACCAAATGATGTAAAGCTAAAATATGAGATGAGATCCAATATGTAGATATGAATATTGGTATCAAAGTAGTTAGTAAATTAAATTCATATTTGAATAAGTGATTGAATATATTAAATTATATATTGTTTGAAAACAATTTATTGAGAGGAGGAGAAAATTAAATTTAAGTATACAATATGAATTGTATAACATGAATAAGTTATTAAGTATGAGAATTAAATAACCTAAATGGTTATTGTTATTTAGTGGTTCTAGTATTTAAATATATACTAGTGACCTAATCTAAGAGATTTGTGGAGCATGACATAATTATTTAATGATTATGTGAGTAAGTGAATACGAATATTATGTGATAGTTTATATTTGTTTATTATATAATCAAATAAAAGAAACTAGTGTAATCCTAATTATATATTAGGAATGAAGGGTTAAATAACTTAAGGGTTATGAGATGAGAGAATTTTGGTATATAAAATATATGCTAATTTTAAGAGATTTATTTTATACATCTCAGTTAATTAATTTTATAACCTAATTATAGTAAGTCTAATTGGGTTAAAGCAATAAATGTGCATGAGTAAAGAATTTATTTTTTTGAGTGAGAAATAAAAATCCTAATTAAATAATTAGGGTAAAATAGTATTAAAAGTACTGGACTATAATAATATCATAGCCCATTAATTTATTTAGAGTTCAAGAGAATTAAATTTAATGGACTGAGGAAGTTATATTATTTAAACAAGCCCAATTAATTATTAAGCATGAGACTTGTAGATAAAGTGACTAAGGGTGATTAAATTATTTAATCTAGTCCAATATATTATGTATGGGACAAGTATTATATTGACCCAATTTAATTAGGGATTGAAAGCCCAAGTTAATTTTGTTAGTAAGTAAAACAATTAAATTTGTTAGCTCAATGAGATTAATTAAGGGCCAAAACTAGGCCCACTTGTGGGAGAACAATAATATTAAAAATAATATTAAGTTAAGAGATATATTTTTATTATCTCAAGTTATTAATTTTATAACTTAATTAAAACAAGTTTAGTTGGGTTATAGAATTTAATATACATGAGTGGTGACTTAAATTCTAAATGTTTGGAATGGATACCATAATTAAATATTTTAGGTGAGATAAGATAGATAGGTAGTGGACTATGTAAATTATATAGCCCAAACATGTTAATTGTTTTAGCCCAAACATTTTAATTTTTAAAGTCCAAAGGAATTATTTAAGAAGCCCAAAACTTGATCCAAGTATGGAAGGACATAATGGTCATTTGGTAAGTAAAATAAAAGCTATAAAAATCTAACCAATTTGGGCTAAGAGAAGGCCACATGGCCGGATAAGATAGAGAGAAAATGAGGGGGAATGTATGTAATCATGATACTTATCTACAACTAGCCCATGTGTCCTCATTTTATTTGGCCAACATTTTGTTCATTCTTCCAAGCAAGCTTTGGTGGTTTAATGAGAGAAAGAGAGAGAATGAGTGGGAGAAGAAGGCCACATGGCCGGATGTTATAGGGAAGAGAGAAGGAGGAGGAATGAGATAGTGTAATATATCTATCTTTCATCTCTTTTATTTTTCTAACCAAAGGAACCAAAGAGAGAGAGAGAGAATAGAAGGGTCAAGTTCGGCAGCCATGGAGGAAAAGAGAGAGAGTTTTTGATAAGTCATCAAAGCTTCATAAGCAAATCCATGGAAGAAGAAGAAGGAGAGCATGTGAACAAAAAGGTATAAACCCCTTTTGTTTATATAATTTTTGATTATTGTAAATCAAACTTTGAATCTATGTTTTTAAACTCAAAAACCTTAGATCTATGTGTTTATGAGTGTTTAATGTTTAGATCTACCCATATTGGGTGTTGATTTAGTTGGAAATCGAAAATAAAGAAAAGTGATTTTTCTAGTTTTATAAGCTCTAAAATTTCTATGTACTTTGGATTTCCACCGTTTTAAATCTATAGATTCTTTTTGCGATCCGTCAAAGGGAGGTGCTAGATATACGTGTTAACTACTCAACCCAAGTGGTAGAACTCAAAAATGTTGAGTACACAAGTTTTAATGACTGTTTTAGCAAAAACAGTTTTGTGTTTTTAAGGAAAAATGGACTGTTTTGGACAGTCAAAGAGTAGGGGTAGTTTAGTCATTTTTCGGGCATCTAAAAATTCTGGAAAAATTTGGGAGTATACTATGATAAGTTATCTAACATCTCCAAGTGGAATCACTGAAAAAGGAGTTGTAGATTTCCGTATGGAAAATATTTAATAAAGCCCGAAAAACTACAAAATGCTATTTTGCTTCTGCCCAAAATTTTAAAATGGCATTTTCGGCAACTTAATTTGTGAGAAAAATTCCGGCCTTTTGGGACATGAAAATATATGATATCAAGTACTTTGTGTCCAAAAATGAGCTCTTTCCGAGTTAAAATGAGCAAGTTATGACCATTTCAATTTTTGTGATTTTCCGACGAAAATGGCTATAACTGGAGTTCTATAACTCCGATGGCCAACGAAATTTAAACTGGAGTGTCACGTTAACACGTATAAGATTGTGCCAAGAGATGGGAATTTCTGGAGTTAAGCACGAGGTAGCTAATTTCTTAAGGAATTAACTAAAAATGATTTTTAAAAAATACCAAAGGAACTTGGAAAATTTTGAAAAAATACTTTTTGTGTATGAAATATGTGTATACATGTTTGTACAAAGGATGGGAAAATAATAAGTTGATTTGGTATTTTCGTGTACGGATATGGAATCCAGCTTGCTGGATTAGAAAATCTGTTGAATCCAGCTTGTTGGATTGAAAAGAAGTTTACTGAATTGAAAATATGTTGAATCCAGCTTGCTGGATTGCAATCTAGTTGCTGGATTTGTAATCCAGTGTGCTGGATTGCAGTTTGGTTTGCTGGATTGGAAATTTGTTGAATCCAGGTTGCTGGATTCTATATCCAGTCTGCTGGATTGGCAATTTGGTTGTTAAATTTAGAATCCAGGTTGTTGGATTAGTATTTGACTTATTAGAGTATAAAGAAGAACTTATAATGTATAAGATTAAGTGTTTAATCATAATGAATATGATACAGTGATTGAAGAATTATCCAAGAATGATAATAATACCGATATGTTAGGATGTTATCTAATATTTGATTAAGTGTTAGATAATCTAGTAATAAAGTAATTGTATTATGATACAAAGTAGAATATGCTGATTGAAAGACCAATCTTATTATTAATGATAGGTCTTACCAAAAGAAGTTAACTTAAACTGCGTAGCAGTAGTCAACGAATCAGGCAAGTTTTTCCTTAACTCAAACTTGAGTTGTATGTTCAAAGCATGTTAATGAATAATTGTTGTTGATTATTCACGTCTATATTGATTATTGATTCGCACGTTGTGCATATTGTAAATGTTCATCAGGTATGAAAGGCCGATCACCTTCATTACCATTTGGTTCAGTTAATCTGTTCATGTTTATGCTTGACCATTCATTTTTATTGACTTGGTCGTTCAGCTAAGAAAATTTGTTCATGCTCTTTCACAATGTTTATATTGTTGAAAGTTAGCTAGCTTATTGTTCAATTCTTTCAATCATGATATATCTTTATTGAATTTAAACTTGCTGGGCAAATTTGATGCTCACCCTTGCTATATCATGATAAAATTTTCAGATTAAGATGAAAGCTTGAGTAAAGGCAGAAGTGAAGACAAAGTGCAAGATTAAATTACATTGCAGTTAGATCTATTAAATTTTCTGACGAAAATAGTATTGTAAATCTTCTAAGATATTGAAGGTATGTATTAAGTTAAGGTTGTAGACCTTGGGAATGATGTGTAAAAGTTTAATGTATAAACAATTTATGTTTATATCTTCCGCAATAGTTATAGAAATAGTATACTAGATCCTTGGTGATTAGTACCGGGATTTGGGGATGCTACACATAGCATGTAGTTAGTTTTGTGCTTGAGGACTAGCACGGTTTAAGTTTGGGGGATTTTGATAAGTGAATTTTATATCCACGAATCGTTGTTCATTTCATGCTTAATCGAAGCTATTTTCTTGTTTTCATGTTCGTTTTTATTTGTTTTATGTTCTTTCATATGTAGGGTTGTTGGTGTGATGAATAATGAGAAAAAGACGTCATTTGGAGCGAAAATGAGAGCAAACTTGAAACGGCCAAAATCGATTAACAGTGGATACCCCCGCCAGGGCGGGCCCTTTTTTCCTTTGTACCCCCCCGGGGTGGGGGGTAGCGAAATCTGGAATCCTGGTTTGAGCAAAAGACTGCTAGGACGTGGATTGGTGGAACTTGGCATGGCACTTGGACTCTAATTAGGAAGGGACTTCGGCTGGAACAAAGGGGAGAGACATATATGACTCAATTAACAATGAATATAACATAACATAAGGCATGTTACGAAGATCAATTCGAGAAATTGATAGCAAGTTTGGAGGAGTATTTTGAAGAGATATTCAGGATAATTGCAATTCTAGGCTATGTGAAGGGTGTTCATCACTATTCTTCTTTTTAGTCTTATATTTATAATTGCAAGGATGTTTTCTTTAGATTATTCAGTGCGTATTTCATTCATTATGAACTAATTCACTTGTTAGGCTTATTGTGGATCCTTAAGTGAGACGATGATTTTGTAAACTTTGATTTCCATTTCAATAAATTATTTCTCGGTTTATCTATATTAATTTGAGCGTGAATTTATGAATTGCCTAATCAACAATTCTTTGTGGATTTGTATGGAATCGAGAGATGATATTCAAATCTAGACTTATTTAATATAGCGTGTGTTCATGAATTTTGGGAATAGCAGATTCTTGATTAATGTTAAGGTAGGGATATGCTTGGCATCACATGTAATCGGATAGAGAACTTAATCTTAAACCTTCTTTAATTTCAGTTAACATGGAGATATAGTGAGTTGGTTGATTAAGGTGTTTAACATATTTCTATCTAAATTGTGGATTTAAGTTGATACTGTATTAGTGCATCGAGAGGTGGCTAGTACTACATTCGTGTTCTTGATTAATAAACTAGGATAGTGAGTTGAATTAGAATAAAGGTGTGAAAAATCAGAGTGAAGCTTAGGGTGAAATCATAAGTCTAATTCTCCATTATTTGATTGAAATTCTGGATTTGGATATTTGTGATTGTTTTGTGATAGTTTATTTATTTATTAATTTAGTTTCTATAAATTTAAATCATTGAATTGAATAGTTTAATAGAATTAGGATTAATAGAAAATTGGTAATTGTGAAGTTAAATTTCTTACAAATTTGTCTTCGTGGGAATGATACTCTATTCATTACTATATTACTTATTGACCACGTATACTTGCGTGTTGTGCGTATATAGATTTTAGTCAACAACTCTTACTGCCATGATAACTCCTATGTCCAACTCATCCATATACCGTGGCATGTAGACATATGATTGTACGCACAATAGCAGTACATCAACCCTGACCAGATGCCAATGATCCTCCGGTGTGGTGAAATCTCCAGAATGTCATCTATAACTATCCTCAGAGCCAAATCTATCAAACAGAAAATGCTGGGATATAATGTGGCCAGATGTCAGCTCATCCTGCACCACCCCTACGCCTCAATCATGTGAGGGTCATGAACCGTCGACTCATGCCCCCCAAAGCCATATGCACGCAAGTTCTGTCCAGTGGCAGCATCGTCAACCGTGCATAATCCTTCAAAGTGGGAGTCAACTCATGGATCCCAAATCAGAAAACCTATCTCTCTGGTATCCAGTGCTCTAATATGCCCTTCGTAAATCTTGTGGGAACCTAAAACATCAAAAGGGTCATGGTATGCTGCAATAGCTGATCTATGGTCACCCTATCTGAGGGTGACATACTATCATACCAGTATCTTAGACGAGATGCCACTAATAATGACGGGGTGTGATCTATGCGACTGACTGTCGAAGAAGACATCTGTGTGGGCCGTATCATAATACCATCCAAGGGTCAGTGCTTAATATCTCTGGACATACATACATATGCATAACACGATACGTGCATAACAGGTAATAGATGGCAATATGATATAAGGAATGGAAAAACTGTACATACATTCCTAAGTATATCATCATCTAATACATCATCTTTGTACAACTAAAAATACACGGAAATGGGGCACAGACGCCCTACTACTAACAGAGGCCTATCAAAAGATATAGCGAGAATGGGGCACATCCACCCAATAGTTAACAGAGACCTATTAAAAGAGATAACGAGAATACACATCAGAAGAAGACAATGGTGTCAATATCTACATCATCAATCCTGTCCACCTGATGTAACTCCTCCTGAGTCACTGGATCTCTATCAATAGGGATGTCAAGCATATACAAAGGAGGATCTGCGCCGGCTAAGCCAAATGGGTCATCTGAGGGGCCAACTCCTGCGCTGGAAGGATCAAACGAATCTGCCTCTGTCAGATCTCTGCCCAAATACCAGATAAAGAAATGTGCCCCGTCCAGTTGCTGGGTCAAGCTGTCAATCTGTGTCACATGAGTTAGATCTCGGACACAGGTTAGCCAATCCATCATCATCACGGATCCTAGAACCATATCCCCCATGAACTGAGTGGCACGGGTCTGGGCTCCAATAGTACGAGGGATCCACCAATGCTAGAATACATCTTGATTGCAAGGACCCTCTGATAATGCAAAACTGTCAACACCCAACAATGGGATATTAATGACGGGTGACTGCGACACAGGCCAATAACGCCTGGCAGGAGGCAAGATCGATATACGGATCTCTCCTGTGGTGCTCCTAATAGCACGCTGTCCTAAATAGAGCTCCCATCATCCATCTGTGAAGAGAGGAACCCTATGGGTAGAAATCACGTACTCGACACCAGTCGGGTACCCATCCTCCAATCCAACGACCAAATGCTCCCAGAATATGGAATCCATGTGATGACATCCGCTGTCAACAACTCCAACTGTAGGCGACAATGAGTGAAACCCTCAGCTACTGGGACCTCCGCTAGTATGGAATGATGCCATCGTCGTCCTCGTGGGTAGGTATCCAACCCTAACACACTAACCGGATGTAAACATGGAAGCCTCTCATAGGCCCAAAACTACCAACATAAAGGCAAACATCTGCTGTCAGTTAACACTCTTAACCTGTTCATGGTAAATGACAAGAGAAATACTTTCTAGTAGAAATGGGTAAAATCCTAACCAAGCCTCGGTCAAGCCCTACGAGCGCATACGCATGCCCCTGAGGAAATATGCAAAGGTATAAGAACCCCAATCGTACTCTCCTATACGGTCCACATGTCGAGTGGCACTAATCAAAGCGAACGACATTGTAGAAGAGTTATCTGCTATGAAGCAGCCCCTAATGATCATCAGGAACAATCACCGAAGAATGCGATCCCTGACTCTGACATCATCTGGTATAAGCTCACTCAATAGCTCACTTATAGCATCTACGCTCAAAGGACCCGCATGGACAGACCTGCCCTTGAGCGCCTACGCCGAAACTCCTAACAAGGATCTGACAGTAGTCGGGGTAATATCAGCCGTACAAGGCACTGGTGCCCCTCCAAACTCCATACCTGTGATAAACAGCCAATCCATTGGTGTCATCATCACCTCACAGTCCAATAAATAGAGAGATTGGGTTTGGTGAAACCAGTGCTCAGACAATGCCCTGAGGTAACCCCAGGGACAACGGCGGGGAAGGATGGAAAAGAATGTTCCAAATCCCCAGTCATGCACAATCGCTCTATAGTTAGGATGAAGCGCCTGAAACATGGAGTGAATGCTGAACCAGTTCCCTCGAGGCTGTGTAAAGCCGGGAACCTGGAAGATGTAGATCGACATCAGAATCTTTACTCCTCATCAATAGGACAGAAGGAAGATTAAGATCTAATGTTATACCTCATTGGCGTGCAAATACATGCTCAAATCACCCAGAAGCTCTGGGTTTGCCACCTGAATACTCGAGAGGTCCCTATGGGGAATATGTACAGCAGAAATGGGGTCCATAACTGGAATATCCTCCTCCTCATCCTCAACGTCTAGTACATTAACCCGGACTGGACGTATCACCTCCTCCACCAACCGATGAGGCTGTCTAACGGAACGGGGTCGAGGCACGTCAGAAGCCCTCCTCCGTAGACCAGAAGTGGTCCTGCGGGAACTACTAGGCTGATCCGGATCCATAATATCTAGACAACAAGTCTCCAAATCACCTCAGAAAAGGTGTGGTATTTTCTAACCTGGAGCTTTTCAAAATGCATTTAATGACTATATGCATGCATGTATCATTTTAACATACATCTACAGTAGAGTAAAAAATGCATGACTACTCAATGCCTACATTTTGAAATTTTTTTGCCATAGTTTCCTCTATAAATAGGACTATCCACATGCACATAGGTATGACTAGGTGGCCATTCAGTAACACACCTGCCCACAATCACATAATTCCTTTTCGTATCAAAAAATCAAAGTCATCAATCCATAAGGGTAGCCTAATTACCAGGATTACTTTTCTTTTTCACATGTGCTCATTTGTCCTCAAATAGGACAAAAAATAGCAGAAAAGGGTACCAATTTGATTGCCTCAAAAGTTAAATTTTTTCACATCATTATGTTCAGCATGGTTTGATACTAACATTTACTATGTTCAATATTTTTTATCAAGTCATTTGAGCCTACATAATCACTACTATGTGTTTAGATGCATTTCATATGATAAGTCATTTTCCAACGAATAAAAATTGGAAAAAAGTACATGCATACATTATCAGGATAGTGTAGAACACTTGTACGGTGACAAAATTTGCAAAAAGACGCCCGAACTTAGTATATCTGAAGAAGAGCTCTCGGATTTCCTTCGCGACGTAACTTGAAAATGACTTATGAAAGCAACCTGTAGGACTTTAATGTCTACGGTTGGTCGCAGGTCCATATGCGGCTGCAGCAAGTGTACCTGCGGCACCCCTATGTTGGTCCCACCCCTCCGACTAGATCCAGTTCGAGTTGCAAAGGAGTTCTCACAAGCTAAAAAGGTCAAATCAGGGATAAAACGCTACGCGATTGAGCAGAATAGCCTGAAACTCTGATTTTTTTGGACTCGACTATGACTTTCTTTTCATCCGTTGGTATTCGCCCAAACACAGGGTTTATTATACCGATGATACAAGTCGTTGTAGTTCATATTCGGTAATATCGTACAGAGGTTTAATGTCGTCAATATAGGGTTGTCACCCTAATCTTTTAAAAAACAGTTCCCCGGCGGGGGTTACAACGCATGTTCTGCTAATACACAAATCAACAAGGATCAAATAGGTCCCCGGCGGGGGTTATAATGTAAGTTTTCTGTTGATACACATGTCAGCGAAGGTCAAGCAACCTTGACGTCAGTTCAGCCATTGGCTAGTAAACCCAACGTCGCATCGGAAGCCATCCGATGATTGCATCAGTTGATACACACATCAACAAAGTCCAAGCAGCCTTGGCATTCATCTCTAGCAGGGAGTTCATCCGTTGATATACACGTCAGCAGAGGATCAAATGGATCCCCGGCAGGGGTTACAACGCAAGGTTAACCGTTGGTTTACACGTCAACGAAGGTCGGGCAGCCTTGACAACACATGTTGTTGGTAGTAAATCCAACAGAACATTGATATGTCCTGGCAACACAAACCAGGGAGGATCAACATCATCGAGGAGGATCGATGGCGGAATATGTTATACACATCCTCAAACAGACGAAGTGTTATCCCCACAGATCTCTTGCACACGAGAGGCATATCTTTGGAGTAAAGTCTGTATTCCGGATTAAGGACTTTGGTGATATCCCCAACATCAACATCCTGATAGGGTTGGATCATACATCCAAGCTTGCCGTCATTACCATCACCGGTAGAAGCAACAGGGAGCCGACAATCATCCCCAGCATATTAGAAAGTAATTCATATGCATAATACACTTGCATCATATTGCTTTATATTGCATCATGTTTATCTTGTTGCATTTCAAGTATCTAGGATTCTTTATCCTATCCATGCCATTGCATTGCATGAATATGATAAAGAGGGACATCTGTAGACACTCAAAATTTTCTGCTCACCTGTTACTGACATTGCAGGAGGGCAGATTCGTCTTTCAAACATAACCCTGAAAGACAACTCACATCCATTCTGGATACTACCGGAAGCTCAGTTTCAACCCCAGAACACACACCGGGAGCATCATTTCCAACCTCGGCGATAACCCCGAGGCCTGCAGTTCTAATACCAAAAATTCCACCGGAGAAGACTGATTCATCCCGAAGATAACCCTGAGATGTTCAATCTCAGTCCCAATACTGGGAATAGCAGATTCCAATCTTGGAGATAACCCCAAGGAAGGCAGTTGCAGTTCCGGAGATAACCCCGGAAATGCTTGTTTCAAATGCATGTAATCAGTTTCAACCTCGATGCTTACACCGAGGCACTCAGTACAAGGCCTGGTAATAACACCAGGAAGACGGGCACACCTTAGAGATGACATTGAGAACCTTCAACACTTGCAGCAGTCCAATCTCAGAGATAACCCTGAGTAACGTCTACTTTATCAGCCCAAACTGAAGATAACCCCGGCGAGGGGCAAAGTCGTCATCTTGCCACCTTGACGCCACATCATGCCGTCTTAACATATTATACATACATTTATACACAACAATGTCCCACAAGAACCAAGGAAGTTCAATCCCGAGTGACTATTACGTAGGGTAACAGATAGAATATGAAGCTTGAAGACTGGAGGGCATCGTCCCATCTTCCTGACTTCGTACAACCTCTAATCCCATGTCATTGCATAACTCTCAACAACGGCAGTCCGAAATAGGTCTTACATACCTCAGTCGGATGCCCAGATTGCAATTCTGAAAGTTCGAGCGGACATCACGTTGCACGCGTGTACGTTCTTCGAGACGGTAAGACCCGTAAAGCCCGGGGCACCCCGGGCAACCTCAGGTACACTTACGGCTCCCCCCTCTATAAATAGAGGGCTTGGGGTTTCCATTTTGAAAGAGAAGAAGGCGAGAAAGCCCTGTCCAATTTGCTCTGTACACACCCCAAACTAAGTGCTTTCTCATTTTAAATACTTGTAAGCTCATATATAGCTACTTTTTATCGGTGGAAGCCGAATATTCATCAATTTCAAGTTATTGAAGTCTTCTTTGGCAGCCCACTGTAAGCCTTCTCACATATTTTCAAGCCTTTCTCTTCATCTTTGCACACACTATTCTTCACATTGAGAGTCGTGTTGCGTGTGTATGCCCAGACTTCGGTCCGTGGTTTCTTTTCAGTTTGTATATATATATATATATATATATATATATATATATATATATACTTATATTTTTATATATGGACTAACATCATCGAGTTATGCCTCGATTGAGCCTTGACTTCGGTCTAGAGCGTTTAATGGCTTTCATATATATATATATATATATATATATATATATATATATATATATATATATATATATATATATGAACTGTGTGTTGGACTTTGTTCGATAAGCCTAGATTTTACATCTGGTGCGTTTACTACTTTAATATATATATACTTATATATATTAAATGTTGTTGGACTTTGTCCGATGAGCCTGAATTTTATATCTGGTGCGTTTATCTCTTATATATATATCTGGTGCGTTTATATATATATATATATATATATATATATATATATATATATATATATATATATATATATATATATATTTACATTTCGTCCCACCTGGAGTTTACTTCATGGTGGTGGACCGTTTTTACGGCTATCTGTACATTTCGTCCTACCTGGAGTTTCCTCCGTGGCGGTTGATCGCTTTTACAGCTTTATTTACATTTTCGATCCCCCATGGAGGTGCTTCGTGGTGGTTGATCATGTCTGTATATATATATTTATAGCTTATATATATATATATATATATATATATATATATATATATATATATATATATATATATATATACCTGCTTATTGCGTTTATATCAATTGCGGCATCATGTGAGCCTAGAAATCATGTGATCACAGATTCAGTCTACTGAAATTAGATTCGGTTCCCGTGATGGACATTTTCAGCTGTAAGTAGCTTGTAAATTTATTCACGGTGTTTTGATTTCCTCAGATGGTTTTCATACCTATGAGGAGTTCGACACTATTTTGTACATTATTTTCTCGAAGATGCTTCGCATCTCGAAAATAAAAGCAATCAAGCCGAACATTTAATAAAATGGAAGTATCAAAGGCCTCAATTACTATTAAGCACATGTTTGAAAAACCACTTTTAAAACATCACTTCTATATATCTTGTTAAAACTGAATTTTTATACAAAATTCAAACCCAATGTATATAGTGCGAACGAGGCATAGCACTACTTTCAAATAACAGCACATTGACACACACACATTCATATAATAGTTTCTTGAAAAGTGAAGATCACCGTGGCAACACGGATGTCAGGGGGTGCCTAACACCTTCCCTCTGCATAATCAAGTCCCCGGACCCTAAATGAATCTTAGTTTCACAGACCCGTTTAGCAGTGTCACATCACTGGGTCAATGTGCAAACCTTTTCTCGGTTGTGTCGGTACAACCAGTTAAAAAACCAATTGGCGACTCTTAACAGTCCATCGTCGACATTACACATATCGGACCTTTTTCACTTATTTTTTCAAACAAATCTTACATAACATGAGAACACAAAAAGAACAGGTAACGAAAAGGGACACATAAAAATCCCGACATCGACAGAACCCGAATTAAATAACACGTATACATCTATATCATTGATCGAAATGATACCTAACACCACGTCCTTAGAATCCACCGCATCCTGTACGGTTATGTTGAACATTCGTGTCGTTGGTCTATTGGCTTAACTTGTAACATTCCATATTTTTTTTAAATGTAAGTTATAAATATTTATTGATTTATATAAATATTTATTGGATATGTTATTGTTGAATAAATAATTGTTCAATTTGAGTGATGTGGTTTATTTAATTATTTGTTGAATAAATAATTAAATATTAAATATTAAATATTTATTGGCAATATTAAATATTTATTGAATTATATGGCAATTTGAGTTGATGTGATTTAATTAATTATTTGTTGAGTAAATAAGTAAGGAGCTAAATAAATTAATTATTATGAGATTTTATAATAATGGAGTTTAATTTAATAAGCTAGGGAGCTTATAATGATTTTAAATAAATAATAATATTTAAATGAGAAATTGTAGTTTGAAATGTCAGTTGATTAAATGAAATTATAATTGTAAAAAGAATTATAATTGTTTCTGTGTTAAAGTAATTTAATAGATTAGCGTTTAATTGACTTATTAATTTAATAAAGGTGTGACTAATAACCTTGCTATATAGGAGTTACCAAAATAAATTAAAAGAGTTTAATGTGGTTTTACCAAACATGTCTTATGGCATAATAACTCTTTATCTAATTGAGTTTTACCAAACAAGGCATAAAGATTAATGAGTTATTTTATTTAGACTAACCAAACAAGCCTTATGGCTTTTGATTTTCAAAACATTTAACTGATGTCAGTTATATATCTTATATTTATAATATACAATTATTATAATTATAATTATATACGTTATATTTTAGTACGTATGTTAGAGAGAGAAAAGAGTTCAGAAGAAGGAAAATAGAGAAAGAAAGAACTCAGAGGAAGAAGAGGAAGAAAAGAAGAAAAGTGAGAGAATTCTAGAGAGAATTGAGAGATTATTAACAGGTTTTAGAGAAAAGCTTGACAATCAAAGAGTTAGGACCATCATCTTCTTCATAATCCAAGGTAGGCCATCTTCTTCTTTACAAAACTCTAAAAGTTTTTTTTTTTCCCAAAAAGTTTCTGTGAAAAATTTATGAAAAGAAATTTTGGTTGTTTTGGTTATAAGTTTATATAATTAGCAATTGTAGATCTGTTTCATGAGTTATGCATGATTATATAGAGTTTAATTCATGTATGTATATATTTTATGAAGAAATTGTTTTACAGAGAATTTTATGAATGAGAATGAGTTATTTTTAAAATGGAAATTAAGGTTTAATTAGTTGTTGTATTGATAAATTGATTATAAGAATTACTAGAGTGTAAAATCATAATCATGATGCTTGGAAATTTCTGTTTTAATTGAATAACAAAATCACAGTATTGGTTTTCATGAAAAATATCAAAATATAGAGTTTTGCCAAAAATATTAAAATTGGGTGTTGAATATTTGATGTTTGTGCTAATTGATGAGTAGAAACATGTTAGAAGTCGTTAGTATACGATTATATGATGTCTATATGCAATTTACATGATAATCGACTTATTAGATTCGAGCTTTTTGGCCAAATTGGTTTTTCTGGTACTGTTGCCGAGGCTGTCGCCGGATTCTGGAGTCTGGCGCCGCGGCGCGACTCCAGTAGTACTTTAGTGGCGCCCCAGCGCCGTGGCCCGCGCCCCAGCGCCGTGGCCCGCGCCCCAGCACCACTGTTCCGCGCCCCGGCGCCGGAAAAGTGGCCTAGTTGGGCAGTTTTGGCCTCCTGTAGTAAAACGGCCATAACTTTTTCATACGAACTCCGATTTAGGTAATTCAAGGTGATTCGGAAAGAGGACGAGTAGACCTACAACTTTCATTCTTTAAATTTTTTTATTTGAGGTCTGTTACAGTAGTCAAAATGGTCATCTTTATGACTGTTGTGTATTTGGAGCCAATCGGAGGGCGTCGGGATGCACGAATGCAAGTGCAACCCTTTGGGTATTAGTATAACTTAATGATAACTTGTTGGACATATATTAGGATATTATATCAAGTTGTTAATGTACACGTGGTGTAATGGCATGATCATTTAGGTAGTTGTAATAAAGCTAAAATGTAATATTCATGAAAGATGTGCTGTGTTTAAACTTAAACTTAGTTAGTAGCTATACTAAGAGTAATAAATGAACTCATAAAGGTAATGTTAGTGTAACTAATGTGTATTATCAATGCATATGATATGTGGAGGACTTGGGGTGAATGTGAATAGTAATTGTTTAACCTACACGCGAGGCAAGTTCCCTAACCTTTTCTACTTTATTATTCAGCAAGGTTAATTTTCACTGTTATGTTATACTTATGCAAGTTCTTTAACTCCAAACTTCATTATGCAAGTTTGAATTCGTTAAACACATTATCGCTTTAATTCCATTTCAATTGTACAAATTGCTAACTTTACACTTTCCTAGAGTTAGATTGTTTATTGTTGATTAAGCTCGTGTATCTATTGGTTTATGAGGATGCATGTTATGATTATTCCATGATTATGCTATTAAATTATTCCTAAAGCATGATCTTAGTTTATAAATATCAATTCAACTATGATTATTCCATAGTATACAGTTATGTTGTTTGTAATCAACTAACCCTTAGTTGATTATCGTTGAATTCTAAATTACCCCATGATGTATCCAATCCAAACTCACTTTGGTACGGACTTGTATTCTAAATACTGAGAAGAACAACTCTTTTATAAGAGGTTACGCTTAGCATTGAAATGATTGTGCACAATACATTGTACGAAGGGTTGATCCCCCTAAGTACGTGAAGTCCTTATAGTCTTATGACTGTTAAAGTTTAAGTTGAAAAATTACTTATAACTGTGGACATGATTCGTGGTCATTAGACCCTCAGTAATTGATTAAAGTTTTTAGAAAGTAATAGAATTTATTGTTCAGTTCTATTAAACCTAATGTTGGTACATGATGTAAAGTTAACTGATTTATTTATTATTATTTCAAGTGGGCCTTGTTTGCTCACTCTTGCCTGTAAAATTTCTTACAACTAAGGTTGAAACTGGTGATGTACCTAGCACCAGTAAAGGGAAAGGAAAGATGAAACAATGCTGAAGACTTGTAATAGATTGAATAGTTTATTTTCAGACTTGTTTAAGGATTGTAATGAAGTTTATTTTAATTTATTTTCCGCATGAATGAATGTTTGTAAAGGTTAGATAACCTGGGAGATTTTTTATTTAAGTTTAATCCTGTATGGGCAGGTTTTATTTATTCAATTTTATCAATTGGGTAGTTAGTAATGAATGTTTTGATTACGTGAACACCAAATCTTGAGGAAATGAAGTACCAGGATTTGGGGGTGTCACATAACTAGCTGGCCCTCCAATGTTCAGCCCATTGTTGTTGTTGTTGTTGCGGTTGCCGCTAGCTGCATCGCCCTTTTTATTCAGGCAGTACTTGATTTGATGATCTGTGGCTCCACACGAGAAACATCCTCCCTTCTGGTTATTCGGACACTGAGGAGCCATGTGCCCCGGTTGTCCACAACGATAACAAACACTATTTCCCTTCATGCACTCCCCCGAGTGATTCCTTCCACAGTTGTTGCACTTCATACTTTTCTTGGCCTACGCTCCGGACTTATTACCTCTAGAGGATTGGATCTCCATCCATTTACGTTTATTGGGGTTGCTGCTTCTGCTACTTCCCCCTTTCTGTCCATTCTGATCGGTCTTCTTTTCTTATTTGAATCTAGCGTTGGCTTCATTACCTCCTTCAGCAAAGATAGCCCTTTCCAAAAGATCAGAGTAAGTCTTAATGATTAATACAACCACTGCTTTCTGCACCCATGGTTTCAGTCCTAATTCGAACCTCCTTACTTTCATGGCCTCCGTGTCAACATGATGTGACGTGAATCGAGCTAACTTGTTAAATTTTGCCACGTACTCTGCGACAGACATACTACCTTGCTTCAGTTCGAGAAACTTAACTTCCATATCTTGTTGCGCATTCTCTGAGAAGTAATTCATGAGGAAAAGCTCCTTAAATCTCTCCCAAGGAATAACTCCCTCTTCTGCTCGCCCCTTATTGGCTTTCCACCAATAGTTAGCTTCACCCTTCATCATGAAAGGGGCAAAACTCGTCTTCTATGCTTCGGCCACTCGTACTACCTCAAACACCTTCTCCATCTCTTCTATCCAAGTCTGGGCTTCAATTGTGTCTAAGGTTCCTCGAAACTCCGGCGGTCATACCAAATTTAAAGTCCTTAAAGCTAGTCAAGTGTTGTCCTAGCTGCCCTGCTACTGGCGGGGGTTTGTTTTGCATTGCCTCAGTTAACAGGTTAACGAAGTTCTGCATTGGATCAATATTTTCCCCTCCATCATTGTTAACGGATCCTTCCTCCCTCTGATTCCGCTGTAGTCTCATTGGCGGCATGATATGAGGAAAGGAAGAAATAATTAGGCTTTATGTGATATGCTATCCATGTTAGCATTAAGAAGTTTAAGACGTCTATCAATCATTTTTGATTTAAATAAACAACTTCAATAGCATAATAAAACTCGATGGATTTCTTCACCCCATCACTTACATACTCTACTTGAGTTTTCTACTAAGGTTATAACCTAGGTTTCGTATTCCTAACGTTTATAACCTACGACTCTGATACCAACCTGTGACGCCCTCGAATCCGGGTCCTCTGACCTCGGCTCGGTCATCACGATAAAATACAAACATCCACCTCTAAACAACATACAATAACTAAAATGCGGAATATAATAAACGTACGTCGTTCATTCAAAAGGTGTTACTAGTCCCAAGATACGATAACCTTAATATCATCTTACAGATACCCTATAATAACATTAGGGTTCATATTACATAATAGTACTGTAAAACTAGGCATAAGGAAAATTCTGCTTCTTGCCACTATTCTACATCTTTCCTTTACCCTTGTCCTTCCCTGATGTCTCGGGCTTAGCTGCAATATAATTCATGATATAGCAAGGACGAGCAACAAGTTTGCTCAACAAGTTTAAATACAACAATAAGGATATATCATGATGAATGGGAAATTTCTGACAATGAATTCAACAATATGAATATCTGAAGGATTCAACAATATGAATATCGCAAGAAAAGATAATGATTGCTTTTAGAATAACTGTTAGTCAAATAGACTTTGAACTATAACACTCCAATGGAATCAAGAGCTAATTGACCCTTTGGTTACTAGCTACAGAATAAGTACTTGAGGGGATCAACCTCGCGTATACCGTGTATATGCATAACATTTAAATATGCTCTGTGTATCTTATATTAGATACCTGGTACTCCCCTATCATAGAAAGGGGTGTTCTTCCAGTCTAAGAATCCTTACCCTCAATAGGTTTGGATAGCTTTTATAAAACTTCATACCCTTGTCTGACCGAACAAAGGTTCAGACTCTATCTCACACAGTTCAAGAATTATTTGAACTTTAAATGATGTACAAGTCCAAGACTGTACAAACTCAAGTGCACCAAGTGTGAATAAACCACTTAATAGCATGCTTGGAAATAAGATTTAAGCTTAAATGAATAACTTTCAATTCAACAATAACCTTCTCAATACAACATGAGAAGGATAGGAAACTTTCACAAAAACAAATTTGTGTAAGTTAGGAACTTGCAACACAATAAAATAGTGTTCGGATACTTGCTCAATAAAAGTAGGGTTCGAGGAACTTGCACAATCAAGAGTGAAGTTCAAGGAAACTTGCTTACGATATGCGTCGAATAAAGTAATGCAAGGGTTTAGGATACTTGCTTGCTTGCTTAGCTATAATTAATTCTAGCTTTAACTAACTCGCGTTGAAACGACCTAACATTATTAAGTCGATCATTTCAATTGGTATGTGTAAATTAATACGATTCTACACTTAAAATAATCAAGTCTTCACATAGCATGCTTCTCAACACATTATATGGCACATTGGTCACATATTATAAGATATAGAGATCATGTAAGCATGCCTTGAATTTTAGAACCAAAAACAGAATCCTGGCACGACTGCAGGACGGCGCAGCTGCGCCTAGTCTAGGCTTAGGGACGGCGCAGCTGCGCTGTCCCCTGGCCAGACCAGGTTTGAGCTTTGCTCTCTTGACTGCAGTCCAACTCTAGCACACCAATTGCACATATATTTTTAACATACATACATGTTAGAGGTCTCACATGACATATGCCATATTAGAATTTACCTTTGCAAGTTTTTAGGTTATAAATTACATAGTGGTTAGGAATAGAAAATCATGTGGTTATTATGCTTCGTAACTTGGTTATACAGTACTCAGTAGTCATGCTTGTATATAAACAACACATGTATACTTTACTCACATAGTTCATTTTTAGAAATTTCCTTTTTATGACTATGTGTGAATAAGTGAAAACCATACATTGACCAAACGACGTTCATTCCAATAAATCTATAGGCATAATGAGTCCTAATATACATGCTTGCATGGTCCTAACGTATTTAACTCATTACGTGACGACATTAGCTTTCTCATTCTAATTTTCTTTGAATTTTACAGTAGGTCAACTTAGCATATACCAGGCATCTTAACATATAACTCTCATGCATTTACAACATATATTAAAGCCACATATGCATGCTCAAATGGTCAGAACTTACAAGATCAAAGTCTTGGTCAAGTTCACTTTAAAAGGTCTTAATTTTCCTATCTTCGAAATACTTTTAATTTTCCATCTTGTAGGCTAGTGTGTTTAATCACTTTAGTCTTGCATTTCATGTCGATATAAACCATATTATCTTACTCATAAAGTCAGAATGCACACATGATGTGTTTGTGACCAAGTTCACTTTCGAACTCACAAATTTCATTTCAAGACCACAAGTATTGTGTCAATCATTGCTATACTTGTTCATCCTTTATGCATGTGTTTACATGTGCGTGCTAAAATAGTTTACAAGCTTGCTTTAACAGTGTACCAACAAGTTAGCACATCAAAAACTAAACAGAAAACACCAGGTCTGGTGCAGGTCTGGCACAGCTGCGCTGCACCCTAGTACAATTAGGGCGCAGCTGCGCCATGCCTACATCAGAGACAGTAACTTGCTCTGTTCTGCAGTTCGGCAACCCACCATACAAATTCCAAAAAAAATATTTCTAACATAACCCAACACATTTATAAGTATGTATAACACTAAGAAACATAACCCAAATCAACTATCAAGCAATACATGCTTAATTCAAAGAATCAACCCATTAAACAATTTATCAAAAATGAAGAATGGGAATGAAAGTTACACCTTTGTGACTCAATTCAGCTGCTCTTAAAATAATATACTCACTCTATATAAGCTCCTTGGCAAATAATCCTCAGCAATTGCAACAAGGAAGGATGAAGACCTCATTTATAGAAGAATGGTTGTCTAGATAATGGGATTACCTCCCAAATCAAACCAAAGGATTTCAGGAATGCTCAAGGGTTAAGAGAGAGTTGGTGAGAGTTGGTTAATTCAATCATGAATCCCACTCCCCATCCACTAATTGATCTAGGTGTGACGAATTTGAGATGAAGCTAGGCTAGGCTTGCTAGCTTGTTCACGTGGAAAGAAAGAAATGGGACTCTTATTATGGGACAAGAGAATTCTCAACATTTGCAAAATGAAATGCCACACTTGGCTAATACCTTATATACACATAATATAAACTTTGGTTATAAAATATGTATGCACAATTCATTTCATATAAAATAGTTTATAATGATTTAAAGAGCATACAATGCATTTCCTAATTACACGGTATCGAGTAGTGCACATACATATAATCCATATACATTTTCTATTACCATGACTATTATTATCATAATAACTTAATAAAATCATTATAAATTTAACAATTGATATTATTACATGTCAATAGGGTATACATAAATGTTTACCCACACACTTCATATCATATAACAATATTATTATGCAACTCACATGAATGCAAATAACTCTTACTATATAGTCTGTATATATAATATATAAACATATTAATGTGCCACCTTAAACTATATAGAATATATAGTTAGCTACCAAATAATAAAGGTTTACTATAATGCACAAATTAATCAAGTAAACACATACTCATTTTATAAATTATCAATCTTTTACACATTAATTATTATTTATTTATAATAATTATTAATTAACACATTATCAATTAATTACTCATAATTGCAATTAATCCAATGTTCAGCTCTTGCTACTATATTCAAATAACTTGAATATTTAATTAATAATCTTATCAAGTCTTTGATATTAAACCTTAGGGTTAGTCCACTAATTTAAACAAACTATTAGTGACTCCTTTTAATCATTTCATAAATTCACATAACCACATAAGGTTTAAATAAACTCACCAAGCTAACTTATTAAAATTAAATCACATATTTAATTAATAATGAGTTTCAAATTCGTGGACGTTACATGGAAAAGTTAAAGGAAACTAACATTAGTAGTGTTTCAAACTTCAATATAAGTATTACATTTGTGAAATCTTCACAAAAGGAAGAACCAGTCCATCCCTACTCTTCTGATCCAATCCATGTTATAATACATAACGAATCCCATGCTGGCCTAGGGTTCAGAAAAGAAAAGAGTAAATTAGTCACTACTCTCCAACCTCGAAGGATCATAGAGTCGAGTAAAATCAACTCCACGAACCAACCAGGTAGGAATAGTAGAGTTATGTTTCACTCTTCGCAAATCATAAATCACAAGGATACATGGAAAAAGAAGAATCAGTATAAACGAAAGACTATCAAGAATCCAAATAAGTCCAAATGGAGAAAGAATTCACACACACAGACAAGCATGCATCATGCTAGATGTTTTATGTGTTAAAATTGGTCATAAGGCTGCAATATGTTATAATAATCCTTTGCATATTAGACCCAAAGTCAAGCAAATTTGGGTCCCCAAGGGTACTAACAAGGTAGGACCCATGCAAGTCTGGGTACAAAAATGAGAGTTTAATCTTACCACAGGAGCAGAGCTCCACGATCAAAACTTGGTATCTGGACATTTGATGCTCAAGGCACATGAACGGGAACAAAGCCCTCCTGTCTGACTTCGTGGTGAAGGAGGGTCCAACAGTCATATTTGGAGACAATGGCTCTGGCAAGACAAGAGGATATGGCTCAGCTCGGAATGGTGTAATGTCTTTCAACAAAGTAGCCTACGTGGAAGGACTACAACACAATCTTCTGAGCATAAGTCAACTATGCGACAAGGGTCATCAGGTTACCTTTCTCAACAATCAGTGTCAAGTCAGAGATCTAAAGACCTCCTCTATAAAGCCAACTAGATCAAGAGAAGGGAACATATATACTGTTAATCTTGCTCAACTAAGCTCTAGTGAGACAATATGCTTTCTTGCTAAAGCCTCTGAAGAAATGAGCTGGCTATGTCATAGAAGATTGTCTTATCTCAATTACAATAGTATGTCAAAACTGGCCTCCAAAGATCTAGTAGCAGGTTTACCAAAGCTTAGCTTCGTCAAAGAAAAGCCATGTAATGCCTGTTAGCTTAGAAAGCAAATTAGAGTTCATTCAAAGGCAAAACGATCAACTCAATTGATAAGCCCCTACGATTACTCCACATAGATCTTTTTGGGCCAATTCCAACTATAAGCCTTGGAGGGAAGAGATACTCATTGGTCGTAGTGGATGACTACACCAGATTTACATGGGTGTTCTTTCTAAACTATAAAGATGAAATAAGCTCTCAACTGATCAAGATGTTCAAGCTGGTGATGAACGAAAAGGAGAGAAAATTAAGGCTATAAGGAGTGATCATGGTAGAGAATTCGACTTCTCTAAGATGGATCAGTTTTGCACAGACAATGGCATCAGTCACAACTTCTCAGCTACACGAACTCCACAACAAAACGGAGCAGTTGAAAGAAAGAACAGAACGCTGATTGAAGCCGAAAGGACTCTACTAGTAGCAGCTCATCTGCCTGAATACTTCTAGGCAGAAGTTATCAACATTACGTGTTACACTCAGAACAGGTCTCTTGTTCACTCTACGTTAAAGAAGACTCCATAGGAGCTGTGGAGAGGAAGAAAGCCAAATGTTATCTACTTCCATGTGTTTGACTGTGCATGTTATATTCTCAACAATGGAAAAAAAATATTTGACTAAGTTCCAACCCAAGTCAGACGAAGGAATCTTTCTCGAATATGCCACATACAATAAGGCCTATAGAGTGTTCAACAAGAAGACGCTAAGTGTTGAAGTCTGGATTCATGTCATCTTCGATGAAACAGACTTAGACAAATTTATGCCTCAAGACACTGCAATCGACGACTTAGACACTATGAACGACGTGCTCGAGCTTAACACCACGATCGCAGCCCCAGAAGATGAAATCATCTAGCTTGAAGAATAGATAGTAGAAAGAGCTACGCCAGACGATGAACTTCTACAACAAGAGACAGAGGTTGATCTCGAAGAATTCAAACAATAAGGCAGCAGAACTGATGTTCCAACATGGAACAGATGGGCAAGAGATCACATTCAAGACCTGATCATTAGAGATCCAAATGCAATAGTCAAGACGAGATATGCCACCCTGAATGAGTGTTTCTATTTGAGTTTTCTGTCCCAAATGGAACCCAAGAAGATAAAAGATGTTATGGAAGACTCGAGTTGAATAGAAGACATGCAAGAGGAATTGAATCAGTTTGAAAGAAGCAAAGTTTGGAGATTAGTCCCAAGACTAAGAAGTCACTCAATTATTGGCACTAAATGGGTCTTCAGAAATAAAATGGATGAAGATGGGGTAATCAAAAGGAACAAGGCAAAACTAGTGGCCAATGGTTATTCCCAAGAATAAGACATCGACTATGACGAGACCTTCGCACTTGTTGCCAGATTAGAAGCCATCAGGATATTCCTTGCTTTTGTTGCCCACATGAAATTCAAAGTTGTCCAAATGGATGTCAAGAGTGCATTTCTGAATGGTGAACTTAAAGAAGAAGTATATGTGGAGCAACCTCCAGGTTCATCAATGCAACTCTCTCTAACTATGTATATAGATTAGACAAAGCCTTATATGGACTTAAACAAGCAACCTAGAGCATGGTATGAAGCACTAATTAACTTTCTTATTAAAAATGGTTTCACTAGAGGTAGAGTAGATACCACATTATTTCTTAGGAAGTATAAAAATAAAATCTTACTAGTTCAAATATATGTAGATAATATTATCTTTGGTTCTACTGATGAAAATCTACGCAAGAGATTTTCCAAGCTTATGCAGAGCAAGTTCGAAATGAGTATGATGGGTGAGTTGAATTTCTTTCCTGGACAACAAGTGAAGCAGACTAATGAAGGTATCTTCATTAACAAAGCAAGTACATGAAAGACTTACTTAAGAAGTATGGCATGGAATCAACTTCTCCCATGAAAACACCAATTGCTCCAGCAACTAAGCTTGACAAATATGAGAAAGGTAAAATTATTGACATTACTCAATACAGAGGTATGATATGCTTTCTTTTATATATAACTACCAGTATATCAGACATAATGTTTGCAACATGCATATGTGCTAGATTTTAAGCTAATCCTATGAAATCACTCTTAACTGCTGTAAAGAGAATTTTTAGGTATCTCAAAGGCACACCTCACTTAGGACTTTGGTATCCCAAAGAGTCCTCCTTTGAGCTGACAAGATATACAGATGCTAATTTTACAGGCTACAAAATCGATAGAAAAAGTACCAGTGGCACTTGTCAGTTGCTAGGAAACAGACTTGTGTCCTGGTTCATCAAGAAACAAAATTCAGTATCTACATCAACAACAGAAGCTAAATACATTACTGCTGGCAACCGCTGTGCTCAAATCTTATGGATGAAAAACCAGCTAGCAGACTATAGGTTTGATTTCGAGTCTATACTTGTTCATTGTGATAACACAAGTGTCATAGCAATAGCACATAATCATGCCATACATTCTAGGACTAAGCATATAGAAATAAGATATCATTTTATTAGGGATCGTGTTCAAAATGGAACTATATCTTTAGAATACATCCCTACTAAAAATCAACTTGATGATGTCTTTACAAAACCTTTAGATGAATCCAGATTTAATAAATTGATAAGTGAGTTAGGTATCTAAATCTACAACCATAAACTCTATGCTCTAGTTGGTACTAACCATGCAGATAAAAAGGTTATGTTAAAATCGTAGAGATTACTAAGAGAAACCACAATCGTATAACAGTCTCGACATGGCAAGAGAAGCACGCTGTGATGACAACATTCCTGTTAAATATAAGCAGCCCTTCCGATAAGTGCCTCAAGTACAAACCTGACCCTTAGTTTCAATCTAAGAGGTTGGCCCTTCTTGAGCTACCTTATCCAGAAAGTAATGCTATGTCAGAGTTCATCATAAGGACCAGGACAAACAATGATCGTAGAGCAGGATCAGCAGTGAACTCAACAATCATAGAGCAGCCTCAACGATCATAGTCTTCCCAAATGATACACTAGCTCAGGGGGAGCTAAGGGCCGATTAGTATTTTCCACATTATTTAAAAATGTGGAGTCCCATAAAACTCGACACGTGCCCCACTCTGCAGATCGTGAGGAGGGAAGTTATAAATATAGTTTGAAATTGTTTTTTGAAAATTCACCCCATAATTTTAAAAGCTCATTCCTCACTTTCTCTCTCAAAAGAAACCTTAGCTTTCAGAACGATCAACCAACCTCTGCTTAAGAAAATCAAATCAATCAATGGTTGTTTCCAACGTTATATCTGGTTATCAACTCTGCTTCGACGAATTCAAAATAGCTTACCCATAATCCCACAAGATTTTGACTCTTCTGAAGAAAGTTGGTCTTGAAGAAGCTCTGAGCACCAGCACAAGGATTTACCCTAAGCTGGTGAAAGAATTCTATAGTAATGGAGTCTTTGAAGACGACATCATCACTAAACGGGTCAAGGGGGGAGCATATTAGACTCAAAGCTGAATATATAAACCTATCCCTAGGTTTTAAATCAAAGGGAGTCTCATCTATTAGTGTCATCGACTTTCATTAAGGTCTGAAGAAGATGTACCTCACGAAGTCTCAGAGTGTTAAGGGCTACAAGAAGAAAGAGTTTCCCCAGAAATATGAATTTATGACTGACATTATTAGAAAATAAATATGTTGTAAAAGTTCTTGCCACGATTCTGTGAACGAGGTCCAATTAAAACTCATGACAACAATCTATTTCAGAATTTAATTCAACTATGGGGCTTTGCTCATAGATTAGATCGGGAAGTGGATGCTCAACTCAAAGAAGATAAAGAGCTATTGAAAAATGCTCTATGGGAGGTACATAAGCATAATCCTATAATCTTCTTTGGGTGACAAAATTGGAGACAACGAAAGAGAACCCATAAATCCCAACAGAAGAATGACCTAGCAACTATTTCAAAATTGGAAAAGAAACCCTCCAGAAAATGTGAGGATGATGTCTAAATTCAGTGGAAGGACTGGTGAAGTAAAGATATCTAGTCTACCTGGAAATATATCAGTTGTAAATGAAGTAGAAGAAGAAGTCAATCAAGAGGAACCATAACTTTGGTCAGAAAAAGTAAGGGTAAGAGGAAATTGAATGATTTAATAATAGAAGAGCCTCAAGGCTCAACCACTGATATTCCCCAAGAAAGTTCGGGAAATGAGATTCTAAAGGAAGTAAAGAAGAAGAGGTAGTAGACTGAAGAGGAAGAAGACCAATCCACCATCTCTCAGCTGCTTAAAAAGGGAAAATATAACCATAAATTAAAGAATCCTTCACTCATCTCGATTGTAGAGTCACACCCAATCATAGAGTCCAGACTTGCCAACCCATCAGAGGTGGATGCTACAATAATAGCTCAGCCTGAGCAAACAATCCAAGCTGAAGCTAAAGAGAGTGATGAGGCTAAAGCTTAGACCAGAAGGACAAAGAGAAAGCTTGTCAATAAATATGTTCTTGTTAATAAGAAAGCCTTGAAGGAAGAAGACAGAAAAATAGCTACCGAAAGGAGCTTCTTGAAGCCCCTATACAAGTAAGTGCTCCAGCTGAGGTGGAGCTTCCTAAAGGACTGGAACAGATAGAGGTTCACATTGAGGGGGAACTTCACAAAGTCCCTATGTTAGAGAAGGCTACAGCTGATGAGGAGCTACAAAGAGATGATCATAAACCTCCCTCAGTCCCTCAAGAGATCTTAGCCTTTGAAACTGTGGAAATGGATAGGATTGAAGCTATAGATATGGAGAGGGTAGCAAAACAGAGAAGAAATGTGGAGATGATTGATGTGGTGGAAGTTTTAAATGAAGAAAATAAAGACCGGGAAGAAGAAAAAAGTCGGCTGGGATGGATATAGGAGAGTTAACTACATTTAGTTATTCTCCTACTTTCCAATGATGTCCTATCATAGAGCCCTAATTCTCAACTCCTAGGATCATATGTTCTGGGCCTTCAAAGCTTATCCCGTAATCTCAGTGCTAGCTCATGGATTTCTAAGCAACCTCACTTTTGCTCAGAAACTAATCACTAACTATCCTTCTTTAGAAGCTGAGCGCGAGGTACACTCCATTTTCATCCCTTTCAGAATTAATCACCATCCTCCATCAAACTTTAACCAATTCTATGAATTACCAAGATGGTTGGAAGTGATTCTTCACCCACAAAATCAATTTCCAATTACAGAATCCCAACATTATATAACTGATGAACCAAATACGCCTAACTTCATAATAGCCAAATCTTCAACAATTACTCCCACTCAAATCGTGGAGTCACTTGCTCTACCAGCCTCAATAGCCTCTACTCCCACACCTCAAACCTCCATACCTACACCTCCTTCAGATATTCCTTCCTCATCAACCAACAACTATTTTAATCTTGCTCTTGCTCTATCAAATCTGCAAGAACAAAATACAAGAACCTATCCTACAGATATTTAGAAAATTCTTGAGCATCTCTTAGCTCTTCCCACCAAATCTGAACTGACTCATGCATCACAAAAATTTACCATAAAAATTTAAGAAGATCTAGAAACTCACTCTTTGCTTGTTCATACACGGTTAAACCACTTGATCGATGTTGCCAACACTCTTCCTAGCAACCTGAGTTCTGAACAAATAAAGAAGCTCCAAGAAATCGTCAAGGAAATGATCCACAACATAAATGAAAGGGATCAAATTTAATTTTAATCGAATATGAAGCAAAAGGAAGCAGTTATCCTTCTTCAGAAGACTTAGGAGGCTCAAAACAAACTCCTTATGGACAACATCTCAAGCCTACAATCTTCCATGACCGAATTCCAAGCATACTCTATGGATTAAATGAAACAAACAAACACTATCTTAGCCAGTCTGTAAAAAGTAGAAATCCCAAACTGATTGTAATGCCCCAAAATTCGGTCTATAATCACACCCGGATTCCGTACGTCACGAGTACATCATTCATCCATCATACATCATTATATACTGAAATATAACAACATGCATTCTCAAAACCTAGGTTCTAAAAACCTTGTAACCTCTTTCATTACAAATAATGATAAATACATTATTCATTTCATCTTACAAGAGTGACTTTTATCCGCCACCAAGGATACATAACAGTTCATTAAATAGTCTATCATTCAATTTCATCTTTCTATATTACAAGTCTTCACTTGATCTTCTCGCTCATTCATATTTTCTGCATGACACTTCATCTGGATACCGTCAGCTTGATCTTTACGGGATCCTTATGTTCTTCTAACATAGTTCGCTGAAAATGTTTTTCATTTAAGTAAGTGTGAGCATTCAATTTCCCAGCAAGTCATAACAGTTGAACAAATAACTTCAAGAGTTTAAACTTTTCTTTAGAACTTCGATAACCGAACAAAGGCTATGAAGCAGCTTGAATAATAGGAATAATCTCGATTACTATCATTTTAAAATAATATTCACTTTTACTTTGAAATACTTTCATTTCTTCTACTTTTTTCATACACATTATGTCTGGCTAGAATCATTAACACATACTTAACAATAACAGATCAAGTATAAACAGAGCATTCTCTTATTAAACAATTTAATCACAGAACAGTTCATCTCATAGAAACACCGAAGTGTTCACATTGTGGCACAAGGCCTCCTACGTTCTACCACCTTGTATAAATATCACACATTCGCACATGGACAGAACTTCTCAAGTTCAACATCTAAGAAGTTTAAGAAACTAGTATTCATTTAGAATATGAATGAAGTTAGGAAACTTGCCTTACGCACAGCTACAGCTTACGCTGAACTGCTCATTCCAATTCCTATATAACACATAAGGAGAAAACATAAACACCAATTAGTCATATATAGAACTTACACATTGGTTTACTTAACTTTACTTATTAGGGTTCGCGTTCTTGCAATATAAGCTTACGCGACTAACTTCCTTTACCAATTTATGGCTTCATGACATACGGAGATGTCTTACTCAAAATGTTCATCATCTTTGATGATTTACATTCTTATCTTCTTCTTATAACTTCTCTAGGACTCAACACACATCGATTCTCTGCTAGTAGTCCATATGGTACTCTGAGTGATTTCCCACAAATAACCAACAAACAAGTTCCCGTCTCATCTACACTGCTATCACAGTGAGGTAGATCGGTTGCAAGTTTTGTATATACCTTCACTCTCTGAAGGAATTGTTTAGCCCTGCTCCTATATGTCAACCATCAAAGATTACGATTGTACCACAACCTAAACTTATCTTAATTTCTTATTCCTTATGGCTTCTGGCAACTAAATGCCATATCTCAAAATTCATTCTTATCCGACTCACATTCGGCTTTCATTAATCTTATTATCGTCCATTACGGCTTTCTTGATAATTCATATCTTACTTAATACTTTCATCAACGTCTAAGTCATACAACCAGGGTATACATAGATTGTTCATCCAACGCGAATACGATTCGCGAAGATTGTTTACATATCCAACGTTCACGTTGCTCGTCTCTTAATCTCTCCTTCAACCTTCACTCAAAGTTTTAATCGCTTTCAATCATTATCTATCCCATGAACCCCATGTTCATTCTTCTTTCTTAATGTCGAAGCCATATTGTTCGTTGTATGCTAAGACCGATCGTTCATCGCAACAATGTTGTGTTCCCAGTGTCTATATGCTTTACACTTATCTCTCATTACCACAACATAACATCGAAATGTTATTCACCACCCTCGTCACTCAACGCCTAACGAATCACAACCATACCTAAAATCTTTGTTGATTACTCTCGTTTAATCTTTCCGTTCAATAATTATTAAAGGTTTAAAACACTTAATTAAGTGTTACATTAATTGAACATTATGTTATATATCTTCCCTTACGTTCCCCCAATAGTTGAGTAATTAAAAGCTCTTCTCTGGCTTTTCCTTCACACCGGCGCTACGGCGCCACTCCCTTCTCTATTTCTCGCGCTGCAACGCGACCCTACATCATCTTCTTCTTCAGTCTGGAGCTGCGGCGCCGAGTTCTTCACTAACTACCGCGCTGTGGTGCCAATTAACAGTGCATGAAGCCCCGAACTCACGCTGCGACATCGTCTCCCAAGGCTCAGATGGCGCTGCGGCGCCGAGCATAAAACCTAGAAAATTTTCTAAGTCTTTTACAAGCTTAAATCGCTTACTTCGAAATTTCGTAACTTATTCGTTAAAATTCGGAATGAGGTAGTTCTAAAGCCATTCTTTTCCTTATCTAACGTATTTTAATACCCCTCAGACAGAACTTCATTCTGAATCATTAACATACCATTCAATTGGCTTAATCTTCGTCCTTCACTCATTTTTACGTTATTAACGTTCTTTGTTCGTTCGTCCGTAATTCGGTCATCCGAACTCAGAACTTGTTCATTCTTGTGTCTACGACTCACTTTTTCTACATTCTCTTACTTCCTTATGAAACCCTACATGTTCGGGTTCATTTACTAATTTTCTAATTCTTATTCGTCTTTTACAAAATTTTTGTCATAACTTCGTTATAGCTAAGTTTTAATCTGTTCTTCATGAACGTTTCTATAATTCCTAACCAAGCAATAAGCATCTAACTTATACGCGATGGTTTTAAATTTGTCCATCAACAACAATTATCCTACGATGGTTTTAAATTTGTCCATCAATAACGTTCTTCGTGTTCTTTGTGTGTTCTTCGTGTTCTTCGTTCGTTCTTCATTTTAATCGATATTTTGGATTACGATTTCACTTTTTATTAGAATTTGATGTTATAGAACATCATTCCTTACTTATTTCACCTACTTATTCTCATAATCCACTTGGATCGTTCTAATTCATTACGAATATTATACTTCCTTAAAAAGTTTATAAAATAAACTTCTAATTCTTATTTCTTCATTTTCTTACGATTTCAACCATATGAAATCATCCCTAACATCATCTACTTCTTATCTTCATTAAGTTATGTTTTTAAACACAGAAACTTAAAGAAAATTTATACGAGACAAGGTTTCGGATTACCGTTCTCCTTTAATTTTCTTCCATCGAACTAAGTTTGCACACGAGCAAGCTTTTCCCCCTCCTCTTCCCTCCCATCCGAACTCTCTCTCTCTCTCTCTCTCTCTCAAGTGTTATAGGATTTTCAAAATCTAAAACAAATGAATTTAGCTTTCTATTTATAGATTTTCATAGCTAGGGGCAAAATAGTCATTTTGCCCCCCAAACCTCCTTACTATTCAAGTCTTAAGCACTAATTTTACTTGGCATGCACATTTATTTAGCCATTAAGTCTACTTAGCCCTTAAGTTTACTTAGCCCTTAAATAAACATGCTTATATCTAAAGTTCTTCAAAGAACATATATACAAGGACTTAGGTGATAGATCAAAATTGTTAGGTTGATCTGTGCTTTATGTTTATCATTCTGTAAATGAATGTATAGAAGAAAAGATCAAAGTTGTTAGGTTAATCTATTTTGAGATATAATAGATAGGCATCAACAGAATCGTAGTCTGTCGAGGCAATCGAGGGATTGCAGAAGCCAAGATAGAATCGTAGAGAATCGAGAAAGTTGCTATAAAATTGTAGTCTGCTTTGGAGGGCCTCACTCAAAATCGTATAGTTGGTCCAAGCGCGTGCCGAGCCAAGTTAAGAATCGTAGTATGCTCACGGAAGCGTAGAGTCTACAAAATAAGTAAGTAAAGATCGTAGTCTACCAGTGCTTAAGAGAAATCATATTGTTCTCCCTATCAGACTGAATGAAGCACGAATATGAAAAGATACCATGATCATGATCGTAGTGAATCTCCTGTCAACATCAGAAGCATCGTGCCTTGTCCATTAGCTGAATCATAAAATACCAAATGAAGAATTGATTATAGACGTTGAGACTTTTGGGAATCCCAATGCTTATCCTTAGTATGTATCGAAGAAAGGTATTGAAGAAGATAAGGAAAAGGACTGCATGCCTGCTGAAAACATTTTTAAGGTGTTAGGTGAGATAGTAGTCTGTCGTGTCAGTGCGTCAGAAGGCTGAACAACAAATTTCCAGGAAGTTACCATCGGTACTCAGAAATGTCTGATGCATTTAATGCTTCATCGGACACCTTCAAGTGGATATATTTCAAAGGCTCTTTTATATACAAATTAGACACATATGCAACAAGCAAGCAAGTACACAACAAAATCTGAAGAACACTCAACGCTCAACTCTACGATCTAAAAAGAAAGCTTACTCAGCTACTCAGTTCTTCCGAACATATGTTTAACAGCAACTGAGTAGCACTACCCAAGAACTCAACTCTCATCAAGTGTATTCCAAGTCTATTGGACTTAAAGAGTTCTAAGTAAACTAAGAAGTTCCAAGACTGTTGGTCTTCATGAAATCTAAGTGATTCAAAGATTGTAAAGATATCCTTAGTGGATTTCCTACTCGAGGAGTAAAAGAGTGGACTAGGAGCCTTGAGTGCTCTGAATCACTTAAAAATACTGTGTCTTTTATATTCTTGCTATAGTTGTTATATCTATCATAACTGCTTATCACCTATTAACTTGGTTTGTCTTGAAGTGGAACAAACAAATCTTATATTTTTTGTGGTTAATTTATTAACAAATCTGACAAGTATTTTGAAAAAGAAAATTTAAAAATATCTTTTTAACCCCCCCTCTTAGATAACTATTGTGCATCTGGGAACTAACATAAAACATTACACTCTTTGTGAGATCGATCCTTACTTGTTACTATACTAATTATTGAGTTAGTAGAATAAGAATAAAGTTTAATTTTGGAGTGCTAAACGACAGCTCCCAAATTTTGGCGTTGTTGCCAGGGAGTGTTATATGTTTTTTTATTCTTTGTTTTCATTTATTTTTATTATTTTCTTTTTCGCCTTATTTTATGACTCAATCATCTCACTCTACTGACTTAAATCTTGATCAAGAGATAGACAGAACAGCAGATATCGAAGAAACTCTTGTTCCATCAGAGGAAGAAGAAAAGATGGCGATGTCAAACAGATATAGGACTTTGAAGGAATTAGCTACTCCTAATCTTAATCAATCATCTTTGCGTATTGAATATCCTACTTTAGATGTTTCTTTTAAACTTAACCATGGACAAATTCGTCTTTTGCCTATTTTTCGTGGTCTTAAAGGTGAAAATCCTTATAAGAATCTAAAGGAGTTCCATGTGGTGTGTTCCACGATAAAATCACAAAGAGTGATAGAGGAGCAGATCAAGCTTAGACTTTTTCCATTCTCATTAGTAGATTTAGCTAAAGATTGGTTATACTATCTACCTTCAGGATCAATACGATCTTGAACTGATATGTGAAGGCTATTCTTGGAGAGGTACTTTCCTCCATCAAGAGTCACCCACATAAGGAAGGAGATATGTGGAATCAGGTAATTCAATGGAGAGACTTGATGAGTGGGATTTACACCTGCAAATCGGATCCTTTATTGCTTATATAGTTGCTTGATCTTTATAGGTTATATAGGTTTTATACTATTTTAGTATTATTTTGCTTAACCGATGTATTGCAGAGCTTAATATGTCTTTTCTAGCTTGTAGGGGCAAAATAGTTATTTTTCATACACTCGCGCTGCAGCGCCAAAGCCTAGCCTTAAGCTCGCACCACAGCACCACCCCCTGTTCCAGGCTGACATCACAACGGCACTGTAGCGTGACCTTCGGTGTTTTCCATTCTAACGTGACACCGTAATGCCACCCATAAGCGTATTATCTCGCGTCGTAGCGCGACCTCCGGTGCCCAGGCAGAGAGGAGCTGGTTTTGACCTAGTTTAAAGGAAATACTGATATATATATATATATATATATATATATATATATATATATATATATATATATATATATATATATTTATCATAGCTAGCCTCTACAGATGAGATACTCGGATAGCTTAGGATAGGACAAAATAGATCTTTCCCTCTTTTGTAATTCTCTCTCTATCTCTTAGGTAAATGTTTGTAAATATAGATTAGGTAGATTAGGAGAAGTTTGGATTTCCTTGAGTAACAATAGCAGTGAGCTACACGGATTGGAAAGCTTGAAAGGAACGAAATGCTTGGAGACTGAAGAACCTCGACAGAGTTTATTCTTATCCATTTATTTCCTCTGATTTTGTAATCCATTAATGTCGTCTTTATTGCTACTTAAATTTTGTTCAATAACTATAAACTAAGAATTGGCTCTAAGGTTTAATGGAACCCTTTATTAATTAAATTGATTTTTTATCTCTTTGGTTGGCACCAAATGGTTTGTTTAATATATTCATGCTTAATGATTCTCGCTGAGACATTAGTGATGATTTTGGTAATCTATATGATATTGAAAGAAGGATTGTAGATTTATACCTCAATATATTGGAATGTGATTATGGATTTCGACCGCATATGTTGTGTGTAGAATAGACATATATTTGTGCGCCACGTGTGACCTAATAGAGAACTTATTCTTAAATCCTTGTTATGGTTAATTCATATAGACATGTTTAGGATTATCACCTATCTTGGATGCTCTTTTCTGTTCGATTCCCATTCGGGTGGGTCTAGAGAGGATAGGTTTATGCATACTTTGACAAAAGTGTATGAGCACTTGTGTGTTCTCAGTCGACAAACTTTCGTGACCATAAAGACTAAAGAGAGAAGGGTGGGAAGTTTAATGAAGCGTAGCACACCAGGTGTTCGACAGAATGCCTGTGTGGGGTGAAGTTGTGACCTTAGCTTGTAGTACCTTCGATTCCATTCGTTATCCATTTACTTGCTTTGTTAATTAGTATATCTAGATTAACCACAACCCTATTAGTCTATTGTTCGAATAAGACTTTAGTGACACAAAGTCAGTATTTGGTAAATATTAGTGATAGTTCCTCGTGGGTTCGACACTCTTCTTATTACTGTATTACTTGTTAGACCGCGTATACTTGCGCGTGTTTTATCGATTGCGAAATCGACCAACAAGTTTTTGGCGCCGTTGCTAGGGAACTGTTATTCTAATCTTGTCCAATATTGATTTAAATCAATATAGTCTTAGTTTGAACGTGTATATATATATATATATATATATATATATATATATATATATATATATTTCTTTTATTTGTTTTATCTTCCTTTTTATTTTTAAGTTTACAGGTTATGGACGATCATTGTTATCAATGGCCTGATGAGAGGATGGCACACCCAAGCTCAGAAAAAGGACTCGAGCAATTGCAAGTTCAAATTGCAAATCTCTTGAGTTTATCTGACAATCTTGAGTGTCAGTCCACCCAGAATGCTTACCGTCAGGAACAAGCTGACATTGAACTGATTTCCTATCATCCAAACTGTCAGGGTTATCCAAACTCTTTGGACTACAGTCAAGAGCAATGTCATGATCTGAATTACTCCTCTCCTATCAATTTGAATATCAGTCTTCACCGCCATATAAGGTAACATTCCAAACCAATGAGAGCTTTTCGGTAGACTCAACACAAGAAAAAGAGAAAAGGCTTGAAGTGCTCCTCACCAACTTTATAGAGAGAAATGAGGTTCGAATGGCAAGCCAAGAAGCCGCATTGTAGAGCCTCAAAAGTCAATTACGACAACTCGTTAAGGCCATCACCACAAATCCACCGCAAGACTTTCTACCGGTCATAATCAATTTTAACGCTGAAGAAGTAGAGCGTAGCACGGTGGATACGAAAGGAGAAACTAGTGAATCTCCCAAAGTTGTTGAGGGAAATGTCAAGGTGCAAATTGACCAACCTGTGGAGGCTATAATAGGAGAAAAGAGTATAAACAGTGCTTGTATTGTCTAGAGCAATGAAAAGTTGGAAAACACACTCGCGATTGTGGAAACCCTGGAGGGCCCACTAGCGCACAAAGAACACTTTTAGATTAATGAAAAAGGCGAATTAGTGGATAATTCCAGTGGTGAAAGATTCTTCGTGACGATGGGTCAAGAAAAAGGGGATGACCAATAATCTATGTCTGCCATACATTTAAAGGAATTGACAAATAGGCAGCTTGAAATGGTCATTTTTGCATATGAGCCGGACTGAACGGCAACGAAATAGTTAAGCCAACGACTTTAAAATAAGCGCTTTGTGGAGAAGATACCCCATCTCAGTATCAATTTCTCCGTTTTTCTTCACTTATCTCTAGTTTACATTGTGTCTTTTCCTTTTAGTTGTTAACATAGCTGCCGGTATGATTAGCTTTTCAATGGTTTTTTTTCCTATGCATATTCATTTTATACAGCATGTTATTTTGTATTTGGTATTGTATATATAGTGGTAAGGTGGTTTTTAATACTGAAACTTTGCCTTTATAGTATGCTATCTTATCCATGGCTTGGTTAGTGCAGGAAAACTGAGATATAAGGTTGGCGCTGCAGTGCCATGCTCAATATCCCCATGCCACACCTCGCGCTGCAGCGCCAACATACAAATGGAATCTCGCGCCGCAGCGCCACCACTTAGCACGACACACTACACTCTCGCACTGCTGCGCCATTAACTAGCCTATCCCTCGCGTCGTAGCACCAAAAGCGAAACTAACCTACTGTTAATTGGTGCCGCAATTCCACCCAACGAAGTAAACCTCGCGCCGCAGCACCAATAGCGCGTCCTAGTTATTTAAATGTGCTATTACAGTTACTTTTTGCCCTATGTCAGCCACCTCTCGACCGAACCTCTCCTTCTTCTCCACAAACCTCCCCTTACCAGCACAATCCCTCAGTATATTAAACCGATTTCTGCTCAAAACTCACCAACACACGAATTCAGTTTGAAATCAATCGCACATCCAAGGTCTCTAGAGGACTGCTACTCTTATCCACTAAGGTATTTGGGGTTGCCCTTCAATCATAAACAGGTTTTGATATAATTGCTTGGTTGTGCATCTTTTTCTCTATGATTTGGGGTGATTTCCACTGACGAAAATTTGGATAGACCACTGTCAAGCAAGGGTTGTCTAGTTGGATTTTCAGAGCGCGTGCAAGGTGTTTGATAATTTGCCCAGAGAAAAATTGGATCGTTTTAGCTAAAAATCAGTGGGTTTCATTGGGGATTTGATGCCAATTGCTTTAAAGGTTGTTTTTACAAAGAGTGGCATTACCTAGGGATTTTTGTTCAAACCAACTGCAATTTCTGACATGGATTCAAAAAGGCAACGAATTAGCGTCGACGATTCCTCATTCGCAGCACCAACAGCAAGGGACAACACCAAATTTGTTAACGAAGAAGCATGGAAATGATAAAAAAACTCTTTCACCACATGAAATTTGATTCCTGAACGGGTTTGAGGCCTGACAAAACAAAGGATGGAGAGTTAGCGGCCATGATTGTGGGACGCCAGTGGGTGCACTTCACAAAACCACCCGAATCGAGCATAATTTCTGTGGTTCGTGAGTTCTATGCTAATGTTAGTGCCGAGGGTCCTGCTGTTGTCTAAGTCAGGGGCGGTTAGTGGCGTTTGGAATCCAAGCCATTAATTCACTATTTGCAATACCTATTTATGAGGATAGGGACTATATGGAACCGAGACTGCGTAGCTATGCCTTGAACGACATTACTAGGAGGATCTACAAGCTCGGAACTATATGGAAGATGAATGACATGACGGCTGAGAGGACCAGTCTCCCGCATGCCGCACTCAGTCGCTATGGGAAGGCATGGTTCAGCTTTATATGTGCCAATATAATCCCGACTCGTCACATGAGCGGCGTGACTATGGATAGAGTGATCCTCTTATTCGCCATTGTCACGGGCCTGAGCGTGGACATCAAAGTTCTCATACATGAGTCCATCATGATGGCGGTCAAGAGCACCACCTTTGTGGGACTCCCACATCCATCCTTGATCACCCGACTGTGCAAAAGGGTAGGGATCCATTGGGGGCCAGAAGAGATAGCTTTGCTCTCGCGCTTTAATGTATGGGATGGAGTAGCTTCACATGTCAGGGGCGAAGGGTACGTGCCACCTACTTAGCCACCTCCTACAGCAGAGCCCGAGCCATCGCAGCCACCAGACGCAAGCCCAGCTTCACAGGGACTACTGGCAGAGATTATGGCATCCCTCACCCTGCTATATTAGAAATACGACGTCGATGCTCAAAGGCAGCAGTGACCCAGAGACAGGACATAGCGATGTAGTATCAGGCTGAGCTGGTCAACATGATGTAGAGTATATACACTGTGTATAGTGGCGAGGATGCTGAGTTCACGCCATTCCAGTTTCAGAGCCTCTTGTCTTCCCACCATACCCTTCACCATCACCGCATGCCAAAGCTAATGAGGATAATTCTGCTGTCGAGTGACCAAACTTCAGGAAAGCCCTCTTGTATAAATTTATATATGTTTAGCAATGAGGGCATTGTTCACCTTAAGTTTAGGGGTGTTATGGTTCATTATCTATTTTATTAATGTCTACTGCCATGATAGATTGCCATATTTAGTATTGTGTTTATGTTTTATCAGTATTATAGTGCAGTCATTTTGAACTGCGGTATTATGTTTTGGGATTATTATTATGGATTCCATGAACAATTTTTGCTATTATTAATGAATGCTTGGATTATTATTAGCACGGATGTTTGGTTTATAGCCATCTTTTTGGGGCTTATATAGATTTATATGCTTGTGCCATGTTAATGGCTTTATTACCCTATTTTGAGCTGCTATTATGCAAGAGTGGTATATTTATCATTAATTTTTGATTGTGGCTAATGACAAGCGGCAAGTAATTATGTCTATCTCTTACAGTCGTGTCAAGCATGTGTGAGCTAGGGGTTGTTCAATCGATAAGTTGAGACTATTATTGATCCGTCCTTCTTAGTAAGCACAGACCAACTGTGTTTACTAGTTATTTTTTGAATTTAGTTCGCGTGTTTATTACTTTGAGGGTATGTTCACTCTTATAAACTTTCATTTTTACAAGGTAATAAAAGACTTAGACGCTTATACAGTTTTGGATCTTGGAGTCTGACATGCTTGCATATAAAAAAAATTATAGTAAAAAGAAAAGAAGAAAAATATCGAAAGTTTTACGGTGGGATCGAGATGGAGCGTGAAACGCACTCGCCCATAAACGCAGAACCGATGTTGAGATGGAGCATAAAATGCACTCACCGAATAATCTTTAGATTTTGTAAAGTCTCATTCGGCTTACGTGGCCTTTGCTGCTCGAGTTATTAGATTCATAGGGGTGTTCTACACCTAGTGCCCTAAAGTCATCTGGCTTGAGAGTCATTGATCAAAAGCTCATTAATGGGTAGTTCTGAATAACCTAAGGTAACTAAGGACTGTCCTACTTAGATTTTACTGTCTTCATGCTAGAGTCTTTTGATCCATTCCTGCACTTGCGTCTTATTCTTAATGCTTGTTGAATGTTTAAGTTGCGAAGTATGCATATTGGTATTAACAATCGACTATGCAAACTTATTTGAGCTATGATTAGTTAGGACGGTTGGTCTCCACACACACATAGAATGGATCAATACAATCTTATGCTTAAAATTAAATGAAGCCTTACTCATATCTATGTTTACCCTATTCTTTGGGAGTAGCTATGATTGAGTTTGAAGCCATGATGCTAATATATAGTTTTATATTTCTTTCGCGTGTTATTTTAATATTGTTATTTTTGTGTTAGACAATTTGCTCGAGGACAAGTAAAGACTTAAGTTTGGGGGTATTTGATGTGTGGTATTTACACCCACGAATCAGATTCTTTATTGCTTATACAGTTGCTTGATCTTCATTGTTTATATAGCTTTTATACTATTTTAGTATTATTTTGCTTAACCGATGTATTGTAGGGCTTAATAGTTATTTTCCAGCTTTTAGGGGCAAAATGGTTATTTTTTATACACTCGCACCGCGGCGCCAAAGGTTAGACTTAAACTTACGCCACAGCGCCACCCCCTGTTCCAGGTTGATGTCACCTCGGCGCTGCAGCACCCCAGATCCTTCATGGACTCACGCTGCAGTGCGACCTCCGGTGTTTTCCATGCTGACGTGGCACCACAACGCCACCCATAAGCCTATTACCTCGCGCTCCAGCGCAACCTCCATTGCCCAGGCAGAGAGGACCTGGTTTTGACCTAGTTTTAAAGGAAATATGTATATATATATATATATATATATATATATATCATAGCTAGCTCTGCAGATGAGATACTCGGATAGCTTAGGGTAGGATATAATAGATCTCTCCCCTCTTTTGTAATTTCTCTCTCTATCTCTTAGGTAAATGTTTGTAAATATAGTTTAGGTAGATTAGGGAAAAGTTTGGATTTCCTTAGAGTAACAAGAGCAGTGAGCTACATGGATTGGAAAGCTTGAAAGGAGCAAAATGGTTGGAGATTGAAGAATCTCGACAGAGTTTATTCTTATCCATTTTTTCCTCTAATTTTGTAATCCATTAATGTCGTCTTTATTGCTACTGATTTTTGTTCAATAGCTATGAACTTAGTATTGGGTCTAAGGTTATAATGGAACCCTTTGTTAATTAAATTGAATGTCTTATCTCTTTGGTTGGCACCATATGGTTTGGTTTAATATATTCATGCTTAATGATTCTCGCTAAGACATTAGTGATGATTTTGGTAATGTATATGATATTGAAAGAAGGATTGTAGATTTACACCTCAATATATTGGCATTTGATTATGGGTTTCTACCGCATAAGTTGTGTGTAGAATAGACATATATATGTGCACCACGTGTGACCTAATAGAGAACTTATGCTTAAATCCTTGTTATGGTTAATTCGCATAGACATGTGTAGGATTATCACCTAGCTTGGATGCTCTTTTCTATTCTATTCCCATTCTAGTGGGTCTAGAGAGGATAGGTTTATGCATACCTCGACAGACGTGTATGAGCACATGTGTGTTCTCAGTCGACAAATTGTCGTGACCATTAAGACCAAAGAGAGAAGGGTGGAAAGTTTGATGAAGCATAGCATGCCAGGTGTTCGACAGAATGCCTATGTGGGGTGAAGTTGTGACCTTAGCTTGTAGTTCCTTCGATTCCATTCATTATCCATTTATTTGCTTTGTTAATTAGTATATCTAGATTAACTACAATCTTATTAGTCTTTTGTTCGAATAAGACTTTAGCGATACAAAGTCGGTATTTGGTAAATATTAGTGATAGTTCCTCGTCGGTTTGACACTATTCTTATCACTGTATTACTTGTTAGATCACATATTCTTACGCGTGTTTTGTCGATTGCGAAATCAACCATCAAGACTCTCTATGAGTATTTGGAAAGGTTTAATAATTTATGTTCCAGCTATCCACCTCACAAAATTGATGATCATTACCTGATACAGTACTTCTATGAGGGGTTGTTACCAATAGATAGAAGCATGATTAATGCAGCGAGTGGAGGAGCACTTATAGATAAAACTCCAGGAGCTTCGAAGAACTTAATTGCAACTATAGCAGCCAACTCACAGTGGTATGGAGTTAGAATGGATCATCCAACACAAATAGTAAGTGAGGTAAGAACAAGTAATTTGGAGCAACAGATTTCTGACCTTACTGCTGTGGTGAAACAATTGGTTATAGAAAATATGCAAGTGGCGACGGACTGTTGAATTTGCTCAATGTCAGGGCACACTAGTGATGCTTGTCCAATATTACATGAGGATGAAACAGTGCAATACGTCAATGTTGTGGAGACATTCTTAGGACATAATCAGCATCAATATGACCTTTGGGCAGAAACTCACAATCCCGGATGGAGAGATCATTCTGACTTGAGCTATGAAGTACCTATCGACGTCGGGAAAAATTTTCTTTTTGGAATTCCTCTTTTAGTCTTTCTACCCTTTATGTTCTGTATATATGTCTTGAATTTTTTTTGAAAGGGTTAGTTTGACAAAAGAGTCCGACACAAAATGTCGACGATTTAAAATCCAGAGTCGCCAGTTGGTAGTAGTGAAATAGTTGTACCAACTCAACCGAGTTTGAAAAGTTTTACAAAAGACCTAATTATTGGACTCTGTTTAACAGGCCTTGGAAACAAGGATTATTAGAGTTTAGGGGCTTGATTAAGCGGGGGGAAGGTTTTAGGCACCCCCCGACTTCCGTGAAAACACGGTTACTGCATCTTTTCAATTCCCTAATTATTTGAAGTGTGTATGTGCAGTTAATTGTGCCTAAGTGCATTATTTTTTAGGTAGTTTAATGGTTTGATCAAGTGTACTTTATTTATTCCTTCGTATATGAGATTTATTCTGATTATTTACATAAACTTCTTATATGCTATTAAATCTCCTAATTTGGTTTTTGCAAGATTAAATTGGTGAATTGATATCATCTACTAGATTAAGATATATATTAAGCAAACGATGTATGTCTAATCATAAGTAGCAATTAATGATACTTGATTGTGGTCAAGCTTTTGGGTATTATTAAGGTTTTCAGAAGACAAGTTAAATAATTCCTGATTGTGTAATTATTACTTGGAATAATCTAATTCTCATACTTCATGGTTCTATTGTATTAAATCTAGACTGATAGTTCTAAGTTATATGATAGTTAGGATCTCTTGTTGGCGATTGTCGTATTAGATTTACACATAAGGAGAATTTTGGGTATTTTGCGATCGCGGTTGTCTAGGGTTATTCATCTCATTGAATGATAAATAATGTAAAACTTGATTACTCTGTAATTGTGTAAAGGTGATACTGGATTGAAGAATTGAAGCTTTTACTCATTGATACTTCCCTTAAATTCACTTTTGATAAGTTAACTTTTCAAACCAAAACCCCAATTTATTGGAAAATAATTGGACAAATATAAAACATTACACTCTCTATGGGATCGATCCTTGCTTGTTATAGTAATTCTTGAGTTTGTAGAATAGGAGTAAGGTTTAATTTTGGAGTGCTAAACGACAGCTCCTATGTTCACTAGAGCCACAAAGTGAACCAAAAGATCAAATCCTAGGGTGCAAGACTTAAATTTTAAATATAACTATTACATTTAAACCTGAGCTCCATTACAAACGAGTCTTCAAGTACTCCTTGTTCCTTGATTTTTGGTTCTTCAATAAAGTCTAACTAATCCTAGTACATAAACTATATAATTTAAATTGAAACCTTGATCAGCAGTCAAGGGGAAGTACGTAGGAGGGAGATATAATTTATTTCAAGAATAAAAACAGAAAAGACAAGGTACACATACCCCATTTAATAAAACCCATTCATTTAAGCATTTATCCAAAATAAAATCTAATCACATTGGTCAGTAGTCTATAATCAATCTCATTTACTATCATACATATCACATAAGTATCAATACATAAAACATTCATCTTATGAATAATAAACATTTAAGACTTATTATATAATATTAATATATTATATATAATATATATTATATATATATATCGATTAAATGGACAAATTTAATTACTATCAATTTCAATTATGATTTAAAATAAACTCCTTTAATTAACCAACATGAAATTATATTATAAATACAAAATAAACAACTTTATTTTAATTTAGAATTGGTGGAATAACATGAAATCCAATTTTAATTTAAATAAACTTTTTATTTTAATTAGAAATCAGATTTTATAAATTTAAAAAAAATTATTCCTTTCTGGGGTATCGGCGCTGCAAGCCCCAAATGTACTGGGTTTGGGTGCTGCAGCGCTGGATAACCAAGTTTCTAAAAACCCAGACCTAACGCTGCAGCGCAAAGCTTATGCTGTATAGAGGCACTGCAGCGCTGGTTGACCCGAATTGAGACTCGACCAGGTGCTGCAGCGCCAATTCACACAAACTATTTTCCAGTTCGCGAATTCAACAGTTATCCTCCAAAAACTCAATTCTATGCTAATAATTATGCCTACAAAATTTGTATAAAACATATATCAATCATATATATCAAATCTAACAATTAATAACTGCATAAATGTTTGGGTCTGATGCCACTGTTAGGTTTGTGAGAATCATAGACATAATCATTATTTATACAAAACAACGGAATCATGGCAAAATAAAATTTAAAATTTTTCACAAACCAATTACCCGGATCATCCTTTATGCATGTTATTAATTAAGCGAAAGATAAGAAGTTATGGAATTATACCCTTGTAGATTCAAGCTTCACAGGTACACGAGTTCAACTCCTAGTTCTTTGCGATCTCCTTGAATCTTCGGGATTGATTCATTCATTTGATCAACGTTAGCCACCCAAGTGGTTTGACCTCTAGGCGATCCACCAAGGGACGAAGGATTATTCAAGATAAAAGAAGAGGGTTGGTTGAATAAACCCTAGTTTTTCTATTTCTGTAGAAAAATGAGTACTCTCCAATAATTAGAATTACGTCTATTGAAGTGATGCCCCCAAAATAGGGTATACATCACCTATTCTGAGTGGCCAAATACATGGTACGGAATTTAAATACAAACTTCTTATACAATACGATAAAAATATAGCTTGAGAGTTTTTTACACGAATATTGTCTAATAGACAGTATTCAAACTAAAAAGGAGTCCTCATTACAATTATTATCACATATTTTATAAAATAGTGAGGACTATATAGCCACCATCTCGACCATCACTCCGTCCCCGACTACGATTATGATTTCCTAAAGAGAACAAAGAAAGCAAAAGGGTGAGCTCAACTGCCAGTAAGAAATATTATGACGAAGATAATGTAGAATAAATTATCATTAGCCTTCAAAGTGTTAAACTGATAATAAACAACAAGTTTAACTGCAGTGAACAAGCACCATTAGAAGAGTTAAGTAGAGTTTATGATATATATTTTCTATGATTTAAAAAAGTTTATCATCAACTTTATCGCTGAGACTCACCTTAATAAATAATT